>WWET01000206.1:206403-227945 GCA_011038615.1 Limnodynastes dumerilii | reverse complement strand
TCCCCTTCCCCAGATAAAGGGATAAAGCATCCCTCATTTCTGTATTTGTTACTCCCAATCAAGAGTTTCATTTCAGATGTTACCATAATCTCATATTTTAACCTACCATTTTTATCCATATCTAGAGTATTTCCACAATATTTTAATAGGTGGATTTCAAACAAGCAGATACGTACATATCACACAAGTTTTTTTTTAAATATATATATTCTCATCTTATTTTGAAATGTAGTTTTTATTTATATAGATGATACTTTTGATCTTCAGAGTTTTAATATCCGGTTCCATTACACTCAATATTGTCATTTAAACCCTCAGGTGTGAGGGTTTGGAGGGTAAAGATCCAGTAGGCCTCACGTTGGCATAGCCTACTGAATCTGTTACCCCCTCTCAGTGTCACAGGTATGGTTTTCAAACCGCATATGCTCAACATTTCTGGGTCTCCAGCATGGTAGAGAGTGAAGTATTTAGGAATACTATGGTTCTTCACTTCTTTATAAACATTTCTTTTATGTTCTCGGAACCGTTCCTTCAGTCTCCGTGTGGTTCTTCCAACATATTGAAGACCACACGGACACTGAAGGACATATACAACGAACATGGTTTCGCAGTTGATGTGAGATTTAATGGTAAAGATCTTTTTATTTGCAAAAGACTGGATATTTGTTGCCCCATGGGTAATGGCTTTACAGGTTAAGCATATCGATTTATTGCATTTATAGCAACCGTATGTCATGTTTTTATCATCTTTCTTACCTATATTTTTTTCTTGGGGAAATTTCACCATACTAGGGGCCAGGTAGCTTTTCAAGTTTTTGTTCTTTTTAAAGATCACCTTTGGTTTGTCCCCCAAGAGAGGAGCAACCAGCTCATCCTGTTTCAGGAAGACAAAGTTTTTTTCAACAATTCTTTTGATTTGCAGTGATTTTGAATTATATTTGGTGATAAAAGGTAGACTAAATTCATCATTTAACTCTTTATTTATAGTTGGTTGTCCCTTCTTGGGTGACAATAGGGTTTTTCTATCGAGTTTATTTGCGGGACCCCCTCACTGTTACAGGCGGTCGGTCCGTTACCCCGCGGTGGGTCCCGGCTCTTCCGGCCGCCAGGACTCCCACGCTATGAGCGGCTTGGCGACTTCTGTTCTTGAGCCCCGGCTCTTCTGCCCACCGGGGCTTGCTTCCTCTGTGTGCCGCCAGGCGTCCTGGTCGCTTAGCAACCAGGACGCTTTCTCTCTCACGCTGGGCATTAAGTGAGTTTACTGGTCCCAGCTGCAGCCCAATAGTGTCAGGGAGGCTGTTCCAAGGGCTGCATGTGATTGGACAGCCTCTCTGTAAATACACAGGCAGAGCCATGTTGCCAGGGCCGGCCCTAGCTATAGGTACTATAGGCGAGTCGCCTATAGCGGCATCTTGTCAGGGGGGGCACCCCAGAGCAGAAAAGGAAACCCAGTAAATATATAGCAGCTCCTCCCTCTTTGTAAAGCAGAGCAGTGCTGATGTTCAGTCAGCTGCCTGGCCCGGCACCACTGTACCTCCACTGTGACCCTCCAATAGCAGAGTTGATTTTCTGCCAGGGGGCACCAACCAAATCTTGCCTAGGGCTCCAAATTGGCTAGGGCCGGCCCTGCATGCTGCTCTTGCCGGTTAGAGCAACTGTACTCCAGTCCTGTGACCTGCTCCTTGCTGCTCCTAGTGCTTGTGTCTAGTGTTTGCTGATCCCTGAGTGCCCCATCTTGTTCGTGCCTTGGTCCTCGCTGTTATCCTCTGTGTTCCTGCCTTCTCTCGCCTCTCTCCTTGTGTTCGCTCCTTGCCCTTTGTCACTTCCTTCTCCTGAGTGCCTGTTTGTGTCACCCCTTTGGGGGGTCCCATCTGGCTGAGTGGGCATGTGTAAGTCCATGTCAGTCTATTCTGTCTTTGTTCGCTGAGTAGTTCTGGTACGTCTGTCCGCGTTCTTTGTTCAGTGTTGTTCGTCACGGGTTAGTCTCTTCTGATTCTGTCTTCACCTGCTTGCTACTCCATCTTGTCTTCTCCTCTTATTTCTACCTAATCGTTTTCCTCTCCCGGATGTTGCCACCGGGAGACGTGACCTGCTAGGTTTCCTGCAGCCCAGAATATCACCACCATCAGGGGCTCTAGTGAAGACCAGGCCCTGTTAGACTCCGTGCCCTGGTTGCGGCATCCGTCTCCGTAACACTCACTAAAGACTACTTGGTTTTTTTCCTCTTCCCACTCCTCATATTCCCGGATTGACAGGATTCTGCTCAGCCATGATCTCATTCTACTACTTATTAATGCTCACATTTCCCCCGTACTTGGATGGACCATGCTCTGGGGGCAGCTGACCTTTCTAGCTTAATGCCCCAACACACCCGAACCACCTGGTGTATCAATGGGCTTGATCCAGACCTACAGAAACACTCATGTGCGTAGCGTATTTACGCCAGAGTACCTACGATGCACTCCCATAGGCACTCCCCTTGGTCGTACTTACTCTTGCCATCTTACGCCCAGCAAACCCTACCCTAATCTGATCATAACCGCGGGCAGAAATTGTATGCCAGGCACGCCCCCTCGACCGTAGTTACGAAGGTGGTACGCGCAAGGCCCATATGCTCAGAATTTCTGAGCGCAAGATGAGCGTAACATCTGCCCGGCACATGCGCAGTAAGTACAAATTGACATTTTTACGCTTACAAGGTGGGGAGAGGCAATGTTCCTGCGTAGTTGTCTTCTTAAGAAGAAAACTACGCACGGTAAGATAAAGTAGCTCTATGGCACTCATAAGTGCAATAAGGTACTTAAAAACGGGGGGGATGGGAACCTATTTCCTTGTCCCCAATAGTGAGAGTGTAATTATGTGATTTTTTTTTATGTGTATTAAACAGTTTTAACTCAGGTTTGCCATTTATCTTGTGCTTATCAGAGCCACCAATAGGATAACACTATTATTAGTATTTCATTTTTCCTCTTTTTGAATTTAGATTATACTTATAGCGCTGTATCTCTTTTTTATTTATTGTGTTTCTTGAGAGTGTGGCAATATCTCCCCTACAGCTGCTTTTACCCATAGCGCCCTAAGGTATTTTTTTTTGGATCTCTCTACTTAACTCAGACATTAAGCTATATTCTAAAATGCTAGCCACCAGACTGAATGCAGTTCTTCCCTTCTTTATTCATTACAACCAGGTGGGCTTTATCCCAGGCAGACAGACTAGAGATAATACAAGACGGGCCATCAACCTAATCAATATCACTAAAAAAGGAGGGGGTTCCCACGGTTATACTGTCCCTCGATGCGGATAAAACATTTGACAGATGTTACGAGTAACCCCTGTTATGTCCTCTTTTAACCACTAGAGGACACCCGTGCTCCCTCTTCATCCCAGACAAGTGTCTGACTCAGGTGTCCGGAGCTCGTTAGCCTGCATCTCAGACACCTATTTGCCTAGCAAAGAAGTGGGAGGGATTTTGATTAGCCGGGGATGGCGGGGGGAGGCAATGTTCGTGCGTAGTTGTCTTCTTAAGAGGAAAACTACGCACGGTAAGATAAAGTAGCCCTATGGCACTCATAAGTGCAATAAGGTACCTAAAAACGGGGGGATGGGAACCTATTTCCTTGTCCCCAATAGTGAGAGGCTGCGGCAGTTGTGCCAGGTACATTAGTGTTAGGCTCTGGTGGCTGCGGCAGGTAAAAGGTTAGGGTTGGAGCTTAATGGGAAGGTTAGGGTTAGGCTGTGGTGCATGGAGGGTTAGAGTTAGGCTGCGCGGCTTAGGATTGTAGGTTTAAGCCTTAAAAAGTGAAAGTTAGGGTTAGGTAATATTACCTGCTGACAGTCTGCATTCAGCTGTAGCACGATGGCCTTTCGAAATAAAGACCATTGCACCAGCGATCCACACTCCTATGAAATGGAAGACACTTTGCACAATGTGCACCAACAACTCATCTGGTTTTCTTCTATATACAATAGCACCACATAATATTAAATGCATTACACAATACTGACTGAATATTTGTGCCTGAGGCAGCCTTAACCGCAAAAGCAATCATCTGGGTGTAACTATTGTTTTGGCAGAGGAACTAATTGCTACTTATAGTTTGTAAAGTACTCTTTATGTTCTAGCCAAGTGTTCAGCAGTGTGTTAAAGCATGAGTTTCCCAGTACTTAATGCATTGTTAACAATTGAAGTAACTTCCTATGAAGTTATTTACTCAGTTATTTACTTGCTATTTTGATGTATAGTCCATAAAACACAACTGTGGGAGAATTTCAAATGGGAATATCCTGTTCTTAAAAGGGTAGTGAGGAGAGATCCAACTCTGGACAAAGGACAATACTAACCGTGACGGTTTCAGGCGAATGAATTTGAACCCACACAGTCCCTGATGTTAGTGTTGTTGATGATGATGATACTAGAGTTGGGCGGGTTTTATAAAAACTGAAAATATGGCCATAATTTCTTCAACACGGCTGCTTTAAACCATTAAACCAGGGTTGCCTACTTTTTATTTCTTCACTCCGGGAAATCTCAGAGGGAAGATATAGATTCCGATGTGACTTATGCAAATTATGTCATTAAGCTCCGCCCCTGTCGTAAAAAAAATTGTTATGTAGATAGCTTAAAATAGTTACTAAGCATGCGTAGTAGCTATGCACGTATAATTACGCTCGGAAGAAGAAGAAGTAATACTTAGGTGAGAATCCGGTCCAAAACTATTAGGTAGGCTAAAGCCTAAACTTTGAGTTATCTGACAAATATCATGCAGATCTCACAATAATCATCAGCTTTAACCTCTTATTATTGTGTACTGTCCCATGATGCTGCAGGATCATCAGAAACTGCATTGCATTGTGGGATTTGATTTTTTGAAAGCTCCTAATTTTACAAGATCGGCAATGACTGGAGAAAATTTTAATGTGTACTAATACACAATCTTTAGAGCAATGACTCACATTCATATTTCTGCATAGGGCCACCTTGTGGTCGAGCATATAATTGCAGCAAAGGTTTTTTGAACAGATTGCATAACGATCCACAGGCAACTAGTGAGCAACCTGTAAGCATTAATGTTACTGCTGTTTGACAAGATGTCGGATCCTGATATAAAACTGTCAGTGTGTACCCAGCATTACACTTCCCTGTCACATTATGCACAGGCTCCCTCCCAGGTTAAAAATTACCACCCAGCATCTAATTACAGTAGTTCTATATTGGAAGCTATGTAGAATAGCAGGGGTGGCCCACGCCAATTCCATAACTGTTGCTGAACTGGCTCTAATAGTTCAGCAGAAGACACATTTGTTGTAAAATTTGTAGACAGATCTCCCCAGAGAGGTCAGCAAAGATAAGGAACCAGTTAATTCTTAGCTTAAAAAGTGTAAAAACAACGGGGTAGATCCAGAACTACGTTTGCCGTACGTTTATTCGCGGAGCGTATTTTCGTGCATGTAAGTTCGCTACACTCCCCTCGGCACACCCCTTGCACGGACGTGTTTTGTCAAGATACGCTTCCCAAACCCTACCTTAACTTTTTCCAACGTAACCGCTGTCATACGCACACGTACGTATGGGCTGAACGAATTTACGCAGCTAAGCACGCCCATACTGTACACTTTAAATACCACCCCCCGCCTACTTCACGTATTCCAGACGTATTTTGGAGTAACGTAAATTTGGCACGCCCACACGTAAGTATTTACGTAACACATAAGTGAATGGCCCATACGTTCACAATTACGCTACGTGAATGTGCGTATTTTCTATGGTGCGCATGCGCATTGCGTTCTAAACAGCGATTTAACATCTCCGCCACGCGTAAATTCGCTTCGAAGCATTGTTCTGGATCAGGCCCAACATTCTTAATTTACCTTCATGACTAATAAAAACCCAAACAAATAAACTGTCACTTTTGCAAAGCAAATAAATTCAAAAATAAAGGGAAAGAAAGAAAGAATAAAGTTAGAAGAGCAGTGTAGAGCTGTGTGTATTCATTCTTGCAATATAGTATTGCACATAAATAAGTTGGTGTATATTCAACTTAGCGTTGCAGACTCCCAAAATTTGTGCAGTTTAGAGCCGTCAAATCTTCTACAGGGGATTTGAGGCTGTGGTTCCATTCAAACCTTCAGCCTTCAATCCCGCCTCCAGCCTAGCAACACTACCATTAATAGTGTTACTAGGGACTGGGCGAGACCTGATCAGGGCCGGATTAAGGGCCACATGGGCCTGGGGCTGAAAGGGCCCATTGGAGTGGGCATGACCAAGCATGTATTGGTGTGAACAGTATGGCACAAGGAGAATATGCTTACTAACATGACTTGGCTCCCTAAAGGCTGAAGAGGCACATTTGCACAATGGCTGATGGGGGGAACTGCTGCAGCAAATCTGCTCAGTAGGAGAGCAGTGACCAATGTGCATGAGATAACATAGGCAGGTTGCAGCAGTTAGAAGCCAATTGGACGACTGGTCATTATATTAATTGGTTTTCTTGATGGGCCTATTTTCAGATATAGGCCTGGGGCTGTAGTCCCATCCGCCCCATTGTTAATCTGGCCCTGGACCTGATGACGCAATTAGTGCAATCATGCCCCGCCCCAACCCCTAGTAATACTATGAAAACAGTCATTGATGATCAGGGGGAGGGGCTTAATGGTGCAATTTGCCAAAGACCAGCCTTTATCTCTTCCCTCTGGGATTTCCTGAAGGGAAGCTTTTAAAAGTCCATAACCCTGATCCAACTGTGTACAATTCCTCAGAGACAAGAAGAAGTGACATTTGAGTGACTGCTTCAACATCTCAATATTTCTCAGTCGTAACTACTGTAATCTGCCCGTCACCAGTATGAATAGCAGTATTGATGGGAGAGGGCAGGGCTTTAGGGAGCAATTTGCATAAATCATGTTATTAAGCCCCGCCTTCATGTCAGCATTTGTGTCTTCCCTCTGAAATCTCCAAGTCCACAACCCAGGTCAAAGGACCTGCTGGGATGTCCACAGGCTGTTACAATATTAGGCTGGTTCAGTGGCCAATAAGTTAAATGTGTTAGCCTGTCCCTGTCAGTCAATCTCATTGGCTGTTCTTTCTCTTTAGTGCAGGTTTCTGTTCTATGAACAAGCCACTGGCTGGTCTCCAGCACAGATTGTCCAATCTCTAGTGAGTCATCTCCTCAGCTCCTCTCCAAACCATCTCCTTCAGCTGCTTTCTAAGCCATCTACTCAGCCCCCTCTGGTGGATCCAGGAATTCTTCTAAGATGGTCGCTGCTCTGAGCCATCTCCTTGCTACTCAGTAAGATTAAAGGTTGCACAATGGCGTCAGATTGTCACTGAACCTCTGGAAAGGGTCGCGCACACTTTTTGGAGGACAATCACATATTCTGAATCTGAACAGATGGCCTCTTTCAATAGGGCCGTTCGCTCCCAGCCAGTTCCTAACTGGTTAGGTAAACGAAACCCTAAGTCTACCTCCCCCGCAGCCTAACCCTAGGTCTCCCCCCCTGCAGCCTAACCCTAAGTCCCCCCCCCTGCAGTCTAACCCTAAGTCTCCCCCCTGCAGCCTAACCCTAAGTCTCCCTCCCCTGCAGCCTAACCCTAGGTCTCACTCCCCCACAGCCTAACCTTAAGTCCCCAGCGCCGGCGCTTCCAAAAACGAATGCCGATCGAATACTCAGAAAAAAAAATCTAAAACTACCGTCATTCGAAAGAGACAGCCGAAAAGCAACTTTCGGCTGTCCCTTCTGGGTAATGACAGTATTCGGTACGGGGAATCGCAATGCACTAGAGTCTTTGATGGTGAGGTTAAGCTTGGCTGCAGGACCCCAGCAGTTTGCGACCCCTATGCAGGTTTGTCTTAACAAGGGGCCCCACCAACCCATTTACAGGAACAAAAATGTAACCAAAACTTATGAACATTATTAGTTTGAAAAACATTTCAGCATATAAATGATAATTCATCACATTGTGCCCTCCTGCATCACACAACCCCTTCATCACACTGCTGCCCCTTCAGTATCACAGTGGCTTGCAAATTTCACTGGCGGTCCCTAAATGCAGGACATTCCGTCTGAAAATGCCTTGACTGCTGGGGCTGGGCAGCAGTGCTCAAGGGCCCCTAGACTTGTGGGGCCATGGCCCATGGTACCCAGTAGAAAATATGGCCCTGCCCCTATGCATGTGTGTGAAAGCAGGACAAGACAAAGGATTTGTGGAAGACAAACAATACACCACAACAGACAGTGAGATGGACTAAGGCAGTGTTTCTCAAACTCGGTCCTCAGGACCCCCTAACAGTGCATGTTTTCCAGGTCTCACTGCTGGAGCACAGGTGTGTTCATTACTAACTGTCACATTTTAAAAGCTCCACAGGTGCTGCTCATTATATCAATTTTGAATCTTTAAGGAAACCTAGAAAATATGGACTGTTAGGGGTCCTGAGGACCGAGGTTGAGAAACACTGGACTAAGGCAAGGACTCACTGACTCACACAGCAAACAACCGAAGACACAGAGGGTCCAAGGAGTCACAAACTCACTGAGAGGCAAGGAAGACCAGGCAGGGAGGGAGACACCAGAGAACAAACACTCAGCAATCACTAGCTGGCATAGAGAGAAAACACTGGCAGCAGCAGGGCAGAAAAGCAGAAGCTATAATCAGCAGGCCTGGCGTGTACCCTCGGTCTATTGACAGGGAGGCTGGCCAATCAGAATGTCAGACACAGCTGGGATTGCACCCCAGAAGCCACGATCGCGGCTTGAAATACTTCCTTTTGTGAAGTCATATATAAGCAATCATAAGTTCGAAGAAAGAGGTTAGGATAAGATCAGTGTAAATGCAGCTACATTATGGATGGGAAATAGAGATAACAATCACCTTTACAGCATAAACAAGAACTTAAATAATGTGTCTCACAGCGCTGAGGTCATGAATTCGATTCCCAGACTGGAGTTTGCATGTTCTCCCTGTGTCTGTGTAGGTTTCCTCCGGGAGCTCCATTTTCCTCCCACACTCCGAAAAACATGCTGATAGGTTAATTGGCTGCTGAATAAATTAAACCTAGTCTGTGTGTTAGGGACCTTAATATGTAGCTCCAATAGGGCTGTGACTGGTGTGAATGTGAAGTATTCTTTGTAAAGCGCTATATAATCTGATAGCACTATAATAAATAATGCTATTAAGGAGCTAGTCAAATGCAATAGCAGTGCCAGCCCCTGCTACTGCATTTGATACACTAACTCCTTAATAGATTAATCAGTCGGATTAATCCGCAGATTGCTCCGGAGAGGTGAGTGATCTCACCAGGGACTTTTAGTGTTGGGGGTTAGGGTTAGGAGTTTAGGAAGTGAGGGTTAAGGCCATATAATGGGAGGGTTAGGGTCAGGCTGCGGGGAGGGGGCCTTAGGGTTAGACTATAGAGAAGGGAGCATTAGTGTGAGACTAGGGAGAAGGGAGGATTAGGGTCAGGTTGTGGTGAAGGGAGGGTTAAGGTAATGACAGGGGAGGGTTAGGGTCAGAATTAGGGGAAGAGTTGGGGTTAGTTCTTAGACCTACGCGTTCGGTGCTCCGGGGATCGATTGCTATGCCTCATCAAGGCATAAGCAATCGATATCCCAGCCAGTTCGAAACTGTCTGGAAGAGAATATATCGGCCCTATCGAAATAGGCCATTCTTAGCGGGGACCCACACCCGTGACAGCAATGTGGGTATGATGATAAGGATGATCTCAGCACACTGGCCCTGATCTAGAGGTGCAGGTGTTGTACATGCAATTGTGGCTGTGGTGTGTGATTTAAAGACAGACGCAATAGTACCTCTGGATGGCAATGTAAGTACGGTACAAAGCACACATGCTCAATGTAGTTACAGAATCATATATGCAGGGCAGCAAGACTGTGCTGTATAATGGAAATAAATATTAGGAGTAGAGCGACCATTTTTATAGCAATGTGAATACACTAAAACATTAGAAAATAATGTTTTCATTTAAAAAAATATATATATATTTTTTTTACTACTGTATATATTACATATTTGACAACACAAATACAACACAAAATTATTATTTGGCAACACAATATTCAAGCAGTGATTTCCTAGGTTTAGCATTGTGTTTGAAGTGTGAAATTCTGACACACAGGTCAGAAATAGTTTGTAGAGTGTCAGCCCCCTGGATTTAGACAAGACTGGTATGTTTTCACACAAACAGCACTAATTTCCATCTGTATTCCCATCTGGATCGAGTGCGCTTGCGTGGCCACACCCTTATTGTACATTGTCTACCTGCCTCCTCCTCCCACGATACGCTCTTCAAAACAAAAGCTACTGGCCCACAAGCTCTGTTAGTCTGAGTCTGAACCGGGCGCCAGTGCGTACGGTGAAAAAAAGATGTGTCATGCCATCTGGCATATGCTCCCCTCTGGATTGAGACCACGGAGACTGAGTAGGCAGCCAATTCATCTGATCAGACAGCAACACTGTCCTCTGAGGTGATTTGTGGTGGGATCGAGAAACAGGATGGAGAGGAGAGATGGAGCAAGTCGAACAACAGAACACTGATAGCTCTGGCCTATAATAGAATAATTAAATACATGTCATTCATAGAAAAGCTTAGATTCCTTTGAGATGAATAATGCTAATCCATTCTAAGGGTGCTGGCCATACACTAGTACGATTATCGGTCACAGCAGGGGGTGGGCCGATAAATGGGACGATTTCCCGCTAGGGAAATGTCCCATTATCGGCACCATACACCTCCAATGGTGGGACCGATAATCCTAGCAGAAGAGCGGAGGGGGCAGCGCTCTCTGTTGCTGCTGCTGCTTTATATCTATGTGCAAAGCTGCTCTGACAGCTGTGAATGTATACTTTAAAGCTGTCAGCATAGGCGTATCTATAATGGGTGCAGGGTGTGCAGTGCACACGGGCTCCTCAGAACAGGGGGCCCTGTGGCATGCATCCTGTACCCAGGGTTGGCAGGGGAAGGGGGGGCATTCAGCATCTATTTTTTCCCTCTAATATCTTCCAGAGGGAAGAAATAGATGCCAAATTAGTCCCCCTTCCCCTGTGGTGGGACTGCCCCGATTTGCGGGGCGAAAAGGGGGTGGGGCTTACAGCGCCATTAAGCCCCATCCCCTTTTCAGCCCACAATTCTGGGCAGTCCGTTCTCAGGTAAGGGGCCCATGTGCAAATCCTGCACAGGGGCCCCCTCACTTCTTAAAACGCCTCTGGCTGTCAGAGCAGCATAGTACATAGATATTCAGCAGCAGCTTTGAAGAATAAGGAGCCATTCCGCTTGCTGATTGGCTCCCTTAAAATATTGGGCGCTTTCTCCCGATTTAAATCAAACATGTAAAAAGATTAATTAATCGCACCAGAGCGTTTCTGGTGCGTTTATTTGGTGTTTCAAAAATTGATCTGTACCATACACTAGAGCGATTATTTGCACGATAACTCGATAATTGGGTGATCGGGACGATAATCACTCTAGTTTATGGCCAGCTTAAAAGTCTCCTCTCAGCCAGGGCCCCGCACTCCAGAAATGCCAAATCTCCCCCTACCCCGATGGCTACTCTACTCAGGATCATTTTTTCAGGCCCCCTTGTCTGCACCCATTATAGAAACACCTCTATTGCCTCCTTATTACATAGTTCTTTTCATCTGAGAACATCATGACCCCTTAAACTACTTATGATAACTACAGCAATCTTTGCTCTGGTCAGTACATATTAGATTGTAGCAATAGGATCCTGCTGACTAAATGAAAAGCATTTTTTTTTTACTACTAATAGCAGTCAAAACGTGTTACTAAAATACCACAATAGGAGATTAGTATCCCATGCTGGTACACACAATAAAGGAACCTATGTGCTTTACTTTAGAAGCAATAACTATGCATTTTATCAAGTAACCGGTGTGGGAGGGTTAGGTGGGTGTATGCAGGGATTGGTATATTGTAATTTAACATTTGATATTTGCAAGTGTTCATTGCTGTGACCAATATTCCAGTGGATATTCAGTCAGTATATGTTAGTAGAAGTAAACAGAAAAAGTTTAGACCCCACAGACAGGGCTCCAGAGGCTGTTTAAATACAGGATTACACTCCTAGAGACGTATTGCATATACGTCCGGAGTTTACCGATATTTGATACTGCGCATGCATATGCAATATGTCCAGTAGCGTGAATCCAGACCCTAATGTGTATTGGATTCCAACAGAAAAGGCAAATATTCTTACATGGTGCCAAATAAAACAATTTTTTATTAAACCAAAGAAAGTACAAGTTGATCATAAAGCGAAATAACATGGAAACCATGGCGACGATAGCAATAACGGTCCCAATCGCCGGCCTGCTCTAATGAATGCGGGCCGGCATTTACTAAGTGTCCGACACATTAAAAAAACGCCATCTGAAGATTAGGTGTTAGGGTAAGTATTCCAACGGTCTCCCCATGTAAACCCCTTTTCCTGCCCCCTAATAGCTGTTATTAGGGGGAGGAAGGGGGGGGGATACATGTTGGGAGACCGCTGGAATACAGTTCACTAAAAAAATTACCATTAAAATCTAAGTTAAAAAAAATTATTAAAAAAAACAAATATTAACTAACTTTAATAAAATTTTATATAATAAACACATTAAACTTAAAAAAAATAAAAAAAAAATAAAAGACCAAAGCTTTTAAACTTACCTGTCCGGGCGCGCGTCTGGCTCTGATCCCGGCGCATGCGCAGTGATTTTGCCTTTTGAGGCTTTAAATTTTCAAAGTCCCAAAAGGCATCTACTGCACACGTGCCGGGACTCCAGAGCCAAACGATGTCAGCAAAAGGCTCGCTGACCATCATGAGACCTCGCCGGAGGGGTAAGTATTAATAAATACTCCCCACGGACCTGCTAGGCTCACTGTGAGGCACAGCGAGCCTAGTTGCTACCATTAGCGCTCAATGCGCGAATGATAGTAAATAGAGCCCTATAATACTCAGCCACATCGATGAGAGACAGATCCAGAATTCATATGGAACCTTGACGGTGGCTGGTGGCTTATCCCATATTTGATCAAATATGTGTAACGAACATTTCTGTGTTTTATTTTACAGATAAAACAGTAGAGTTTGTTACTGGTTTATGGCAGTGTGCTGGGGCTTTTCTTTCCTTTTGTTTCTGTGGCAAGCAGATTAACCCCCTGCCTTTCACGCACCTGTTTAACATATACTTATAAATTGATTGAGCAACTTCCATTCTGTTTTTATTCGTATGGAACCTCCCTGGTGCTATAAGTCAGAGCACCTCCCTATGCTAGTCTGGAAGTCTGTCCCTGGCCACACTACCAACCTCACGGCCAGGCTTCACGTTTCCACGCCCTCCCTGGACTATGGGAATGTTAGTAGAAGGAATGTGAATTCTGGCCTCTACAGTATATCTATTTTATGGATTTCCCTAAATACCCAAGACTTTACCATACTCACCTGTTATAAGGACACAGTAAAGCAGAACATAGCAATTATAACCCATACCCTCTTTATAATGACTGAGTATATAGACTAGAGCTGGCTACATACCTATGCAATCATACATAAGGTGTGATGGCTCATACAATGTCACTGATGATTTTAAGTCCTGACGAGCAGCCGATTCCTGTGTACACACTATACCAATCTACCAGCAGATCTGAGATTCTACAGATATCGTCACATAATCTAAATAATTTGAATAGTGGAATGTACCAAATAACATCGGAAGGGAAGGAATCATCACATATACTTATTACTAGAGATTTGCATACAGCTGTACTACTGTAGACAAGCTTTACTTCTGGCTGCCTTTAGTCTATATTCGTGTTTACCATGACCATTTCTTTACACCAAAAGGAAAGCTTGCACTGAGTACTTACAGCAATGGCATTAATGCTGCAAAGACTAAACATGAGCAAAAGAAGTAAGAGCCGCAGTGTCTGGACCAAAGACTCGTTGCAGAGGAGAGATGCTTTGGGCCAGATTTACTAAGCTGCGGGTCTGGAAAAGTTAAGATGTTGCCTGTAGCAACCAATCCGATTCTAGCTTTCAATTTCTTTTTACATAATAGAGAATGTAAGCTAAAATCTGATTGGTTGCTATGGGCAACATCTCCACTTTTCAAAACCCGCAGTTTAGTACATCTGGCCCTTTGTCTCTCCTGCCGGTGCTTAGGATATACAGAACTACAACCCAGATGACTTTAAAAGCTTGCTGAAAAAGGAAGACATATTTCAGGAGACCCATTTCTGCAGATCAAAGACTGGTGGTTACTTTACATTATGTAGCAACAGGAAGAACCCTGGCAGACTTAAAGTACAGCACAGGGCTAAGCCCGATCATTCAGGAGACCTGTAAGGCTATTATTAATGTTCTCCAAGAACCATACATGAAGGGGAGTACAATAAAACAAATGCATGTCAACTAAATAGAAATGTATGTATGTATACAAAACCAGAATATAAAAATATATAACAACTAGTGATAACTAAACGTTTAAATAAACTCAAAAATTAATAATTTTCATAAGATCTATGCCCATTGGGAGATGGGCTTCCAATGTACTGAGACATATCGGAGGTGGGCATTGCTGGTATAGACGTCATAAAATAGTGAGGAGATCCCACAAAGCTACTGTAAGGTGATGGGATGGTAGCAGAGAGGACGATGCAGGACAAATGGGGGTCTTGTCTGTATGTTGGAGAAGAATCTGTCATCCCTGTGTATGGGGTAAGTTGCCCTCTATTCCACCTGTATAGGATGTCTAAGATTATCCCCTCAGCCTTGTCGTCTGCATCCCCCTAAGCTTTATACCATGGCATCACACAAGTCAACGCTTGTCATCATTCTGTCCTAATAACCTGCTGGTGGGCACGAATCATAACCTTACATCTCTCTCTCCAGTATCGCAAGGTCTTTCCTTGTCCTTGTATGTGCAAAACAGATAAACCTTCATTTCATCTCTGCCTTTACTGGGAATTCTGCTTAGGTTTGGATTCCTCCCACCTTTTGACACAATGATGGGTATTCAATACAGTGACGTGTGAAGCCATGAACGTGGGGTAAATTTAAACTACGTAAGCTACGTAATAAACGGGAACCAGAGCACTATGCAAATTGATGTACCTAAAGCAGGTGCAATTACCAAGTCCCCAATACTGTAGTTTACCCATTTCCGGGTCACTTGCACCACTCCCATAATTGTATGTTTCTGTACGCCAGTGGTGACCTTGTGGGGCATTGTGGCACGCTGCTATGAATGCAGAACAGCAGCATCCTCTGCCTCCGAGCTGCCAACCAGGCAGCTTTCAGAGTTTCTGCTCTGGCCATTCCATCAGTTACAGTGGTGGGCAGCCACACGGATGATGATTGGATGGTTGGCTGTCATCCGCCGATTGCAAAGCAAGAACAAGAATGTGTCCCCCAGGAGTTGAACATAGGCACATTCACTTCCTCATTCAAACGTTCCTTCTGTGCTCCAAGATTGTGGATTAAACTTGCCTGCAACTTTCCACATTTACCCCGATGACGGTGGTATTCTATCTTTAAAATAAAAGTGACTTATTTTAAAGATAGACTGTCATGGTTAGTTGCTGGTAATTGCAAGACTGCTGGGATGACTATTTTATATTTATATCGGGGTTGCTGACTTTCCCCGAAATATCCAGGAGACTCCCAAATTGTGGAAGTTCTCCCTGTATCCCAGAAGAGCTTTGATGCAATTTACAAAATTGATGCAATTTGCATCATCAAGCCCCATCCTTTGTAATACTTAGAAAATGGGGCATTTCTTGTCAGGGCAGGGCTTCACAAATTACATAAATCCCATAATTAACCCCTCCCCCTTACAGACATGCACGGAGGGGCCCCCTAACTCAGGTCCCCGATATATATATATATATATATATATATATATACACACACACACACAGTTGCAAGAAAAAGTATGTGAACCCTTTGGAATTACCTGGATTTCTGAATAAAGTGGTCATAAAATTTGTTCTGACCTTCATATAAGTCACAATAGATAAGCACAGTATGCTTAAACTAGTTCTCATGTTTTTATTGAACACACCATCTAAACATTTACAGTGCAGGGTGGACAAAGTATGTGAACCCCTAGGCTAATGACTTCTCCAAGAGCTAATTGGAGTCAGCCAACCTGAAGCCAAATCAATGAGACAAGAGGTGTTGGTTAAAGCTGCCCTGCCCTATAAAAAACACACACCAGTTTTGAGTTTGCTATTCTCAAGAAGCATTGCCTGATGTGAACCATGCCTCGCACAAAAGAGCTCTCAGAAGACCTACGATTAAGAATTGTTGACTTGCATAAAGCTGGAAAGGGTAAAAGTATTTCTAAAAGCCTTTATGTTCATCAGTCCACAGTAAGACAAATTGTCTATAAATGGAGAAAGTTCAGCACTGTTGCTACTCTCCTAGGAGTGGCCGTCCTGTAAAGATGACTGCAAGAGCACAGCGCAGGATGCTCAATGAGTTGAAGAAGAGTCCTAGATTGCCAGCTAAAGACTTACAGAAATCTCTGGCACGTTATCTCTGTTGACGAATCTACGATACGTAAAACACTAAACAAGAATGGAGTTTATGGGAGGACACCACGGAGGAAGCCACTGCTGTCCACAAAAATCATTGCTGTACATTTGAAGTTTGCAAAAGAGCACCTGGATGTTCCACAGCACTACTGGCAAAATATTCTGTGGACAGATGAAACCAAAGTTGAATTGTTTGGAAGGAACACAGCACACCAACACCAAAACCTCATCCCAACTGTGAAGTAAGGTGGAGGGGGCATAATGGTTTGGGATGATTTGCAGGGCCTGGGCCTGGACAGATTGCTATCCTCAACTGAAAAATAAATTCCCAAGTTTATCTAGACATTTTGCAGGAGAACTTAAGGCCATCTGTCCACCAATTGAAGCTCAACAGAAGATGGGTGATGCAACAGGACAACTACCCAAAGCGCAGAAGTAGATCAACAACAGAATGGCTTCAAAAGAAGAAAATATGCCTTCTGGAGTGGCCCTATCAAAGTCCCGACCTCAACCTTGCATCTGACCTTGAGATGCTGTGGCATGACCTCAAGAGAGCAATTCACACCAATTCCAAGAATATTGCTGAACTGAAACGGTTTTGTAAAGAGGAATGGTCCAAAATTCCTCCTGACCGTTGTGCAGGTCTGATATGCAACTATAGGAAATGTTTGGTTGAGGTTATTGCTGCCAAAGGAGGGTCAACCAGTTATTAAACCCAAGGGTTCACATACTTTGTCCACCCTGCACTGTGAATGATTACATGATGTGTTCAATAAAAACATGAGAACATATAATTGTTTGTGTGGTATTAGTTTAAGCAGACTGTGTTCGTCTATTGTTGTGACTTAGATGAAGATCAGAACACATTTTATGACCAATTTATGCAGAAATCAAGGTAATTCCAAAGGGTTGACATACTTTTTCTTGCAACTGTATATATATATATATATATATATACACATATACACACACACACACATTTATACAAAACACAGCCTGGCACTCTAGCCATTACCCAGTGACTAACCATAATCTATCTTTAGAATAAAAGTCAGAGAATTAGTTACAGATATCTGCGGACATGTGATAAGCCACCCGCCACTTACAAGGCTTCTCTGTTAGGTGGTCCTAACTCTAAAATTTAGAGTACCAATTGTGGGTCACATATCAAATATCTTTCTAAAGTAAGAGCTCACCTCTTATGGAGATCCCCAAGTCTCCAAAACAGCCACTCTGAGACAGCACCTCCTCGCAGCTGCCATCCCAGACACGCTTTAAAACACACTTCCAAAATAGAGATTGCTCAATCTATAAGGTAATTATACAGCAGGTGCTCAAAGCAAGGGGAGTTTGCACAAAAACAAAACACAGCCTGGAACTCTAGGCATTACCCAGCGTCTAACCATATTCTTCTATCTTTAAAATAAAAGTCAGAGGGCCCGATTCAATTGCCGGCCAAATTTTCAAAAAGATTGCGTCTGTAAAAATACGACGCCTTCGCCGACAATTGAGCGATAAAAATTCGCCTATTTAATTATTTTTTTACCGCTGCGCTAAAACAGCAGGCAGCGGTAAAAAAAATATAACCAGAGGAAAAAAAAAATCTCTCTGTTAACGCCGCAAATCACCTCCTGCTAGCAGGTGACCGGCGCTAGTGAGAGACTATTACCCAGTGCCTGAAATCACGTTCTCGCGATACTTCAGGCACTGGGTAATAGCCTCAGTAGCGCCGGCACTTCCTGCTAGCAGGTGACCGGCGCTAGTGATAAACTATTACCCAGTGCCTGAAATCACGTTCTCACGATACTTCAGGCACTGGATAATAGCCTCAGTAGCGCTGGCACTTCCTGCTAGCAGGAGGTGACCGGCGCTAGTGAGAGACTATTACCCAGTGCCTGAAATCACGTTCTCAACCTAGACAGCTGCTCAGCGGTCCCCGGATGGCAGGGCATGCTTCCGCATGCCCTGTCATCCATGGGCATGCTGATGCTTGTAGTTCTACAAGCATCAGCACAGCATGCCCTGTTGGGGCACAACATAGGACAGCGTTAAAAATCCACACCTCTCATAGGTGCGGATTTTTATCGTTAAAAAAACGCCGGATTTTTAACGCTAAAAAATAATTGAAGCAAAAAAAAATATCACCCGTAAATTTTAAAAAAAATGCGTAAAAAATACGCCGGCGTATGATTTTTGCCTAATTGAATCGGGCCGAGAGAATTAGTTACAGATATCTGCAGACGTGATAAGCCACCCGCCACTTACAAGGCTTCTCTGTTAGGTGGTCCTAACTCTAAAAATTACAGTCCCAACTTTGGGACTCTTACTTTTATTTTAAAGATAGAAGATTATGGTTAGTTGCTGGGTAATATCTAGAGTGCCAGGCCTTGTTTTGTTTTTCTGCAAACTCCCCTTGCTTTGCACACCTACGCTATATAATTACCTTATAGATTGATCTGAGCAACCTCCATCTTGGAAGTGTAGATAGATAGATAGATATAAATAATATGTTAGTCTTTTTCGGATTGGGTTGGGTTTGTTTTAACTCATCAGTTGCTTGTTTTATTATTCAGAGTTGGCAACAGTTCACAGACCCAAAGCCATTGAAGGAGATAGGCCAGGTCTTCCAGAATTTCAGCAATTTTCCCAAATATTCCTGGATAGCCATTCCTGCATGTGAAGTGTCGCGCCACTATCGGAACTCTGCTGCGGTTGGAGAGTTCTGGATCTTATCCTGTGTATACGAGTACCATCATTTACTTAGATTTTCATATAAATTATAATCCATTAAACCTAAATAATAGTCTTATAATGTATGGGCCACGAATAACACCATCTATCGCCTGCCCGCTGAAGGTCCGTGAATACTCCGCATTAATTGAATGACTAAGTCCTACAGGGAATTCCCCAGTCCCACAAGTCCAGACACGTTCCTGGGAGTCCTGGCTGTCCCATCGTGCAGGACGCTGTGGGGCCAGGAGCAGGTCATAGGATCAGGTGCAGCGTGACTCTGACAGAGGTGACACACTGACACTGGCCTCGCCCTCCCGGTCACCGGCTTTTCCCGCCCACGTGCTTCTGTATCACCGCTTCCGCATTTGGTGCCCACGCCCCCTCCCTGGTATAAGCACGCCCCCTCCCTGGTATAAGCACGCCCCCACCTCTCTATAACCACGCCCACCCAGCTGGCCAGCCGCTGCCGCCACCACGCCCAGAATGTGAGTGAGTACAGGAGAAGAGAAAGGGGTGAGAGAGGAGACTGCGCTCAGGTGAGTGCTCCCAGGACTGGGCGTGTCCAGAGTGACCGGCCGGGGCCCTACTGCTGGGTGTCTAGACTGCTCTTGTGTGTACAACCAGCATGGGCTCTGTGTCTGCATGTGGGACCTCTCATGGAGTGTTGTTGTGTATTGAGTTTCCTAATACTATTCACTGTATAATGAGAATCAGGGCTGCATGTAGTGCTCTGACTGCTTCTGTACTTTGTTGTGGGGATGTTTGGAGGGGGAGCACCCCTATGGGGTTTATTCCTTATACACATTTAACTGGGTGCACATGTCATGAGAGTTTACAATATGATCTTTTCAGGGGCTCTATGTAGTGATTGGACTTGTATATAGTCTTTGATGTGTACCAGTGTGTTTTTAGGAACATCCTGCTTACCCTGTGTCCTCTTCCTGCATCCTGTTACTGATCCTTTGTGTCACTTATGCTCTGCTTTCTTTGATCACCTCTCTAAACAACGCTCTTCAGTACTGTAATAAAATGAAGGGGTTAAAGTGTGTTTCTGTAAGTCATAAAATGATTCCCGCCATTCATAGGACTATAACAGTAGCATATATTTATAGAACTGTATATAGCAGTAGAGTATGTTTATAGAGTTGTATATAGCACTAGTATATATTATCTTGTTATCTCTTATGTGTTATGTTGTAAATACCATGCAACGTATACAGATATTGTACTTCTTCATTGAGTGTAGTCTCTGCTGTCAGCCCTAAGTATTTGTAACGTCTCAGGAAAGGGTCAATGGCAGAGTTATTGGAGATATCTCCGCTCTCTCTCTTGGGTGTTTCCATTGATTTCTCAGTGGGGGCAGCTGTTCTTCTAACTCCGCAATTTTAAGGCTTCCTGCATTTTACCGATTATGCTAACAGCATCTCTGGATGGTGCTAGTGATATATTTTTACTCAGAGAAGCTCATTTGTCCTTTGTATTCCGCTCGCATCTCTGGACAGTGCAGATGCTGCTCTGAATGATGTATTAGCGATCACCAGACTAATGATATTTATCATCCATGCCATGCAGTCCATGATAAACAGTATGGTGGAGGTCCAAGGACAATTGCACTATTGTGGGGAGACCAGCCGAACTGTTCAGACACATCTTATTAAATATAAATATGCCCTCTGTCTATTTACATAGTTTACTATTGTGATAATACACTGAGTTCTACTCATTCACCCTTGGGTTAAAGACTTGTTTTTCCTCACTGATATATATATATATATATATATATCAAGATAGGCAGCACTCCACACAGGATTTTTCTCACTGATGACTATGGTATTGGGTAATATCAGAATTTCTCAGTAACTGAAAGTGGCTGCAACAGAAGAAGGAAACTTAGGCTTACAAGTATGTGGTTTATGTTGTTTCCGAAAACGACTTTTTAAAAAAAAAAAATTACTTTTATAAATGCTGTGGATCCTCAGGAAAAGGTTTCACTTCCTTCAGAGGGTTTTTAATTGGAAAGTTTTTATAAAGTGTATCAGTCCAGCTGTGTTAATCAAACTCTTGGGATTGATCCAGAACTGCGCTTATACCTTTTGTTTAGGTGTAAATGTAGACCTGAGCAATACCATGTTGAACTGCAAGGGCAGGAAAATTTGGTACTTCTTTATCTTTGCGGCCCTCGCTACGTAACTTACGTATCCCCGTAAGTTACGTAATTTCCCCCCCCCCCCCATTTCCTTTTTGGGGGCAGACCGGGG
>WWET01000206.1:180705-193325 GCA_011038615.1 Limnodynastes dumerilii | reverse complement strand
AGTCAAGTCAAACTACTCTTGCTGCATTACATGTTTTACCCCCTTTTCACACCATTCTCCCCAAATTGCATTATTCTCTCCATCTTATTTATCCAGTGAAAAAAGGTTAAAATACAAACATGATGGACTAACAATAATTCTAAATGATGTAAAGACCCGAGTGACCACCGTAAAATAAACACGTCACCCTAGTGACTGGTATACAATGCACACTATACCCTATTGACTACCATACAATACAAACTGCATCCTCATGCTTGCATAAAATACACGCTGCACCCTTGTGACCACAGTACAATGCACGCTGCGCCCTAGTGAATGCCATAAACCCCATGCAGCAATCAGTATGCCCGTTTTTGTGTTTTATTATATTATTTAGGGGACTCTACAAGATACTTCATAGAGATAACTGTGGTTGTGCCAATGAGGTCAGTTTGTCTATGAATGTGGGGATACCCCTGAGGAATGGATGTCTGACTGTGGGGTTACCCCTGATGGATGGGTGTTTGACTGGAGGTACTGCTAAATGATGGCTATCTGTGACTATGGGGTACCACTGAGGGATGGCTGTCTGACTGTGGGGTGCTGCTGAGGGTGGCTGTATATGACTGGGGGTTACAAATAAGAATTGACTGTCTGTGGGTAAACACTGAAAAATAAGAATAATACATTATGTCCACCCCCAGGCTTGTGTTCTGGCCTTGGGCACTGGTTGCACTGACGTAGTTATGGCCCTGCCCCTGTCTAAACAAAACTGCCATTCGTAGGGTTACGAAGAATGGGGCAGTGCTTGATACCTTGAAGCCCCGTCCACCCTTAGTAACGCTCAGGACTCAAGACTTGTATCCATATCTGGGAGGTTTGCCAGCTCTCCTGCGATTCCAAGAGCAGTGCACGAATTTCAGGAGTTTCCCGGACAGTAGAAATGGTTCAAATAAGTAAATATGATTTCCTAAGTAGTGCTTAAAATAAATTAATATTGGGGGGGGGGGATTGACTTTAAGAGCAGCACTGTCTACACAAAGGGTTAAAAATGTAAATGTACTGTAATGCAAGATTCTTGTTGCTTCAGATCACTGTAGAATTGAGTTAACTAAATGTTATCAATCTGATACCAATGGTGACCCCTACACCCCTTGACAAACAAGAAATGCTAATAAAGATATTAACCAATAGCCAATAGGGTTGGTAGATGGACCTGTAGAACATCCAAGAGGTAATGGATCCTTTAAACTTCTTATTAAACCAATTTGGTCCCTAATGCTTCTTTCCCAGTTCTCTAGCTATTGGTCCTTCCCTAACATCCTTAATTGCTCCATTCACCTCCACAACCCATAACTGACCAGACCTAGGGGTAGATCCAGAACTACGTGTGCCGTACGCTTATTTGCGGAGCGTATTTTCGTGCGCGTAATTATTTTGTCAAGAGACGCTTCCCAAACCCTACCTTAACTTTTTCACACGTAACCGTGTACGTCCGCTAACGGACGTATAGACTAGGTGAACGTACGCTGCTTAGCACGCCCATACTGTACACTTTAAATACAAACCTCCACCTACTTCACGAAATTGGAACGTATTGTTGTCTCACGTAAAATTGGCATGCCCACACGTAAGTATTTGTGACAAATACGTGAATGGCCCATACGTTCACAATTACGCTACGTGAATGTGCATATTTTCTATGGTGCGCAGTGCGTTCTAAACAGCGATTTTACGTCTCCGCCACGCGTAAAATCGCTTCGAAGCGTAGTTCTGGATCAGGCCCCTAGACTGTAACATGACCTTTTACTAACTAAGACAGCTGAACTCCTCACAGGCCACCACCACTGTTTTCCTTTAGGCCTCTCCAGCTTCTTGCTGCTGGTGTTCTCCGTGCGTTCTTCCCGGTGTCTATATCATCAGGCTTACTTCCACACACACTGTAAAATAACGAGAAGGGCCATATTTATCTGCTCTACGATCGTTTATAAAAGGGCATCTGTCCTCCTTGGAAGCTGTTTTAAGAGTGGATAAAATGCTGAGAATGCTGCTTATTCATTGTCTAGAATCTAAAGACATCACTGAGGCTAAACCCGTATTCATGAAACCGTCTTTTTCTAATCTAATCCATTGATTGGCTGAAGTCGGGTGAGGATAGGATCAACCTTCCATAATATATGCCTACCCGGTGTTATTTTATGAGCGGCAATATCACTTGGTATGTTAAGATATATTGGGCTAACGTCCACTGGAAGGATTCAAAGCTATAGTAACTTTTGTACTATCGGGTTGTTTTTGAAGCTTATAATTGAATATCTTTCTAATGTAAAACATTGGGTAGTGTGCATGCATGATCCTGTGGCACACATAGAGGTCAGGCAGATTGAGGCACCATACTGAAGCTCGCTGTCTGAAGAACCAATATAGAGGAGTGAAATCTGGTCACACACAGTACTGTATTGTATGTCACACCCTGTATTTTTTGTCTGTCTTTTGTTTTGGTGAATCACGCTATTGTCCATGTTCTGTGGTGTTTGTGGGTTGGATAACACAGGCTCAGAGGGCTTTTGTTCAGTACTCCAAAGGCAAAGCTCCCTTGGACAAACAAGTGCTATGCGTTCAGTCTGTATGTATGATTTCATGTTTGGCTTGCGTCATGTCTCGCTTGGGCTTTCGGTTACTAAGCGCACACATTGGCTGGTCATGTGACTCTTCTATAGTTTCTCAAACTCCATCTCCGAATGTTCAAAGCTTAGAACTGGGATTTTCTTCCACAGCTAAAATTACATTGTTTTCTAAGCCATGTTTAGTTACAACAAGTTACATTTATATTTCGCACCAATCAGGAAAAACAAATGTGTTCAATATAAAAGGAAAGAAGGATTGCTTCAAGAGGGAATGTCTTAAGCTGGCCACACACAAGCAATTTTCACTCCCAGCAGGAGGTGGCCGATGGCGTCACACACTTCTTCTGCTGGACAGGATGATGCATAGTGAAGTGGGAGGGGCTGCTGAAATTGCTAGGAGGCCATTGCGGCTGATTGGCTGCATGGGCCTCCCGTCAATGCCTGCACTCACTGATTGGCTGAATGGGCCTCCTTTCAATCTCGACAGGAGACCCGTGCAACTAGCTGATTGGTTGGCTAAGAGACACTCTGGACAATGTATGGAACATTCGCATCATGACCGGATTTTCCCTGTGTCTGGTTGACTCTATAATTACCAGCAAGTATAGCAGTAATATAGTAATGGAAAACCCTGTATGTCTAGCAGAATCCTGAGCTTTACTGTAGTACTACTGTACTTGCAGATCATTATAAGTAAAGCTGGCCATACACTAGACCATTATCGGCCCGATCTCCCAATTATAGGGCGATCAGGCAAATAATCGCTCTAGTGTATGGTACAGATCAATTTTTGACACGTCAAATAAACGCAACAGAAACGCTCTGTGCGCTTGTTTGATCTTTCAGCATGTTTGATTTAAATCAGGAGAAAACTGCCAATATTTTAAGGGAGCCAATCAGCAAGCTGAATGGCTCCCTATTGCTCAGAGCTGCTGCTGCTTTATATCTATGTACAAAGCTGCTCTGACAGCTTTGAAGGTATACTTTACAGCTGTCAGAGCAGCATAGCACATAAATATACAGCAAATATTACATTTCCCAAAGATTCGGAAACATCCACAAGTGCTAGGGCATCCTATCCAGCCGTGCGTTTGCTTATTCACCAGCTTCTGATCACCGGTTTCCACTGAGAGGGGAGACTCTGTACTGTACATTGACTAAGATTGAACACCCACTTGTAATTTTTCCCAGCCCCTCTCTTAGAAGTGCCGTTGCTCTTATGTCGGCCTGGGATGGGATGCTTTCTGATTTGGGTAGCACAGATACATGCATACTATACATACAGAGCTATTGTGGGTTTCCAGCAATTGGCAGACTTTAAGGGCCAGACTTGCCAAGCTGCAGATTTGGAAAATTGGAGATGTTGCTCATAGCAACCAATCAGATTCTAGCTCTCACTTTCCTATCACTTGCTAGAGAATGTCAGCTAGAATCTGATTGGTTGCTATGTGCAACATTTCTACTTTATCCAAACCTGCAGCTTAGTAAATCTGGCCCCAAGTTTTTATACGGCCCTTAAATAAAGTTGGCTCTGTAATGTAAAATACCTGAGGCTCTGACTGACTTGTGTGTGTCCGTGCCGCTGTTGGTGGTAAAAAATTGTGGATTATTCAGCCCAATATTGATGGATCTCTCTAAAACTTTTGCTTTGAAATGGTCACAACAAAAATGGAATTCTGTATCTTGAACAATACAAAGGAAGTCACCTGTCACCTGTGACTCGAGCTGGAAATGCCATTTTATCAATCTAGCTATGTTCACCCCCTCTTTCATATACCTTTTTTCCTCCTGTATTACACACCAGACATTGTGGGTGTTTGACATTTCCGAATTCCTTTGCTTTCTGTAATGTAAATATATTTCCAGGCTGTCTGCTCTTTCTAGAAGTCATCTCCTTTGGGGAAAAATTCTATAAGTTGACAGAACCGTTTCTCTACATAGATTGTGTAAGCAGTGCACGGTGTTTAGTCTTTAGACCGCGCTTACGCAATCTACGTACAGAAATGGTACGTTTAGATAGTGTAAAAAAGCTACTACACATGTAATAGCTCAATTCTTAAACCAACGTACGTAAGACGAAAACTACGAAAGTGTTAATCCAGACCTCCATGTCACTGTCCCCATGTGCATTTATGTGACTGAATGTTACACATCCTGCTTTTAAATAGGTCATATACATTCGTGTTTTTTTGGGGGGGGGGTTTTGCTGATACGCACGATATAAATTGTGTGGTGGTAGCTGCTCTGATTGGCACTGTCATGTTTGAGTGGCACTGTGTAGATTCGAAGTGTTACAGTCTGTGTAACAAACACATTTGTCGTCCGCTCAGGAAGGAGCTGTGGACCTCAGGTGATGACACTGGTGTCTGCATGTTGCCCATGAATGCTCTATAATCACGTTGGAATATGCTCACTGCTGTCACAGGCTCCTCTGTTGAGCTACACTTGCACCTGTTCTATTATTTACTCTATCCTCCTATCAATAGTGCCCCCTTTTCCAACCTGCTCCTTGCAGCAGTCACTGTGGACTCATGCAAATTAACCACAGTAAAATGAATTCCACTGGTTTCTGTTTAAATGAGAAATTGGAATGTGAAAATAGCACCTGCAGTAGGCCGGGGTTACAGATTGCATTGCAGAAACCTATAGCACATTATTAGTAGGAAGCTGTACGTTTAAATTGTGATTAGACTGCTCTTATACTGGAGAATGAAAGAATAACCAGTCATTATAAAGGCCCCTTTGCTTTGAGGATGAAGGAAATTGCAGTTATCTCTTATTAGCAGTGAATCCGCTCCTCCTGGTCTCCTGCTGTTCACTATTTATTCCCCTCTGTCTTTCTGTCTCTGTGGGTTTGCATCATAAGCTACCCCTGGGAAGTGTGTATACATCATAGGGACTCTGCAGGGACTGTACAGTTTGTGTATACGAATTGCTGGTTTTTGTTCATTCTTCTTTCAGACATTTATTTTTCCCATTTTAATGACATTGCTCTTCTGCGAATGTAAAGCTGCTAAATCTATCGTTTAATTCCGCCCCTCATGATTCTCGGATGTCCTGGGTCATGTATTGATCACTTTGGTCCTGTTGCCATCTGTCCCTTCTCTAGGAATGGTGTTTCATGGAAGCACAAACCACAAATGACCTTTTCAGGTGAAACATTGTAGTTTTTGCATTTTTTGTTTGCTTTTCTTTATATATGATTTAACACAGAAGGGTAAATGCAGTTGCGCCGCCATGGCATCCGCCTTCTTATGTACTTTTTAAACCCTGCATTATACCAGGAGCGTGCCAGTTTTAACATTTTAGTTGCCAGCCTTAAAAAAAATAATGCAGTGCATGTTTTAGACACTAATACTGGTTAATTACCAGCATGACTTAAACCCACCTCACATCCATTCTCTATGCTAACTTTTACCTCAAAAATTATACACCTGCCTCACATGTCCCTATTTCCCAGCATCCTCCTCTCCTTTCCTCCCTGATCGTCGTGTTAGTGTTTTGTTGCCCTTTATGGAAAGGACCACATGACATCAGGCACGGGAATGGCTTTAGTCATTAGTATTACTCACCGCTTTACTGGGAGAGGCAAAAATGTTCTATTTTCACCAGTGATGCAGATTTTGTTTGGCTAACCGAGTAAGCAGAACTATGCAGGACCTGACCACTAGGGGGCAGAAAGGGGAACTAGACCCACATCATCCTAATCATAACTATGCCCCACCCACATAGATGGCATTAACCCCTTCTGATCACCTGTTATAAACTCTGCATCGGTTCTCTTGTGTGACCTGTTATATGATTGCTGAACAAGACATTTGGACACTTCAGTTGAATGTCTATGCCTGAGTTTCCAGCAGACCGCTTATTACACCCAGTCGTGTTCTGTATTATCCGGCTGCGCTTGGAGTAGGAATAGGTTCTGATTCATACAGGGCGCTGGTCTGTAGGCTGCCAGACACGATGTCCCAACTTTAGGTTGCCGTGGCGACCTGGCACCTGTTTTTTTTTTATTGCGTCCTGCATTATACCATAAAGAAATAGATGTATTGCCAATACGTTTCTATTTTAGGACTACGCCCCACGTTCAGCACTAATGACATAAGCTATTTGTTTACATGTACATTAGGTTAATGCTCACCATGGTTGTATCACCATGTGATCGTAATACCGGTGTCTGTGAGTATTGCGTTTCCTAAGGAATATTTTGCTTTTTTTTATTTTTTTTATCCACAATCTCACTGCATTTACTGAATCCTTTTGTTGCTGTTGGTTTATTTTTGTTCTGAGGGACCCAAAACAACCAATGAAGCAACATAAGTTTCCGTAAAGTCCATTAAATTATGCCAGTAGATATATTACCATAACCTTCTGTTTCCCAGTGTAAATGCTGGGTACACACTAGAGGTTTTTCTGCTGATTAATGGTAAACGGGATCTTTACCCGTGTGTATTGTGCAACAATGCCGTAGACTCTTCTGAAACTGCATCTGATCGTTTGGATTTCTGGAAGTGGCTAATTTTCACAATCAACTAGATCATCCATTCTTATTCCACTTCCTGCTATAGGTCTAGATTGTTGGTATAAATAATCAAATTTTGACTGAAGCCGGGGGTTATGGGAGAATAAATGAAGTGTAGTGTGTACAACAGCATGGGTTTGATAAAAGTGGAGATGTTGCCCATAGCAACCAATCAGATTCTAGCTGGCATTCTCTAGTATGTAATAGTAAAGTGAGAGTTTGAATCTGGTTGCTATGGGCAACCTTTCCAATAAACCTGCAGCTTAGTAAATCTGGCCCCTGTTGTATAATTGTTTTAATTGAATCTATTGTTTAGAAGCCAGCGAGTGTGTACCAAACCTAAATAAGTTTTGTGTGGAGAGTTTCTCCTTGTAAACGATTTCTTCCACAGTCTTTATGCATTTGGAATAAATAAAAATAAATAAAATGTAATTAAATAATGTAGTGCATCCTGCAACAAAACGATCTTACAAACCTTCCCGGTGTGTCCAGCTCATTGGGTTTTAGATCTCCTATGGAGTAATAACTCTAAATCGTTTAGTGGCATCTACAAATAGACTATTACATAGTGTGTTGTCTGTCTATAGGAATATTGGAATAAGCTGCTTATCCTGTAAGCATTGCCGCTGTTTAATAGGATTAGATATAAGAACATGATTTTATTTGGACCTCTGTAGTTTAATCTGAAGGACTTTTGGAAGGTTTGTTTATGTTGCCTGTATTGTGGCGACTGTCCCAGATTTTTATTTTCCCCCACAGTTTTGGCCATGACAAAGCCACATTCAGACGTTAATTGATGTAATAGCCACTTCAAGCCATTTGATCAGCTTATCCCTTAAACTCATATCTTAGATCTGTGCACTATTAATAACAAGTATCGTTATTCATTCTCCTAAAGCAATGCATGGGGACGATGATGAGTCTGTAACCTAAACCTTAATATAGAACTTCTGTTGCAATATTAAACCTTGTTTACTCTGATGATGCATTTTATATCATGGAAGGCAGATTGTGTTACTGATACCCCTTTCACATCGCCCTTAAAACCCAGGTTTTTGCCGGGGCAAGCCCGGGCAAGGGTCCAGGTGCCTCTATCCGGGTCTATTGACCTGGGACAAAAGAAGGGTTATTCCCGGGTCCGACGCCGGTAGGGACACAGTGTGAATGGTGCTACTGTGGTTTTTCAACCCGGTTAGCACAGAAGCTACTTGATTGGTGTAGTTTGTTTACTATTTCCCTGGCAACAAGTGTTGCCAGAGCAACAGTAAACAAATTACACCGTGTACTACTGCCAGGATGGACCCGGGTCAGCCCTGCAATATGAAACGGGGTCTGTGACCCTGGGATCATTTGCTGACACCGCAATATTCTGGGGTATAACATAGTTAAAAGCAAAGGTGCTAGAAAAACAGTAGGGATGGGATTTTCACAGATTACGTTGCGGGATTTAGGAATATGGAATTCATGCACCACCCTGACATACGGATCCCATTTGCGCAGAGAATAGCGTTCAGTGCACATTAAGATCCAATGTGTAACATCTGGCATGAGCATGCGCAAATGTTACTTGCAAGGGGACGCGGCTTGCTAAAGTTGCCTTATTAAATCTGAATCCGGTACTTGATTTAATGTTATCTAACAATCCCATTGCCTCCTAATTCTGTAGTATGTTGAAAATTAACCATCACAATGTTTCAGGTCCATTTAAAATTTGCCACCATTTCTTGCCTCAATATTGAAAAGATGTGTTATGATCTGGCAAACCTGTTATCAATATACCTGTTTTTACGATTTACGTAATAAAAGCTGTGGCCACCAGAGGGCAGCAGAGGTCTATCCGTTTCTGCATTTTCCATATAACCAAATTGGTGTGTGGGTTACATGTCTTCGGGTCAGTTTATATGGACGCTGTTCTTTCATCCTATCTGTTGCAGATATTAGCATGTTTCTTGCTCCAGTTAGGACTTCTTTAGGCTCTAGCGGTGCCTGATATCCTGTCCTAATGCTTTTATTTTGTGGTATGTCTGTAGTAGCTCTGCTGGCACGGTCTGTAATTTCTGGGCATGAAGTGATTTGTGTCTGGTCTGCACGGATCACAGTATGTTGCCGCTTCCAGCAAGTATCTGGTCATTTGCTGTGTTGGTATTGGACTGAATACAGGTCATACGGTAGACACCACATTATCAACCATTGCTTGCTCACCATAAGAGCAATTTTCTGCAGCAAGTTCAGCCTTTGCTATGGCCATATCTTAAGGATGGCCACTTATTGAGAGCTGCTATGGGAATAGTATTTATTTCTTTCAGTCATCCTATAACAACTTGTGCTGGCACTGTTGTCACATGGAAGCAGCTCTGCTTAATCATTTACTGGTGTGTAGTGCTTCCCTTTTTTTTTGGGGGGGGGGGATTTGTTTTTTTTTCTCTTTGGCCTCCAGAATTATAGTGTATTATACCGTAGCCACTAGGAATATGCTTCTGAAGGTTATTTGATGTCTTGCCTGCAGAGAGACTGGCACATACTGGATAATCTCAGAAATGCTCTTCCATCGTAAGGAATTCTTTTTGAAGTAGCGTTGCCTGAGTGAGGGAATTCTGTTCCTTTCTCTTGTATTTCATATATCTATCTCCTTTGACTTTTTCCCCCAGAAATGGCGTCCAATAAGAAAAATGGGAGCAATTCCCGCTTGCAAAGTCGGAAGCCGCCTCACCTTTCCATCACCATCCCCCCTAATGAAGGAGAGCGGGACCTCCAGCAGACTCGGGTAATGGGCCGTTCTGTGTGTGTGAGTATTCTGAGACCCATACCAGCTCACTAACTCATGTGGGTGTTCCTACAGCCTCTCACCAAACCAGTGTACCATAAAAGTGTCAGCCTGCAAGAGCCACAGAGGACGGAAGAGTTTACCCCCAGCGGGAGACCCGCCTTCAGAAGACAGACGTCACTGTCACAAAGCATCCGAAAGTAAGGGACTGGCTCACACCGCTGTGTAATATCACATTTGCTGTAGGATGTTATTACGAACTGTTTAACGCACTGTGAAACTTGTGAAATTTGTCTAATATACACCCATTATGCATTATAGGGTTAAATTTAACAGGACAAACTACAGCTGAACTTTGAGGCTTCTGGGAAACTTGCTGGTAAATGACCCCTTTTCCTTACAGTGTGTATGGAACAAGGGCTGTTTAAACCCAAGTAAAATTAAAGACTAGTGCTTTGGCCTCGGTGAGCACACCCAACCTTGATGATCAGCCTATGGTTGCAGGGGGGTGGGCTTAGCGGTCAGCCCCTCCCCTCTCCTATAAATAAGGACTGATTCAGGGGGAGGGCTTCCTGTAGGCTGGCGTTTTCCCTCTCTCCTCTCTTGCTAATTAGTCAGGCTGTTTATGGGTTATTTTGTGCGGCAGAAGCAGTAACAAGTTATTAGCTGTCGTTTTCTGCGCCAAAGTGACGCCCAAGTGTAATTGTTTTGAGGTTAACCTTAGCCATTTTTCCGGTTGCCATTCGGGCAGATCAGAGGTGTTGGAGAGAGCTGGCAATTGGGGCATCTTTGTTATGTACTCTGTGCTTTGTTTGCGCCCATACAAATTTTAATTTATTAAACTCAAATTATAAACAATTCACCAATTCTGATTAACCCAAACAAATTAACTTAATGTATTAGGTTTTACACCCCTAGCTCTGTGTTGTGTGAATTTTTATTTCTAAAAGGTAAGGAAAGGTCGGGTAAGCTCAAAGAGGAGCCATCAAACATGGGAGGCTAAAGTAAGTTATAGCTCTAAGAGTAAACCATTTTTCTATATAACAATGGCCCGAGACTAGCTGTCTGGCTGTAAATCATATGAACACTTTGCAATGAACCATTGCACATGTTATTTAGTTTAAATCTGAGCAGTGATCTATAGGAGAAGGCTCAATATGAAGTGTCCAGAGGGGAGACGCACAAATCATAATTCAGTGTAGAGTTATGTTACATATGGAGAGGCCGAGTCTCGCTGGGTCCATAGAGCAGAATTTATTGTTGTCTAGGGGGCAAATTGACCTTCTGGCTTTGTGTTTGCAGAGGTACAGCCCAGTGGTTCGGTGTGAGCAATGACTGGGAGGGGAAAAGACAACACTGGCAGCGCAAAAGCCTTCACCACTGCAGCCTTCGCTATGGAAAGCTTAAACCCCAGTACCAGAGGGACATGGAGCTGCCCAGCCAGGAAACGCCATCCTTCCAGACCACTGAGTCGCCTGCCACCTCGCGCCTGCCCAAGGTCTGGTCATTCTGTGTAGACGCATCAATGCGCTTTGTAATGTATTTTTTATGAGTAGTCCCATTTAAGGCCATAACTTTTAAGACTGGAAGATGGGAGTAGATGACCTTGATGATGTCCTTTGGGCTTCCAGCTTAAGGAGCAGTTGCCTGAATTAAGGCACAGCCTAGTCTAGACCCAGTCTAAGGATTCAGTTGGTGAATGTTCCATCCGTTGTACATGGTATAAGAGACTAGGCTTTAATATTGGTATTTGTATTCCAGATTGTGGATCCGTTGGCACGGGGACGGGCGTTTCGGCACCCTGACGAGGTGGATCGGCCGAGGACGCCTCATGTGGGCGTGACCCCTGTGACTCCTGGGGTTATGTCCCTGACATCCTTCACCAGTGTCCGTTCTGGGTACAGTCGCCTTCCTCGTCGCAAGAGAGAGAGCGTTGCCCACATGAGCTTTCGGGCTGCAGCTGCTATCATTAAGGTAGGCCAGACGAGTCTATCAGTGTTGAAGCGATTCAGATGCTGAGGAAAGGAGAAAAGAGAAAGATAAAAAATGGTTTCTGTGAATGATACAAAGATTATAAAGGTTTCTATTGCCATGCTAATGACCTAGGCTTTCTCACTCACTGGTATGGTGGCCTGCTAATGAATGGAGTTTGTGTTACTATCAATTGATTTCCCAAAGGATGATTTTCTTATTAAACTATTGTTATTGTTGCTATTGGTGGAGTAACGTGGCTAATTTTCTGTAGGGTAAGAATGGTGGGTTGTAGGTTTTGGGGTTTATTTTACTGTACGGCCGAAAATCCCCAACCCAAGTAGCATGTTACACGATAAAGGTAAGACAGTACTAATAATGTGCAGGTTAATAGTTTCTTGACTTTAAAGCCTAAATCTATTAAACTGGGTCAATTAGGACTAATTTACTAGTTTATGGACTAGTTAGCACAATACCACCGTCCCATCTCTGTGTCCATTGCCAGCATCATCTCAAAGCAACATGATTCTGCTCATTTTATTAGGCATTGTCATAGTGTACAAAGTCATTGAGTCGTATTCACCCCCTAAGAAACTTCTGCTACTTGGGTGCATGCGTGGTAGATCATTCACACATTCTATGTACCAGTTGGGTCTGTAAAGACCGCACGGAGTAGCTTAGTTAGAAAAAGGCAGCGTAATGTTGCCTCGGAGTGTTTAGGTAGAAGTGGGAGGGGGGGGATTTAGATTACCCA
>WWET01000206.1:156280-169104 GCA_011038615.1 Limnodynastes dumerilii | reverse complement strand
AGAGAAGAGCTGCATCTGAGATGCACACCAAAGCAATAAAATGTAACTTGTAATTGATCTAATAAAATATAACTTAATTGAAACAAAGAAGCTAGCGAAATATAACAGAAAAAAGTGATCTAATAATGTGTGTGTATGTATATAATTAATATACACACAGCTACTTTTGAAAAGGTGGATACTTCAACAAATACACTGCTAATTGACAAGTGTATAGTAAAAGATACACACACTCCAGTTTACACATGCACTCAGGACAAGATGGGCCCTTATGTAACTAGAAGTTAGGACCATCTGTTTCTTTTGCCACCTTTAATAACAAGACACTACAATTTACCCTTCACGTCTATGTAATGGTTTAGCCAGACATCGATTTTATATCTTCTGTCTGATCCTTGTCCAACCCTGCAAAGGACGTAGACTAATGCCAGACGTAAGTCACAGAAACGTTTCAATCCCTCTAAACACTTTAGCCTTTCAAATGTGCAATGTGTTGCTCGTTGATTATATGCCATTTTTCTATTCCTATAAATTGACGCCAGGGACCTCTGTACCTCAGTCATATATAATGCACTTATATCAGGGACACAGTGTTCAATTAATTTTTTTGCATTAAAGGACCAAAATTGTGCATAACTAATTCAAAAGGTAATCTATCGCTGGGCGACCATCACAATGATGAATCTGCTGAGAATGAGAAAGGGCTTTTTTTTTTTTTTTTTGTTCCACAGAGACTAGAATATTTTTACTGCATGGAACACATGGATTTTAAACGACCCTTTGCTGTGCAGTAGGGCCGCTCTGCAATTGTTGGCGTGAATGTTCATTTTGTACAAGCGCTGTTCTGATGTCACAGATAATGAAACCCAGGTAGTTTTTGATGCAATGTTTTGTAAAATGTTTATATTTAATATCATCTATTTAAAGCAAGGGTGCAACAGCCCTCTCTCTCACTCTCCTACTACATCTTTTTTGCCATCCACTCCATAGAGAGAGAGTGGAATTTTGGAATCTCAAGAACTGTTTTAACCACAGAGAACGTAACAGCTTTTGAAATAAAACACTTGTCTTATGTTTTCACTTTGTGTCTTGTGTGATTGGAAAGGTGAAGATCTTTGTTATTCCCTTTGGGTTTCCTTTTCAGTAACCTGCTTTTTGCCTGTAACTTCCTAAATAAAGCTTTGTGCTTTAAAATTACTGTTCTGTATGAAAGAAAAACATTACAGACCATTTGACTACACAAACCCAAGCCAGTTGTAGCTCTGTTTTGAAGATCTTTGGTCTGATTCAGAGATTCACTTACACCTTTTTTTAGGTGCAAGTGTAGACCTGGGCAATACCATGTTGAACTGCAAGGGGAGGCCATTTTAAATAGTGACAGCAGAATTATAGAATTTACAGGTGACGTTTCTTTACTCAAATCAATTTATAGTTTAAAAATAAAGCTATGCAATACGTGAGTTCTGTGTGCAAAAGCAATGTATTTTCCCTGCATGCAAAAGATTTAAAATTAGTTGGCACCCCTCACATTGCAAAATGGTTTAGCTGAGCTGCACACTTGCACCTGTTTTGCCCTTACTCCCAAACTCTGAATCAGCCTCCTTGTTTATTTTATACCTGATAATTGCAGTCTTTTTTTTTTTTTTTTTTTTATTGTGGCTTGGCCCACACCACTGTGACCTAAAATAAGCACATAAGCTTATTCTTGACGCCAGGGACCTCTGTACCTCAGTCATATATAATGCACAAATGTCTGGTTTGTCCTCATTTAGAATGTTTACCCATAATCCTTTGCCATAATTAAAACAAATCCGGCCCGGTTATCAACCCAATTATTAATATCTATCTAGAAAACTGATTGCTATGTATTCATTTATGGGTTGAATCAGCCCCTTAGAGTCCTTTTGTGTAAGCCCCTTATAGTCCTGTCTGTACCTGAAGCAGAAGAAAAAAAAAATAAAAATTCACCATATTTTTCCTAGTGGGATCCAATGGAGATATTAAACAATAAGCAGAATAATTTATTTTATATTTGTTGAGAAAAAAAATGAAAAGTCTGGAAATAATTGTATTTAAACACTTTAGCATTATCAGGTCTACGCTTGCATCTGTTTTGATTTTACTTCTCAAGGAGGCTGATTCAGAGTTGCACTTCCACCTTTTTTTTAAGGTGCAAGTGTAGACCTGAGCAATACCATGTTGAATTGCAAGGACTAAAATACTGCATTGCTTTATGTGTAACAGTAATGTATTTTTCCTGTATGCAGAATATTTTTAATTAACACCCTTTACTTTGAAAAATGGTTTACCAAGCTGTGCACTTGCACTTTTTTTTTTTTTTTTTGCCTTTCTCCCAAACTTTGAATCAGCCCCTAATATGCAAGTCAATACTACAAACAAAATACTTTCGGAGTATGAATGTATATTAAGTTTTGAATACTTTGACTTTAATAGTAATAAATGTGACACAAGACAGGCATATAAAACATGATAAATAAAAAATACAGGTTTATTATGACAGATAAAGTAAGAGGAATTTGTACAGTGAAAGAATTGGGGGAAATTGACACATTTTTTTACAAGGTAGTGATTGGGTTTCCTTCCTGATGCCAGAGAAAATTAAACCCTCCATGACTGAAGTATTATAAGTGAAAGTTCCCTGCCATTGCTTCATTAATCTCTTTGATGACAAAGACGTTGGGTCCATTGCTCTGCAATGTGTTGCAAGCCTTGGTGCACAAAGTGGTTAATGGTATTGATTGTATGGTAAGGAGGTGGGGGGCTAGCAGCCACTATTTCTACGCATGAAGGCATGACCTCTGACCGGACACTGCATCTCAATAAAGGTCAGGGGTCCAACTGTGATGTTGCATGGGCCCATGGCCTTAAAGCCACACTTAGAATAGAAGGGAACGAGGAAGTCTTCACACATGAGCACGGCTCGCCGGGCAAAAGGCAGACAGCGCAGGTACTGGAGGTAACGCCACAGCAGGATCGAGCCCTTGCCCTGCTGTCGGAATGTGCGATGTACAGCAAGAACGTGGATGTGGACGGAGGAGCCGTGGGGTTTGTGTATGGTGAGGGCGTCCTGTTGGAAAGAGACATTGTATATAAGTATAAGTCAATTCTTTCTGGAATGATCCATAACAAAAGCAGGATAAAATGTCTAAAACAAGCAAGGTTAACATGTGGCTCTCTAGGTGTTTTCAAACCACGCTTCCCAACATGCTTTGCTTATTCTAGAGGAGGATGCTGAGAGTTACAATTTCTCCACCCCTGGGGCTAGAATTACTGAAATGCAGAAAAGCAATAGTGGAGATGTTGCTCAAATAAACCAATCAGATTCTAGCTCTCATTTTCCTATTGCATACTTGATCATGTCAGCTACAATCTAATTGGTTGCTATGGGCAACATTTCCATTTTTCCTTTTCCACGTTTTAATAAAGCCCCTTGATTACCAAAGGTCACCTATGCCTGGCCTGAACCATGCAGGCTTCATTACCTGACTGAGTTTGTCCTGATCCCATAGTGACCCAATGATAAATGCCACAAGACGTCCTTCTTCAAACCAGCCCAGTGACAGCTCAGGGCAAAGAGTCAGGAACTGTCGCACCTCATCCAGATGGAGCGGACATTCCCCTGACACCGAAATGAAGGCTGCAGGGAGCACAGAGAGAGAAAAAGGCAAATCATGATATGTCCCTTCTTAGAGGCACAAGAAGAATCAGGAAAAGATGTATAAAGGGTATTCTAATACATGGGTGTTCTATGATTGAATTGTTCTTTTATCCAATGTGTGACTAAAGTTTCATCATTTATATATTTATATAGCGCTGTACAAATAATATTTTTTGTCAATCACATCATTTGTGCCCGATAGGAGCTGATCCAGAAATGCACGTTTTCTTTATTTAGCATGCAGTGAAAAACTTTAAACCTTTGCATAATCTGCAAATTAAAGTTGATTTAGGAAACCTCACAGATGAACTCAAAATTTGCTGTCCCTTGCAGTTAAACATGGATTTGCCCAGGTCTATGCTTGTCCCTGGTTTGCCCTTACTTTTTGTCAATCTCTACAGACCCTCCAACATGGCCCATTCCATTAGGTACATAATACTCTGCTCCTCAGTTTCTAACTGTCAGTTGCTATGGTAACCACTTTTTTTTTTATTTTTTATTTCAGTTCATTCATTTAAACCAATTGAGTAACAGTTGGAAGCTCAGGAGTGGATTGAATTGTACCTAATGGATTGGGTCATGTTGGAGGGTCTGCCTCTAAACGCTTTAAGACTAAGGGCTAGGTTTAATAAACTGCGAAAATGGAAACGAGTTGTTGACCATTGCAACCAATCACATACTAGCTGACATTCTCTTATATGTAATAGGAAAGTGAGAGCTAGAATCTGATTGGTTGCTATGGGCAACATTCCCACTTTTCCTATTTTCAGTGCACATATTTGATTAGATCTATCGGAGACCTACTATATCCACGCAGCTCAGCAAACACACCGCTAACTAATCCCCTCACACAGACAGACTTCTGAGACCCAGATCCTATGTTAAGTTTTACGCCTCGTGCAAAGCAACGTTTGTTGGCTGTCTTAATAAAGCAGATTGTGCACCAATCGTGTTACACAAATGCATGCGCACAGAAAAGAGGGGCACGTCAGAAGTCTGGATCTGGTCCTGGATTCCTAGCTTTTGCTAGCACCCCATTAAACCCCAGTTTTATAGATGCACAGATAAGGCTGGTAACAGAGCTGGTCTTACCCTCTCTTTCTATTTCAAACACGCTGACGGCATCTTCTGGGGATAAGCAGCGGAATTCACTGGCTGGCAGCGTGTGGCGTCTCTGCTGGCGTGGCGATCGGATGTGGATTGGCCTCATGAAAGGTACCGCGTTGAGCACAGACATGGCGAGATCCGCTTCTCTCTTTCTGTCTCTACCAGTTCCAATACCTGCAGAAAATAAGCCAATAGCTGTCACAGTCACCCTTTATAAGCCATGTCTCGGTGACTCATACCCCAAAGGGCACTGACACCACATCCATTTCGGTAGCCATTGTCGGCTATGAATATTCATATGCCTCTATACCCTGTCATTTAGAGGCCGGGATACATTTTGTCATGAAAAGAATGATGTTAAATATTTCCAGTGTTTACAAATTATTTGCATTTATAATTTTGCTCTTTCCTACTCAAATGGACCATTTTTTTGTTTGTTGACTATTCATAGATTTAGATGAATCTGATGTGTTTTATCAGTATTTATTCTCTTTATTATAGACACGTCATAAATAAAATATAATAGTGCACCTGTTCTCGGACTGCCTGCATTTATTAAGGGACCTATGTTTGGTCATAAAAAAAAGTCTTGAACGCCAACGTAGGGGATTTGAATGTTTTGGTCCCACACGTGCACATTTATGTATATGGTTTTATTTCTCTTTTAGAGGTTTTATTTTTTTTGAGCACTCCCATCATTGCTAAGGAATAGGGAAGAAAACAAGGTATTCAATTGGGCCAGATTTACTAAGCTGTGGGTTTGGAAAGGTGGAGATGTTGCCCATAGCAACCAATCAGATTTTAGCTGAAATTATTTATTATGTAAAAAGAAAGTGAGAGCTAGAATCTGATTGGTTGCTATACACAACATCTCCACTTTTTCCAAACCCGCAGCTTAGTAAATCTGGCCCAAGGTATTTAGTTGTCTGCACACTGCTCCGTCTAGAAATCATTCAGAATTCTTAGAATATATGTAGGAGATTTTACAATAATAATAAAAAATAAATGTAAATGTGTTGCAGTGTTACCTATCTAGGAGAAACACAAGAATTAAACCAGTGGGTCACCCGTAAGCCCCCGGTCTAAGAATGGTATGGAAAATATGTCTGTTTATATTGGGGGGAGATGTTTCCCATAATCATATCATATTCTAGCTGACATTTTTTAGCATGCAATAGGAAAATGAGTGCTAGAATCTAGTTGCTATGGGCAACATCTCAACTTCTCCCTTTCTGCATTTTAGTACATCTAGCCCCTAGTCTCTCCCATTAGTAGTATATCAAACATTTCTTTTTTTTCTTGACTTTTTTTATAGCCTAAAAAGCCCTATTTAGTAATATATATTTAACGGTCTCCCTATACAGCATAAACGGCATTGGTCTAAGCAGCTAAATTCACCAAATCTATTTCTTATTTTGTAACTACAGAATTTAATATTTAATACTGTAGCATTGAATACAAGGATCTATATCCAATACAAATACATATATCTAACCTACAAACATAGCTATGCACACCCACCCACATTGTACAGATGTCATTCGCTATCTTGTGTAGTAACATTACGGATGAATGACTGGTGTACATTAAGGCCAGGGATGTCTAACTAGAAATAAAGGAATCAATGAAATGCCACCTGCAGTACTGGGAAAATGAACTATAAATGTGCTTTTTCAGAACTAGCCTCGCAAATAAAGTATTTGAATGAAAATGGAGAGTGCCGTTTCAGAACAGCATTTTCCAAGGGATGGAAATATAAACAAAGCCACACTTAAAATCATTTTCTTTCACACCATGCACAGTGTTAATTGCTGAGCGCGGTAAACGCACTGTGTAGCAGATACTTTTATTAATATAATTGCAATGTGGTGAGTGAAGAAGAGCTCTACTAATGAGCACTTATGGACGTGGAGAGGAAGGGACATACTGTCTGGAAGTATATTACAGCATAATACAGCAATCAGCAGTAATGAATAATGCGAAATAAGCTTAGGGATAGTTTGGGCTAAACTGAGTATACAAAATAATGAATTTTCCTAAGATATGTTTGGTTGGTTGTTTTTTGAGTAGAAAAGTAATTATTGTGTGAAGCATATTTTAGTTGCAGCTCATTTAAAGGGAAGATTTTAATATCCAAAATGATAAATAAATAATCACTGCTAAAGTGTAGCAATTATACTACTATTATTATATATTTATGAACTTCTTATAAGTAAACTTCCAATATTGCACATGGAATAGTATGTTAAGCTATGGATCTTAGAATGTAGAAGCCAGAAATGTGTTAAGTGTTGCCTGCTGTATACAATTCCTTTCCACCCTATTCTCCCATTAGATTACTTACCTGCATTCAGCACTGATCTGGGTTGAACAGCTCCCAAGTTGGGCCAGGAAGAAGGAAGATAAGGCAGACTGGAGATGGCAGTGACCTGTGTCCACTGGTGTGAGCTGGCTGCTTATGACAACCTCTGAATTAAGTTGTTTATCACTCACGTGACTTTCCTGACAGGGGTTTAGGATTGAACTGGTAGCAGACAGAGAGACTAAGAAACCAGGTACTGCTCTTTGTCAATGTCCATATTGCTCGTATTTTGCTGTTAAATGTCTTTTATATTGTATGTAGTCTTAGAATTGAAAATATAATTTGATCTTCATCTATTAATCACCTTTAATTATGTTTACTGTATATATTGATCACATTAAATCTTTGATTGAAAATATAAGACTATACATTTTTTATTTATATACACACACACACACACACACACACACACACACACACACACACACACACACCATAGCATTTAGCCTCTTATGGCGTAATGTAAATGTTTGTCTGATTCAGTTAAAAAAATAAAATAAAAATAAAAGTGAATATAACCTCAACACCCGGGTCTTGTGCTGCTTTGAATTAATACTGTGTTGTAGTAGGGTCAGATTTGCACATGGACAATCAAAAATTCAAAATATATCCTATATTAGCTCACTCTTCACTGCACGTGGAAGCATAGAGGGGAGACGTGAAGGACAATTTCACAATGCAGAGAGGTGTTCCAAAGTTTAATTATTTATTTTGAAAATATACATTTAAATCCACCTTCATCTCCTCATGTGGTTGAGGTCTGGCTGACCTGTGCCTTCATATGTTGTGGAACTACCATATCCAGCATCCACTAGCAGAATAGCTGGTAGCTGTCAGAGCTGGGATAGTTTCACCACGCCTGTGGCCAGATTTACTAAACTTCTCAAACAGAAAAAATGGAGATGTTGCCCATAGCAACCCATCAGACTCTAGCTGACACTCCAGCGTGTAACAGGAAAGAGAAAGCTATAATCCTTTTTCAGTGATGTAATGTCCTCACATTTCCTCTAAACATACCACTCTCCAGTTTAAATGCACACAGGTCCACCCTTAGTAGTGGGAGGGGGTGGGGGCCCATGACAAAGCCTCCACTGGGGGCCCCCTCACATCCAGCAACTGGTGCCTGAACTGTGCATACACAGACTGCAGATGATTATAAACAGCGGTCAGAACCGAGCACTGTTTATAAACTTTTTAAGATGACAGCCACCATCTTCCTTTATAGAGCCACGATCGCCTGCTACATCGTATTAATAGCGTGCTGTGGTTCTGTACAAAGCTGCTATTTAGTAGAAATGGAGGGGATCGGTAGAAGCCACTAGCTGTTACCACGGATAGCGGTTCTGGCTAACCCCCGCCACTATTAATCCCAGGCAGCAACATATACAGATCCACCGCACATTAATTATATATAGCTCCCGGGGGCCCCTCAGGGTGCAAGGCCCTAGGGGTGATACTGAATGCACACCCTCATGTTCTAATACATCTCTGCCTTTGATCAATGCCATAGAAGCTTGATTAGGATGAGATCACACCATTAAATTGCCAACATTACCCTGTATTGCTGATACTACCCAAAATAGACCTAAGGCTTCTCACAGCTCTATTACATTTAGCTGAACAGAGGTTTTTAGGACAGAATGCTGCTAGACTCCATCCACGCAAATATATGAATCATTGTAAGCCGTGATTCGTGCCTTTATCCATTACCTGGTGTATTGTGTGTAATGTTTGTTCTGTTGGTCCCTGTATTGTATTTTGATGAGGGGTCAGAAGATCCAATCACAAAAAGTCTGACCGAGGTGACCACACATCCTTTACAATAATTCACTCCCACTTTAAAGAAATCTAAATCATTAGTAGATTGTAAAATATGTCCCTCTTGTACTATATATAAATATATTTTTATATACTCAAAGTAGAGGCCTTGATCGAAAGTGTAGTGTAAACATACTAGGCATACTGAGATAAAAAATTGTATATGCAATCTATGTGTACAGCACCTTAAGAGTTAAGCAGTTACTAAACCAGTCATGTTGTGAAGCTATAACTAGAGCAATGGAACAAGGGCGCCATCTAGAGGGCAAGCTAATTATATTGTATAGATGTCGTTATTGCTGCTGATACGCCATAAAGTCTGTAGTTTTTTTTTTGGCTCATCAAAAATAAAAATTTAAGGGAATAAAGTAGTAATTAAATTGGTATTGTTGCTATAAAGCCATAACATTACACAGGTGACCGAGATGAAGTTAAATAGGACCGTCATGAAATAACACACAGCGACAAATTGCCTTAAACGTTTTAGTTACTGTGTTGCCTTTATTTGTTAATATCTCTTTATAGTAAATAAAATAATAATTACTTATCTTTCATTTAATCATAAACAATAATCATTCATTTTGTCCTTAATATGCATTCATAAGCCTTTTATAAAGAGCGTTATTATTTAATCTTAACTCTTTTTTTATTATAGGTTGGGAACTGTTAACAGTTAATTTTAAACCAGACAGGGCCGGTTCTAGGTCTGTGGTCTGGCTAACCTGTGGTTCTCCGGCTGTTGTGAAACTATGAATCCCAGCATGCTTTGATGGCATAGGAATACCTGACAAAGCATGCTGGGATTTGTAGTTTAAAAACACCTGGGCAGCCACACGTTGGCTGCCCTTCAGCCAGTCAGCCCTCCCTTCCCCCGGACTTGTACTGCTTCAAAAGCACAAAAGTCTGCTGCTAGAACAGAGCTATGCAAGAGCCGTGGCTCAGGTAATCCCCTACAGCATCACTTACTTTGACCTTCTCAGCTTTTATATCCCAGGGATATGTCAGCTGAGTAGCTGAGCAGCTAAAGTAAGTGACGCTGCAGGGTATTAGCTGAGCGGCAGCTTGTGGCCGCCAGCGTCAGTGTCCCTGAGCACCTTACAGTTCCCAGAGATACTTACGTGTCCTCCAGGAAATTGTACAGGCCACATAACTGTTATGGCGATGGACTGGATCAGACTGCCACACAGTAGATATTTTCTGAATGCCAGTTAGTTTGTATTTGCTGAGAAGCTCTATATGAACCATATTGCAATCTCCTCCTTGGCTCTGATGCCCCTCTGCTGCCACCACACCACCTCTGCATGCCACATCCCTGATTACCACACAGCCTAAGAGGCTGAGAAGTACCGTGTGACGTACAACCACAACCCTGTTCTGACCGAGCTCATTCTGTACGTGACAGTGGATTCCATAACTTTCATATGTATTAAGCCTGTGCTCAACCAGTGTGCCACGGAATGTTGCCAAGTGTGCCGCGGTGCAATGCCTCCAACAGGAGAAACCGCGGTGCAATGCCTCCAACAGGAGAAAAAGCACTAAAAGACCTTGCCTTAAGGAAATAACGGAATACTGGGAGGCTGCAGACGCATGATGGGGGCTACTGGGGAGGCTGCAGACGCATGATGGGGGTTAACATGGTTAAATTAGTTATAAGAAAAAAAGTTATTAGCTGCAATTTTAAATGTTATCAAATAAAAAAATAACAATTGAATGTAATATCTGTGTATGTACTTTGTAATTCCTGCTTCTTTTTTTTTTTTGTATATTTTGGTGTGCCGCGGAATTCTGGGAAGGGCTTAGGAGCGCCAAGGGTGAGAAAAGGTTGAGGAGCACTGTATTAAGCTATAGTGTGGGGTTATATGTGCACCTAAAAAGGTTCCCTCCATCTAGGAAAAGTAACACTTACTCATCTAAATGGAGCATAGTATGATGTTCCTTGATGTCCTGTGATATTGAGTGGTGTTAAACTGTATCTTCTGTATTCATGTTTTTAAGTGTAAGAAGATGTAACAAGTTGGAGGCAGTAAAAACCAGTCCAGAAGTATTCATAGGACAGATTTTTTTATTTTTATTTTTTGGAGTATATCATAGTTGCCCATTCTCCAGGTTATGTAAAAGAGTCTGGCTCAATGTATGCAGTATAGCTCTGGATATTCATTAGAGAGACTGGATACTCCTGCAATTACCCCTTAGTTCTATTAATATCGATAGATAGATAGATAGATAGATAGATAGATAGATAGATAGATATTAGATAGATAGATAGATAGATATGAGATAGATAGGTAGATAGATAGAGAGATATGAGATAGATAGATATGAGATAGATAGATATGAGATAGATAGATATGAGATAGATAGATAGATAGATAGATAGATATGAATGTGGGGGAGATGTATTGCGCTGGGGACACCTAGCAGCTATTCCACATCCAGAGATCTACCAATCTCACAAAAAGGAAACCAAATAAAAAATATAAGCGCTGAAGTGAAATCCTGGGGTGTTGGTATGATATGGGGAGAGGGGCCGAAGCACCCTAATGTATCTGGACTGGGACTGATCTACCCAAGTTGCTCCCCTCAAAAGAAAGAGGGATAAAAATAAAAAATTAAACAATTTATTACAACAAAAATTAATTTTAAACATATCAAGGGAAATCCTCCACATAAAATTCCCCTCCATGTGTACCAAAGCATGATAAATGAAAGGTGATAGATACCCCTGATAGGAAAGTCTGTGGGCTGAGTGGAGAAAGCGGGACGCGAGGTGGGGATGGAGTCCGCAAATCACTGTTCGCCTGGGTCCATTGAGGGGGCAACGTGGGAGCAACTTGGGTAGATCAGTCTCATTCCAGATACATTAGGGTACTTTGGCCCCTCACCCTATATCAACACCCCAGGAGTTCACGTCAGCGCTTTTTCCACATTCCTTATATTTTTTATTTAGATAGATAGATGAAAATTTTTATTTTAATTATTGTTTATTTATAAGACGCCACAAGGTGTCTGCAGCGCTGTACAAAATACAACAACAAAATACAGTACTGACATACAGCGCAGGGATGAACAGCATAGTACATAATAAAATACAATATCATTATAAAAATAGCACAAAAGTACAATAAAGTGAAGCAAGCACCAGACAGCTAGGCAAAATGAGAGGTGTCAAACTTAACAGAACAGGGAGGAGGGGATAGAGTGCAGTGAGAGGTTGAGAGGGAGTCACCAGGTGGGGGGGACATGTTGAAAGGGTAGCAGAGGGGGACAAGAGGGTACGAAGTGAGGAGAGTGGTGGAGGAGGGAACAACACTAGGATGGAGGGCCGTGCTCAAGTGAATTAACACACTAAGTGGGAGGGATGAACTTAGGGAAGTAGACTGCTGGTGTGAGCGGAGGAGAGGGGGAAGGAAGAGAAGGGATAGATGAAGGATGCAGTGAGGATGTTAAGTGGAGGAGGGGTAGGCTAGCCTGAACAGGTGCGTTTTGAGTGAACTCTTGAAGACCTGTAATGTGGGATCAGTAAAGGGGTCAGACAGCGTTGGTTGGCAGAACAGAGAGGGCGGGAAGGGGTATGCATGTTGATGAGGGAAAAGAGGTAGGGAGCAGTGGATGAGGAGATAGCCTTAAAGGTGAGGGTAAGTAGTTTAAAGAGAGGTCTGAAGCGGACAGGAGGCCAGTGGAGGGTTTGACATAAAGGACATAAAGGAGAGGCCGAGGTAGAGCGGCGTTAGAGGAAGATGAGCCTGGAAGCAGCATTGAGTATAGATTGAAGGGGGGGCAAGACGGGTGAGCGGAAGACCTATGAGGAGGAGGTTACGGTAGTCAAGGCGTGATATGACTAAAGAGTGGATAAGGGTT
>WWET01000206.1:117870-151686 GCA_011038615.1 Limnodynastes dumerilii | reverse complement strand
AGAGAGAGAGAGGGAGGGATGGAGATGCATATTATGTGTGTCTTTTGTTCCCTGAGCAGGCTGCTCTCCGTCTTTCTATGTCAGCATTAATCTTGGCAGCAGGGTTCCCTGGTAACAGGTCTGAGGGTTTCCCTAGCAACAGCATCCCTGCACCTTGACAACGACGTGCGGCGGGGTGATGTCATCTCGCCCTCACGCCGTCCTCTCCTTGGTAACCGCCCAGGCCGGCGGCAGCTCCTCTGTTCTCTTCCGGACAACAATAATGGCGGATGACGCGGAGACAGCAGCTCCCCCATCACCCGGTACCGGGGATCCTCATCCTGCGACCGGCAGCGACGGCTCCCAGCGGCTCCTTTTCTCGCATGACTTGGTGTTCGGGAATTACCGGGGTCACAGTCGCTTCGGCCTGGTGCGGCTCATCCATGGGGAGGACTCAGACACCGAGGAGGAGGAAGAGGAGATGGTGGAAGCGGAGGAGGCCGGCGGGGGCCGGAGGAAGGGAGGTAGCGGCGGCGGCGGCGGAGGAGGGGGAGAAGAAGGGAGCCCGGGATCGGACACCGCCGGAGAGGCCAGCAGGTTCGGGCCCCTGAAGAGGGGTTATGTACGGGTGCAGTGGTACCCAGAGGCCATCAGGCAGGATGTCAAGGAGACCAAGGTAATGGGGACTTTGTATGGCACCTCCTTTGCTGGGTGCAGTATTCAGCCTGACAGGCCAGGCCAGTCTGACAGGCCCTTAATAAAAAAATAAAAAAAGTGGCCTGTTGACCTAGCCCAGGGCAGCTGAATATGTGAGTGGCCCAGGGGGCAAATGTCATGCCAGCCAGACCCTGCTGTAAGACCACTTCCATTAATATGTCTTAAATCCCTGCATGTGCTGTGGCCCTCCCCATCATACAATGAACTGGGCACTGCCTGGCATGAGATAGAAGCCATCTTTGTACATACATGTGGCATTAGTATTTATAGTTTGTAATATGAAAATTATTCAGAATCTCTGAAGATGTTTTCATCAATCAATTGCCCCAAAGAAGACCACATGCTTTTAAAAATGCGTAATAATGAATAAATACTTAGTGCTGGATATTTTATTGTAATACAGTAACTGCTGTAATAATACTAATTGTTATGGAACTTGATGTACTTAGTTATGTAGACCTTTTTTATCTGTGAAATTCTTGATTCTGCATTGGGATCTAATTGTATGCCAGCATTTTCATTTTATCTGCATTTTGCCTGAGGCTTTCTGGGTATTTCCATCAATAATCGCATAATAATCACGTCATCTTTTTTCCATTAGTGCCAGAAACTCTAGAAAGCCTGTTTACCCCCATACACTGTTTTATTTCCTATGGTGTCTTTTTTTCAGAACATATAAATCTATTTCATGTCACGCAATGCAGAATCCACAACAGTTCCGTTGTTTTAAATTATTTATTTTTGCCACTTGCACGTTTTGGGAAAATGGGTTTAATCAATAAAACTCATGTAGCTGAAGTCATCAGAGATGGCTTCTGCCAGTGACATTTGCAGGGATTTTAAGATGCAATTAGCAGGGACCAAGAAATCCCTGGGGTCAGTGCTGCACATTTATGTTACTTTCATCTGCAAGACTCCTTTTTAGTGTGAACATTTGTAGGCAGTTTATTAATAATTATGGGGTATGTACCATTGCCACCTAATTATTTGCTCTTAAGCTTGAAAATGACTCGCAAGCCAGACATAAAGTAGGAGTGACTTGTATCGGACTGACTTTGTTTAGGTAAAGGTGTCAAATGGGCGTGCAATCAAATTTAGGCCCTTGGATGTCACTAGACAACAGATGTTGCCTTAATAAACAACGATCAATAATGAAATGCTTTTGTAGCCACATTTTCCCTTTAATAACTTTTATAGCCTCAGCCTCAATCTTTTTAAGTATTTTTACTCTTGTATCTTAAGTGTAAAAGTTGTTGTCTTAAGTAATTTTTTTTTTTGATTATTTAGAGTTTACAATAAATGGAAAATATTAGTGTTGCCGAGCTTGCTGAAGTGAAATGGTTAACAGACTGGGAGGGGACAAACTGTAGGTTGCAGTGTACATAAGTCACGTGCCTGTTCGGAAAGCACCTAATCAATATGATAGCGCACATCATATGTCTGTCTGCATAGCCATGCACTGTTATAAGTGTCCTGCCTAATTACCTCTCATTGGTTCTCTTTGCATGTACCATACCCGTAGGTCATCAAGCGGTCAGAATAGAGAGTATGCTATCATGTTGCAGTGTTTAATAATGCACAATCTCCATTTTCCATTCATTGTCTACAAAGGAAAATCACTATATGTTGTAATCAGTGATGGCCAATAAGTGGTCATAGGGCCTCCGAGCTGTCGTCTGTGGCCCCCAGCTTAGATGAGTTTGTTGTAGCTTGTGACACTTGTATACAATTATAGGTGTCTTTTGTTGATTGATTATTGTCAAGTTTAAAGGTAACATGTGACCTATGGGATGGATAGATAGCCACTGAAGAGTATCAGGGTGCTCGTATTTGTCCTATGTTATATTCAATTATACACACACACATCACATCCAGCTCCCCCCCCCACCCGCCCCCCCCCCCCCCCCAGTCAAGTCATGTGATTGCTCATGAAACTATGACATTTTCAAATCCTTTGGGAGAAAGCTGCAGAAATAGACTTGGCCTAAAACATAGAGTGCCTCAAAGTGATGCCTTGAGTTTTATGCAACATCTGGCTGCCACAGTATATGGAAATCAGAGCATTTTGCGCTGAATTGAAAGGGATTTTAGATCAGATCGAGACCTCCGCAAAAGGGATTGTAAAATGCTCACGTTTTGTGCACCACATTGCAGAATTATGTCCTGTTCCGATGGCTGTTCTGTTACATGGGGGGAGGGAGGTATGCTCATTGCTCCCATACATCTAAAATCGTAAGTCTACATCAGGGGCCAGATTTACTAAGCTGTGAGTTTGGAAAGATGGAGTTGTTGCCCTTAGCAACCAATCAGATTGCAGCTGACATTCTCTGGTATGTAATAGGAAAGTGAGAGCTAGAATCTGATTGGTTGCTATAGGCAACATCTCCACTTTTCCAAACCCGCAGCTTAGTAAATATGGCCCCTGGTCCTTTGTCTCGTAGTGATATAGCAAACTAGCAATATTCTTGTCTTATCTTCATCTATGATGAGTTTTTGTTGCGTGTTTGTCATGCAGTTGGAATTTTATTTTGTTTTGCTGTTTTTAACAAGATTAGTGATTTTTATGTCCCTGACGATGCAGCAAAGTTTCCGAGGAGGAGTGGCTGGAGAGCACTAGACTGCAGTGATGGATTACTTCATTGCACATCTATTAATACATGGCTCGCTGCTGCAATTCATATATCAGTGGTTGCTCTTATTACAATTTGTAGATTAAATGCTAAAGAGCTGGGTTTTAGTTCTGTAGGGGGGGCCTCTGATCCAGAAGCTCTGCTAACCAAAATGTGTATGTGTTTGTGTAAGACAGCAACACTATCCGTGACATTCACATGGAGGACCCTGCTGACTAGTGTTTACATTCTAAAGGCACACGCTGCATGACTTGGCATAGCAGCTTGCATCAATGTGGAGCTTTCTGTGTGCTTCTGTAGTGTTGGAGCAGGGAGCGTGCTCCCCTCTGATGCAGTTTGTCTGCATTATGTCCTAGGAGTATTCTGGCAAGTTGCCCATCAAGCTCCGCTACAGCAGCACTAACGCTTTCACACCACAGGAATGGAATCTGTTACCAATACAGTCAGCAGTTCCAGAGAGAACCAGCCAAAGAATGAATCTCAACTTCCCCTGTGTTAAATGCCCAATTTGCCTCTTTGTTTAACAAGCCATTGTGTCTGCTGTATTGTAGGTTACAGTATCAGGTGACCGTGAAGTCAGGCCTTGTGATCTGGACAGATTATTATAGTATCCCTAATAGGGCAGCATGATAAAATATAGGCCTGCTTTCCTTATATTGTCACAGTATGAGGCCCTTTTCCAGTTACATTCCATCCTGTAAATATTGTGCTGTCCCCTTTGGGATGACTTCAATGAGACAATTTCCATCTATCTTACAGTAGCCAGTCTGCTGATTTGTCTTGTTACCCCTATGGTGCACACTTCCACAATGCAAGCGATGGATTACCCTTTGCTCTTTGCACTTTTTTTTTTTATATGCGCTTTTGTTTGAACAGATTCCCTGATAGGTAGTGTGAGTGTGCGGCTTTCAGTTGTACCTCCGTTGTTACAGTAGCGCTAAATGTATGGCAATAGACCCGTTAGGTCTCCGCCCACAATGAACTGATTTTATAGTGTCTATTTAATGATAGCACTATACTTACAATGTTGTCACCCCCCTGCTACTGATATAACCATCCTAAAGCTGCCCACACACTGCACAATAATCATAGGAATTGGATCATTTGCCATTGCCACCATGCACCCATCCTAATAGATGGGACAGCAGTGGTCGGATTGTCTGGTCTGAATTTCAGGAGTCCGTTCTTATGGACCGTTATGTCTGTGTCCTGGGTATAGCCAGTCATTATCTACCAGCATTTGTAAAATAAAAAAATACAATTTTAAGTGTCTAGATTACACTATAAATGTCAACTGAGTCAATCAGACACTTTATAGAAATAAAGGTCTGCATAAATAATCTTTTTTTTGTCTTTCAGCTAAAACTTGAGGATCGATCTTTGGTGCCTAGAGATGTTGTACGTCGGATGGGTACAAAGGTGGGAAACCGAGCATCATTACGACTTTTCTGCCCGCTTGCTGAATTTATCTGATCTCTGGCTGTTGTTGATCTTTTCGCAGGACAGTCAGTGTGGCACCGTCCTAGATGTGAACATAGACTGTATGGTCAAAGTGGTGGGAACCAACTACTTCTTTCATCCTGTCAACAGCAAGGAACTGCAGCACATATGGGTAAGATGGGCTTCACTTCCACCTCATTGTGGTAACACTCTGGGCCTTGTGAGTTGCCACGTTTTGTGGTTTTTAGCACTGTACATACCCAAGAATAAGAGAAGCATAAGAGTGCATGACCACTGGGGTAACTACTGAAGATAATGGGCTGCATCCAGACTTAAGAAATAGCTTGAAATTGAGCGTAAAGTTACTCCTGGGCTAAACCATGTTGATTGCAGGGAAGTCATATTTCATCTGTTGCAAACAGTATTAGAGTTGAGAGATGATGTTTCCTATCCCAAGTCTAAATAACAGTGTGATAGTAACGCTGGTCAGTATCTGTGTGCAGTAAGCAATTCAAAGATATATCCCTGCATGCAAAGAATACAATTACCTTGACTTCCCCCCCTGAAATCAACATGGTTTAGCCCAGGTGTAACCTTCCTCTCTTAATTACAAGCTCCTTCTTAAGTCTGGATCCAGCCCAATGAATTTTGTGCATGTCAATACTCGATGAAAGCTAGGTAGGTGCATGTGACTGAGAGCAGAGCTGTGATTCATTAGTAGTCATCTGCTTTGAACTGCAGGGTTATTAGACTTATTAATTATCTTTGGGTATGTTTCCGTAGCTGTAGCTAATAATGTTGTAGATCCAGATTTTAAAGATTCAGCTTGCTTACATATGGTACGTAAGTCAGCTGTGAATTGGTACTGCGCGTTTTGAGCACAGGGGATGCGACCTCTCACCATGCATCCGAGATACACATTGAAATCTGACAGTTAGGATTTGGCTAAACCCTTATGTATAATGCATTATTCCAAATGCACAGAGATATGTGCAGGACACTTGAGATGGGGCACTGGCCAAGAAAATGCATTGCGCACAATCCGTGCGTTCACCTCTGTAATGCAGTCTAATGTACTGAAATCTGGATCCGGTTCATAGTGCTCTCTGTGTTAGTTATCCAGAAACCCTAGTAGAGACTTATAAATAGACTGATTCTTATCATTATCATTATTGTTCTGTGTCTGTCACTGGTACCATTATGAGGTGCTTATGACCCTTATCGTGTCAGGACTGTATCATGAGCTCACCTCCGCTTTTACCATTTTCAGCCTATCATGTATGGCGATTACATTGCCTACGACTGCTGGCTTGGGAAAGTTTATGACCTCAAGAACCAAGTCATCCTAAAGCTGTCTAATGGAGCCAGGTACACTTCTACTCCCATCCACTCTATTAGACCATTTGTTATCATTGCTAGCAGGTCATCTGGAGAAGTGCTGCTGATCTTTACCATCCTTTCACTCCGTACTCTTGCAGGTGTTCCATGAGCACAGAAGATGCTTCGAAATTATATGATTTCTGTCCTCACGCCAGCGATTCGGTAAATATTTCATACTACCGTGAGACAGTAAGCGCATATAAGCAGGCTCGCTGTCTTACTGGTCTGATCCAGGCTATACAAGTCTAACGTCAGCTGACACTGAGTGTGTCGACCCAGGTTTTGGAGTACTGATTTGCTTGTGTAGTCTGCGATCTCAGTTTGCATCTCTGTTGTGTACCTTTTAGCTCTGAGGCCAGCTAGAGATTCTAATCCATCTTTCTTGTCTTCCATTGTCTTCTATAAGGGCTTGTTTTTTGATGACTCCTATGGTTTCTACCCCGGCCAAGTGCTTATTGGTCCCTCCAAAGTCTTTTCAAATGTACAGTGGTTGTCTGGGGTCAAACCAGTCCTGAGCGCCAAGAGCAAGTTCCGTGTGGGTGTGGAAGAGGTGAGCACTGTGTAGGAATTGTCTGGTGTGTTTTTTTTCAGCTGACTAATAAAACATCACTTAACTTTAATAGCTCCTTGTTGTTATGTGCTATTCTTTGCCTTCCTGTCCTTCCTTCCTACTATCTGATAATATACTCACCCTCAGTTCTTTCATCTTCTTATCATATCCTTCTGTTGTGCTCTATCCAGGTTCAAGTAACAGAGCTGAGAATAACCTGGATTACAAAAAGCTTTTGTCTGGGGGGTACAGACTCTATGGACCCGCCATCCTCTGTTATAACACAAGAATATTTGCACAAGTGAGTAATTCAGTTGTGTGTTGTCTCCTACATCACCTTTGCAGAATCATCCCTTCATCTCGCCAGCCCTTCCTGTGAATAGACTTTCCTTTGTACGGCATGTGCAATACACAATACCTAATTTACTGCCATTTTATCTGCGTGTGCGCCCTTCCCACATATCAGCCACACAGCCCTGTCCACATGTATGTTTATGCCAGACACAGAGGATGGACGGTAGATGGTTTACTGGTCTGGAGGTATTAGTAAGGTCTATATCTTCCATTCTGCCGATCACGCTATATACTATACAGTGAGATACAGAATGTTACAACCTGCACCTCTCCACTTAACTGTCATCCCCCTGTTATCATCCAATAGTGTCTCAGTTGATTTATGGTCCATGCATTCATTAATGTTTTCTACTTAGTCCCTTCATCACATAAAGCACATTTATTTTCATATTAATATTACGCATTGCTGTTTGTGTGACTATAAGGGAGTTCCAGTCTGGTGTGACAACTCTGTATAAATGGATTCATATAAGAATAGAAAAACAATGGAGCCTCTGTTAGGGGTCCCTGAGGATGGGTTTAAGAACCTCTGTACTATTGCAAACATATCTTAAGCTAAAAAACAAAAACAGCAGCTTGTATACTTTTTATATTGGAAAAAAATAAAGTTTTTTTTCATTTATTAAAGGGCAGAGATATCTAAGATGCGCTTCCCCTGTTTCCACATATTACTCTATGTGGATGCAACCCTGATCATATCTCCGGATGTGTGCCCTCCAACGTTGCATGACAAAAAGTCTGTGCACCTGGGGGGTGTCAGATGGAGGAGGTGTGTCTTACCTCACACATGGGACATGTTTTTCATTGGCTCTTATATCACACCTTATAAGGGGAGAGAACCAGAGAGGAGCCGTCTGGCCCAATGGCGATCAGATGCTGCAGGACTGCGAGGAGACTTCCAGGCCATTTCCCATTACAAGTTGTTGCAGCCCTTTTTACCAGCTCAGACTGTTAAAACCCAGTACTGTGACAGCCTAATGGTGAATGGCATTAGTAATGCACTTACATGGGAGACACAGGAGCAAGCTGTGTGCTGCCTTCGCATTCTGGGCGCAAATTTGAATAGTGTATGTGCAAATTGTAATCAGTGCATGCTATGTTTAAGACTCTGTGCCCGGGTGACTGGTGAAACTTTCGTTTGACAGATATTTCTGTGACCGTATTCTTAATACCTGCAGTCTTCAGGAGGAGATATTAGCAAAGAGCAGGAGTAGTTTTCATTTGGTAATGCAATTATTACTTCAACTCCCAAAAGATAGCATTAATTCTTTAGGGTTCTATTATTTCAGTGCCGTCCTCAAATGAAATGTTGTTGCAGTTTTGTTTAAGTAACAAACCATGCAATAAATAAATAAACTTTCTGGGTGTTGCTATATTATGGTTGTGATATTTGAGGGTGATCAATACTAAATGGGTCTGTCTTGTCTCAGGGTACAGAGACTGGGCTCGTTTGAGCACACACAGAGACAGCTGGGAGAGCGATGCCTATATATATTCCCAACCATGGTGGAGCCCACAAAAATCTTATGTGAAAGTTTTGAGAAGAACTGTCTACTCGGGGAAGTAACCGTAAACAAAAAGGTTTGGATTGCTCGAGTCTCCTTTTATGTCTCGGGAGGTCTTATAGGATGTATGTTGAATGCAATTTAGATTTATAGGGAATGAGCATGATATATCTCCAGTGTAACTGTTGTAGGATAGGACTGGTCAGTGTTTTATTCATAGGTTCAAATTTTTTATTTTGAGATTTTTAAATTTTGGACTTCAAATATGTGCTTGATAGAACAGAGGATGGAAAGGCACATTAGTTTTGTTGGGGTCTATGGGCTGGATCCAGACTTAAGAAGGAGCTTGAAATTAAGAGAGGAAAGCTACTCCTGGACTAAACCATGTTGATTGCAGGGGAGTCATATTTCATCTGTTGCAAACAGTATTAGAGTTGAGAGGTGATGTTTCCTATCCCAAGTCTAAATAACAGTGTGATAGTAAAGCTGGTCAGTATCTGTGTGCAGTAAGCAATTCAAAGATATATCCCTGCATGCAAAGACTACAATTAACTTGACTCCCCCTGCAATCAACATGGTTTAGCCCAGATGTAACCTTCCTCTCTTAATTTCAAGCTCCTTCATAAGTCTGGATCCAGCCCTATATAACATTTACTAAATGCAGAGATCACCACCTTTCTTTATCAGTGATGTTATTTATTTATTTTTATTTTTTTCAGCAAATAGACAAGTTACGGGAAAAGCAAATTGTGAAAATTATTTCATGTACCCAAGAGCCTTCCAACCCAGCAGAACTACTGAAAATCTATTCTGTTAACGCTCCAGCTCCCGAAGAGTCTGTGAAACACTCCGTACAGGGAGATTCTGCCATGGAGCATAATCAGGATGTAATGGGACCGCCAAGCATCGAAGAGTGCCGCGCACAAGATCAGTTGCTAGGCAACGTTCGGGAGATGTTTCAGGATTTGCCGCTTCAGGCCATCGAGCAGGACGCGGATGACGAGGGAGCGGAGGACACGGACGACACTTGCTCAGTGACCTCTTCTGCCAGCTCTACGGCGTCCTCAAAGAGCGGCAGTGGGACCGGCCGTAAGAGGAGCATACCCCTGTCTATACGAAACCTCAAGAGGAAGCACAAAAAGAAGAAAAAGAGCAAGGTGTACAGGGAGTTCAAACCAGGGGACAGGTTTGTAAGTGGGGATTCCCCAAAACTTTCACCACTTGATAGACCACTCAATCTGCCTGATTTGCTTAAATTGTACTCTGAGATTGCATATTGCTATAGGGCCCTATTCAGAGATCTGTTTTTATATTTCTAGGATTGGATCAGCTGCGCCTGCGTAGTAACTATTTACACACTTCATGTAGACTGTACACACATAAGTGCCTAACGGACGTACGTGTGAGTCGCACTTGGGAACATACGCACGGGAATCCGACGCATGGGAAAATTTACATAAAAGTGGGTGGGGGGAGGCATTTAAATGAACGCATGGAGGCGCGGTTATAAAGAATCGCAAGGACAGAGCACATATACGCACGTAAGTACACATGTAAAGAACAGAGTGGTGTAGGGACTCGAAAGTCCCCGACAGCACGTCCGGGAGAGGGGAGTGTCGGGGGTGTTGGTGGGTGTTTCCTTGCTCCGGCCGTGTGTATAATTGCGCACATAAAAAAACGGATCTCTGAATACGGCCCATAATGCTTTATTTTATGGACATATAAATATAGTGAACTGGCAAGTAGGGAAAATTAGCTCTTCAATGATAACTTTCACATAAATAGCCAGTACAAAGGTCTTCTGGTCGGATCCAGAGTTTGGAAATACCGCTTCCATCACCACCCTTGAAAAACCCGGGGTTTCCCATGAGAATTGCCGTGTCACAAAAACATAAACTACAGTGCTATAAGTCCACATAAACCCGGGAAATTCCTGGTCTGACCCTGTCACATGTGCCATGAAATTACTGGGATTTTTTGGACTTTTAACACGACTTCACTACAGGGCATGCTGGTGCTTGTAGTGTTACAATCGCCAGCATGCCCAAGGATGCCAGGACATGCTAACGCTTGAAGAACCATAAGCGCCAGCATGCCCTCTCATCCTGTGCTCAAAACACAACGTGTTAATCCTCAGGTACCTAATAATATTACATTACATTAAAAGAATAATTTACATTAAATACAATAAAATTATTAATAAAAAAAATATACTTAACTGCATTGAGGGGATCTGGGCTTCTAAGCTTTTAATCCTGGGGGGGGTCTTGGAGGAAAAAAAAGCACATTTGAGCATGTCGCAAAATGTGTCCTGGCGCTAATGACAATTCTAGTGTCACTGGGTCATAATTATACCCTCAGCCAGCATGAGAAATAATTGCTATTTGTTTTTATGCTCAAATGGAACTCTGAAAAGTAATTGATTTCACACGGACAGAACAATGTTGAATAGTGACGACATACTAAAGCCAGTAGTCTCTCCCTTCCATTTCCCATTCATCTATAATCTAAAAAATCTGAAAAACACCACCTGAAACAGGTATATAGTGCTAAGCGCTCCAGACATAGTATAGATAACCCAACAACAAATGTTCAATCTATCTGATTCCAGCAGCTACACCTGGGATGACCAATTCCAATAGAACAGAGAAAATAGAAAAAAAAACCCTCTTCAGATACAATCAACAATTCAAAATATGAACAGTTATATAAATCAGCTGGAAATACAATTAGTGTATATATGTAAATCAATACAATTACAATTAAGCCATTCCACTAATCCAGAAAAAGAGGCTGTGTGATGGCAATAAAGGTATTATTCACATCAAAATGTCCTGACAGGTGGCAAGAGTCCACACTAATACATAGTATAGAATATATGTGACTAGAACTGCTGATCTCTGTAGTGGATGGGGCTGATTCAGAGTTTGGGAGTAAGGGCAGAACAGGTGCGAGTGAACAGCTCGGCTAAACCATGTTGCAATGTGGGGGGGGGGGGCTAATTCATTTTAAATCATATGCATGCAGGGAAAATACTTTACGTTACTTTTGCACATAGAATTCACATGCTGCAAAGCTTTATGTTTAGTCTATAAAATAGAGCTGACCTTAGACTCTTCACCTCTCCTTTCTAATTGTGGTTTCACAGTATAAATTAGCCTCCCCTTCCAGGTCAACATGGTATTACTCTGGTCTACATTCACACCTAAAAAAAAAAGATGTAAGTGCTGCTCTGAATCAAAATTGATTGTGAAATGACCATTATATCCAGGGAACCGTGCGCATCAATCAAATAAAGCTTGATCCTTTGTTAGAGACTTTGGGCCTGATCCAGACTTTAAGGTCGTTCTACGTACCCAAGCATGCTTAAATCCTACAGAGGATAATGCACTCCCCTCTCATGCACCTAACTTACCTGACTTGTGTGTTCAGTACCCTGCCTTTATTGGCGTCACACAGCCTTTTTTTTTATGTATTAGCTGAATCTATGTTTAATTGTGTATTGATTTACATAATTGCACTTTTGTTGTATTTCCAGCTGCTTTATATAATTGTGTTCATATTTTTGCTGATTATATCTGAATAGATGTTGTGTTGTTAAAGAATCTATTAACCTCCAAGCGATATCTATCATTATAATAACATTTATTCGTGCTCCAGAAATGACTAGAGATACATAGGGGTTCATGTCCTGCCTGAGTATTCTGTTATTTGGCTGGTGTCAGGAATCTTGGGTCTACAACCAGAAATTAGTGTGAACATGCAGCGTGTGTTATTTTGCTACTGCTTTAAGGAAAAAAACTTTGTTTGGTGAGTTTTAAGAAAAGAGACTGAGTTGTTTCAGAGAATGTATCCTACAAACACTTCCATTATTTCAGGTACATGATACAGCTGTAGCTCACAGGCGATACTGCATGCCAGTAGTGTATTTCTCTCTGCTTAGCTGGTGTTTAATTCTTCGTGTCTCTACTTCTATAGGGTGACAGTTGAAGTAATCATGACAGTGACTACGGCAGATGTGATGTGGCAGGATGGCACTATAGACACCAACATTCGGTCCAATGAGCTGATACCTATTCAGCATTTGGATAATAACGAGTTCTGTCCAGGAGACTTTGTGGTGGATAAAAGAAGTGGGTACAATCTTGGCGTTTCCTAGTGAGACACATGTTTTCAATTGGTGCATTTGCACTGCCTTCAATATCCAATAGGAATGTAATAATGATTGGTCTGTTCCTCTGCTATTGTCCCACAGCTCATGCGGGGCAGGATCCCAGCTTATATGGAGTGGTGCAGTCTGGAGATCACACAGGACGTACTTGTGTTGTGAAATGGATCAAGATCAACGCTGAAGGGAATGATGTTGAAGTGAGTGAGTGAGCGGAGGCTGCCATTACAACCAGCAGCTGAGGTCGCTGTATTTGCCAGCCAGAAAAGTCGCAGAAAGTTTTCTGCTTAATACTAAGAGTCTCCTTTGTTATTTTAGGTGGTCGGAGAAGAAGACGACGTCAGTGTTTATGACATTGTTGACCACCCGGACTTCCGCTTTCGAGCCACAGATATTGTAATACGCATTGGGAGTTCAGACCCGAATGTTGTTCCTGATTGCAGCCAGGTAAACCTCATACTTATGGTGCTTCAAATAAAATGCTCTTTATCTATTAAGAGATTAATTTCTAGACTAGTTCTTGCCCAATGATTATATATTCTGTACATTTCTTTAACTGAACAGTAGAAAGCAATATAATCCTTCCCTGCTTCCTCTTACAGCCTAAGCTGAGGCAGTGGCCCCCTCTGGTGGCAGGAATGGCATAGAGTCCTACATATTATATGAGGTTAGCAATTATAAACCCAATTGTACTGGTCAGACAGATAATGAAGGTTTGTGACAAATAAACATGATTACGAAGTTTTTCCAGATCTTCTTCTTTAGAAGTTCTGAAGAAAGGCCTGAGCCTCATTAGGTTTTTGTGTTGGGATTCGTACATAGGAAAAAGAGTTAAGAAAATTGGGTTTCTGTGGAGCCAAAACATAGAATTATGACACTGAAAGGTGTAATTGCCTGAAGAGTCTTCAAACTGCAGCTCTCCAGGTGTTGAGACTACAAGTTCCATCATGCTTTGCAAGGGAGCAGTTATGCCTATGTCGCTGTGGCATGCTTAAATTCACAACACCTGGGGCCAGGTTTACTAAACTGCGGGTTTGGGAAAGTGTAGATGTTGCCCATAGCAACCAATCAGATTTTGGCTCACATTCTCTAGTATGTAATAGGATAGTGAGAGCTAGAATCTGATTGGTTGCCCGGGGCAACATCTCCACTTTTTCAAAACCGCAGTTTAGTAAATCTGGCCCCAGGAGTGCCGAAGGTTGTCATTCTGTATCACGGGCATAGACGGACAGATGTTTTCAGAAATGAAGTCCTGTATCCGTATGATGCTTCCTCGGTTTGCAGACAGGTCTGGAGTTTATCTCAAGTCGCTTTCTTTTGAGGGCACAAGTGCTCCTTAATGTAATAAATATTTGTGTTCCTCTTATGTGTGTGTTCTAGCCCTCGGTGGGACAGGTTGCTCGTGTGGATGTGAGCAGTAAAGTAGAAGTCATCTGGGCTGACAATTCCAGAACAATTGTTCTTCCACAGGTAAAACCTTTAGCTTGACATCTGCTTTGTTCTGTCTTTTTATGTGGGCAAATCTGCTTACTGGTTTGTATTATAATTAATGTGTTTAAAGGTTGGACTGAGGTACATTAAACTTTTCCACCATTAGTGTGCATACAAATAAATTGTCCTCTTCTCTGGGATCATTCCTGGAGATCACCTGCCTCCTTGTTTAAATAACAGTAATAGACAATGGGCTGGATCCAGACTTAAGAAAGAGCTTGTAATTAAGGGCCAGTTCCAGAACTACATACACACTAGCCGCTGACATAAAATCGCTCATCAGTATTTACTGCGCACATAACTCTGAACGTACGTACCAGCCTAGTATAATCAGCATAACTACGGACGAAGGAGCGTGTCATCTATACGATACCCGTAATCACGCTTCGGATGCGGGGTGAGGCATTTAAATAGTCAAGGTAGGGTTTGGCAAGCGTTAAATGGCTAAAGTGTGTACGCGCGAGGGGAGTGCATAGAAAATACGCTACGTGATGAAACGTAATGGGAGCGTAGGTCTGGATCTACCACTAAGAGAGGAAGGTTACACATGGGCACAACCATGTTTATTTCAGGGGGAGTCAAGGTAATGGTATTCTTTGCATGCAGGGATATATCTTTGAATTGCTTACTGCACACAGATACTGACCAGCTTTACTATCACACTGTTATTTAGACTTGGGATAGGAAACATCACCTCTCAACTCTAACACTGTGTGCAACAGATGAAATATGACTCCCCTGCAACCAACATGGTTTAGCCCAGGAGTAACTGTTCTCTTAATTTCAAGCTGCTTGTCCCATTTTTTATTTTTTTTTTGTACCATGCAGTATTTAATTTGTGTATTTACAATTCTTGTGAACAAGTCTCTAAGAATGTGTTTTTATCACCTGTCTTTTACTCTTCAGCACTTGTACAATGTAGAGTCTGAGTTGGAGGAATCCTTTTATGACTCTGTGGATAGCAGCTCAAGCGGTGCTTCCTCTGATGAGTGGGAGGATGATAGTGACAGCTGGGAGACGGACAATGGTTTGACAGAGGAGGAAAACTCTCGTCTCGGTGTAGAGGTGACGGAGGACGCAAAGAAAGAAGCGGCGGCCGCAGAGACAGCGCCACAGCCTGAAGTAGAAGAGGCAGGGCAGAGTTCAGCATCTGCTGCTGCAGCAGCTGCTTTGGGGGTACCAGGGCTTGTAGCCAAAGTGAATGAGAAGGAAGGCATTGTAAAGAGCTTTAAGGAACTTAAAGAAGCCATTAAAATCCTCGAGAGCCTGAAAAACATGACTGTAGAACAACTGCTGACTGGTTCCCCAACTTCACCCATTGCCGAGCCGGAGAAATTCACCAGGGAAAAGAAATTCCTGGATGATATCAAGAAGTTGCAAGAGAACCTGAAGAAGACACTCGACAATGTGGCCATTGCGGAGGAGGAGAAGATGGAGTCTGCACCAGAGGCAGAGAAAGAGGACAAAGCGGAGGCCCAGACGCCAGTACGCTCTGAGTGGCCAAGTGACACCCCTGTCCTGTGCCAGCAGTGTGGTGGCAAACCTGGAGTCATATTTACCAGTGCCAAAGGAGAGGTGTTCTCCGTGCTGGATACTGCGCCAGGTAAGGGACAAACGTCATGTGTACACTTGTTTGGGATGTAAAATGGTTGCCTCCTGAGTAGATGACACACGGTTCATGGAATGGGAGGAGCAAAGCGTAGTAACCATAAGGTCAATGCAATCTGTTACATTATGAAGGCTGATTGGCTGCTCCTATTTTAGAGCGTTAGTGAGGTAATTAGGTTGTGAGTTGCAAGCATTAGCTAGCTTTACTTCTAACGCCGTCTCCTTCCCTCCGCCAGAGAGCCATGCCTTCAAGAAGCTCGAGTTTCAGGCCCCAGAAGCGAAGAAGTTTTTCAGCACCGTGCGCAAGGAAATGGCTCTCCTCGCCACGTCCCTCCCTGATGGCATCATGGTGAAAACCTTTGAAGACCGAATGGTAAGTTTCAGTGACACAGAGAACTGTCTTATGATGGGATCCCAGGTTGGATTAAACTCTGTATAGTGCTGTGTCTATTGTAGTACTATGCAGTTGTGATGCTAGGAAGCGAAGATGGTTATTAAACGGCTGGCTTGGCAGAAGGATGGGCGTACCTGCAGAAGTTCTTCCACCAGGGGTGTGGGTCCACGGAAAGAATGGCCCTAGTTTCGAACTGGCTGGGATTTCGATTGCATGTTCCTCGATGAGGCATGCAGCAAGCTTTTGGTGCTCCAAAAAATGAGTAAAAAAAAAAAAAGTCCCCTAATTCTAACCCTAACCCTCCATTCCTGGCAGCCTGACCCTAACCCACCATCTCCTGCAGCCTGACCCTAACCCTCCCTACACTGCAGCCTGACCCTAACCCTCCACCTCCCACAGCCTGGCTCTAACCCTCCCTACCCTGCATCCTGGAGACGTTACTCACCTATCCCTCGGTCCGGCGATGGCGGCAGTATTTGCGAATGAGAATGGGTGAGTATGCCGATCAGCATACTCACCCATTCTAAAAAAAAAAATAGAAACTGGGCAGTATTCGAAATAGGGACATCCGAAAAGCAACTTTCGGATGTCCCTATTTCGTAAAACAACGTTTCTGACCGGGGACCGCAACTGTTTCACCAGAATCTTCCTTGTGGCCCTTGTGAAAGTAGTATCATCAAGATTCAAATGTCTATTTTTAGGACTCCGTTGTATGGTGGAGATTTAAAGCCTGTTTTTGGTTACATGCTGCTTTAAATTGGTTAGGTGGCTTGAATGCTGGTCAGGTTAGTGATGGATAAGATAAAGCTCCGCTGTTAAACTCTTCCTCATTTTGTTATAGAAAGAGCCAGAAGCTGTAATGTGATCAGAGGTCTATTCCCCTCTGTGCCTTCATCCCAAACTCCCACCACCAAAACGTTCTCACTATTTTATCCCAGTTTTCCCTATGGCGGTTGGGCAATCTGGTAAGCCAGTCACAAGCCGTATTAATATTATTATTGCCAGGGGATTGTGACTGTCTACATGGTGTGTATCATGTGATCGTTTGATATCACTTAGCCTTAAAGCAGCACTTAGGGGAAATATTTGAATGTTAAGGTAATTGTGGGCCAGATCCAGAACAACGCTTGTGAGCGAATTTACGTGTGGCGGAGACGTAAAATCGTCTTTTGTTAAGTACTGCGCATGCGCACCATAGAAAATACGCTCAGTAACGTAGCGTAATTGTGGGCGTGACAATTTTACGTGAGTCCAAAATACGTCTGAAATACGTTATGTAGGCGGGGGTTTGTATTTAAAGCGTACAGTATAGGCGTGCTTAGCTGCGTAAATTCGTGTTGGCCATACGTACGTGTGCGGATCACTGCGGTTACGTTGGCAAAAGTTAAGGTAGGGTTTGGAAAGCGAATCTTGACAAAATACGTACGTTCAAGGGGTGTGCCAAGGGGAGTGTAGTATAGAATTTACTCACATGAAAATACGCTACGCGAAAAAACGTATGGCAAACGTTGTTCTGGATCTACCCCATTGTCTTTGCTTTTAATGCTTAATACAAGCCTGCAGACATCACAAGGTTTGGAGGGACCTTAAGTTACCTATTTGTTGGATAAACATGAGGTTCTATAACCACAACTTGCAGCTTTACATTTGTTTATATAATTCAAAAGAGACCTCATTTATTTACAAAGTTAGAGACATTACCTGAAAAAACTAAAATGTCAATGTGAGTTAGTACAGCAAAAACACATTTTGGTGAGACTAAAAATGTCTATTTGGGATCATTCCCTTAAATTTTTTGGCATTAAGGAGATGTGAAGGGTCTTGTAGGCTCTGTAACTGGTCTAAGGCAACAGTATATCGGGAAGAGGAATATAGTGGTGAGTCCTGGTTCAGAATGGAAGGAGATATACTGGCTTCATGCCGTGTTGGCAGATGTTTGATAAACTCATAAATGCCTGTAACACGTTTGTATTGTTTACTCCCTTCCTCTCTAGGACCTCTTCTCTGCTTTTATAAAAGGGTCCACGCGCACCCCATACGAGGACGGGCTGTTCTTGTTTGACATTCAGTTGCCTAATATCTATCCAGCGGTACCACCTCTCTTCCGCTACCTGTCTCAGTGCAGCGGGCGGCTGAATCCAAATCTCTATGACAATGGCAAAGTCTGTGTCAGTCTGCTTGGCACATGGATCGGAAAGGTAATTACTGTGATTTTCATAGCACCGCTGCACACTTGCTTATCGTTGCAAGACATATTGAGTAAATTTGATTACCGCTTACTTTGACAGCTATGTTTAAAATAGATTTTAAAACTAGACAGGTATATTTTAAATATGCAACATGTAAAGATGTTGGGATTTTTTTAAAATCACGTTTTTTTTTTGTTTTTTTAACTACAGATACTAGCGAGGAAATATGAGATTTGTCAGGCATCGTTTTTGTAAAGAAAAGGTCTATTAAACATAGTTTTATTCAGGAAGCAATCAATGCAACTTGTATCATTTATTTCATTCTATGTCATTCATTTGTTTTTATAAATGTGTTACGCAGGGTACGGAGAGGTGGACAAGCAAGTCTAGTCTCCTTCAGGTCTTGATATCAATACAAGGTGGGTTTATATAGTTGTTAATTAGCTTTTATTATTCTTGGAAATGAAAATAAAGCCGTGTAATCTCCGGGTGATTTTTCTATGTGTACACTATAAATGGTATTTGATTGTATTCTCTCCACTTACAGTATACTTTATCATTTATCAGTATAGTGCCATTAAATTACACAGCACTGTACAGTTCATATTTCTCAGTCACATTAGTCCTTGTCCTCAAAGATTAGTCATAATACAGACATATGTCCTTGAGTCCGAGGCCATATTGAATGACCATGACCTCCAGCCTCCTACATTCATATGGTCACCATGTACTTGACAGTGGGAAATGATCTATACCATGTGTTTTGTCTACATGTTCACTACGTGGGTTTTTGTGCTGCAGGTCTCATTTTGGTGAATGAACCGTACTACAACGAGGCTGGCTTTGACAGTGACCGCGGCCTGCAAGAAGGCTACGAGAACAGTCGCTGCTACAATGAGATGGCCCTTATCAGAGTGGTGCAGTCAATGACGCAGATGCTGAGGAGACCTGTGGAAGTCTTCCAACAGGAGATCCTGGAACATTTTCAAAGCAATGGCTGGCGTCTAGCTCATAGGATAGAGACCTGGCTAGAAACCAACTGCATGGTAGAAAAGGGAGGCGAGTTGTCCAATGGGGAGCACCCCTGCATCGTACCTTACAGCCCCACCGAGAGCACGCCGGAGCCTTCCTTGACTTCCAAGGACCTGGACGATTCTGGTTGTGGAGCTTCCACCCTCTCCCCAGGAGAAGTTCCACAATGTTCTGACTTGGAGAGCATGGGCAAAGCAATGCCAGGCACCACCACAAGCGGCTCTACAGAGGAGCCACGAGGGGCAACCGGAGGCGCGCCGCCAAGCGTAAAACCAAAGAAACGTAGGAAGAGCTACCGTAGCTTCCTGCCTGACAAACGTGGCTATCCCGACATCGGCTTCCCTTTGTTCCCCCTGTCCAAGGGCTTCATCAAGAGCATCCAGGGCGTGCTAGGGCAATACAAGGCTGCACTCTTGGAAGCTGGCTTCTCGGAGCCTCGTGCCGGCAGACTGACATTACCATTGTAGGAGTGAGAGACGCAGTGGGTGGGCTTTCTTTGCTGCCCCCACACACTTCATCTCATACATTCTGTCTCCCCCATCCTTTTCACTGCCAAGTTAGGCCCAATATAAAGGTCTGGGGTAACTTAAGACTTCTATATTACAGCGTCTCCCGTACAAGTTGAGACCAAACAAGATTGTAACCCTATTTATTAATGGCTGAACGTTTGCTGTATGCTCTACTTACTCTTCTCTTATTTTACTCTGTCCAGTTGATCTGCTCCCGGCATAGAGCCTCGGAGCCGCCTTGCTGCTATGGGGCAGAGAATTGTACCTTTGTTGCTCATGAAGGTGATCCGTTTACCTCTGTATCAAGTCTTAGACCTTGGCCCTCCAAGGTCATGTAGCTATCTCATACATACTCTTGTCAATGCTCTAAGGGGAATTCTATATCAAGAATTGAATGTCTGCAGTTAGAAGTTTGTATTGTTGTTGGGGGCAGAAGGATTTTCAGCTCTGTTATTACCTGTATTGGATGAGAAACTTTCATCATTGTTTTGGTTTCCCAGACCGGTGTTCTAGCTGAATTTGTCACCGGCCTCACTTGTGATCATAGTAATCATGTTAAAAACAGAGGACTAGTACATAAATCTTTCCCGCACGCAATCAGCAGTTGTTACGCAAGATTGAGTAAGTCGCCAAGCTTTACAATCTTTTAGCTCACAAGTAAAGAAACCCAGAACATCTGTTAGGATGCTGGCACCAATCAATAAGTAAAACCGTTCAGCTATTCTCTTGTCAAGATTATCGCAGCTCTCAAAGATCTAATCTGGTCTTCTAAGGTTTGACATAATCTTGCGTATCTCTGGCATTTGCTAAAGTCCTGTTCGTGCCCCATGCTAGCGAATGGTTAAACGGTTTCCGCTTTACACAGTTGCTATGGCGCACTGGCCTGTTCCATGTAATTACGATTGATGTATATTTAATATTTCATAGGACACAGCTACTGGTCAGTGCCGGTCTAGGAACCCATTCCAATGATCTGACTATCAATAACTCAGAGAGCTAAAGGTTTAGAAGGAAAAACTAATTGCTTAACTGCATACCTGCAATGATTAATGAAATAAAATACTGCCACGAGGAATGCAGATCACGTAAGCCAAATATGCTGTAACCTTTGCCTGACCGTCATCACTTTCTGCCTTACATCTAGGCATGACTATAATTCTTTTTATTTTTCATTGCAAATGTGACTTTTTCTTCTTGGGGTGATGATCCACCCCCCTCTTCCCTCTCATCCACTTGTGATTCTGGAAATTTCCCTTGTGTCTGTAATATTTAGAAGCCTAAATAACGCAAAATAATCCAGAAAATTGTGCAAATAGGAGAGCATGAGTGATTAATGAGCCTTTTAGACGTAGGCTGTGTGATGTTATATAAACCATGTATAGACTGCGCTGTTATTTATTTTTTTTCAATCCCCTCCTTTCCTGAGACTCCCCAAAGCCTCTTAAATTTACCTCAAAAATTCCTCTCTGCTAAGCAGTCATCACTCCCATCATTACTCCTGAAGACACCAGAATGAATATTTCAGCATGGCATTCATATCCCATGACAGTCCTGCTGAGTGGGGGCAATGCATATGTATTAGACTAGTTCCTTCACGATAATAATGGTCTCATGCTCCCGTTCCTTACATTCTGGTTATAGTGAAATGTGAGCTCAGTGCTGTAGGGGATTAAAAAAAAAAAAAAAAATGGGCATATACGCCCTGCTTCTTGCAGATGTACAGTATTGATTTGCTGGCAAAGGATTATTCTAAACCAAATGCTGTAAATTTGAGTGCTGGTGCTTCTGATGTGTGTATTGCAGTGAGACTTTCTTTTTTGTTAATTTATTTTTTATTACAAGTCATTTTGTTTTGCTAATTTAATGTTTAAAAATATAACTATACAGGATTGTTTAATTAAAGATGCCTCTGCTTAACGATTGTAAAATTTGTCAGAATTATTGTAACAGGGACAACATTGGGGGACTGTTTAAAAGAATTGGTTGTTGGGGCAGTTGGTTGCCATAAGCTAAAGATTCTGGTTGGTTGGTGACCATGGTATATTACTAAGCAGTCACAGTCTGCCAGGTTTTACTAAAGTATGTCCTGATTGGTTTCTGCTACATCAAAGGCAAATACTGCGTATTCACTGGATCTTATATCTCCACACTTGCCTATAAGCACTGATGACAGTAGCTAGCTGAACGCCTCTTAATGTAAACATGCTATGAATCTAAGATATTTATCAAGGGAAAAAAAAATGCGAGGAGAATATTTAATCATCAATATTAGTCTGTCTATATCTATCTATCTATCTATTGAGAGAGATATCCAGAGCTAACTAGATAACACTTGAGCCATACAGGTGAAACTCGAAAAATTTGAATATTGTGTAGAAGTTTATTTATTTCAGTAATTCAGCTTAAAAGGTGAAACTAATATATAGACTCATTACATACAAAGTGAGATATTTCAAGCCTTTATTTGTATTAATTGTGTTGATTATGGCTAACAGCTTATAAAAACCCCAAAATCAAAATCTCACAAAATTTTAATAATGTGACAAGGATCAATATTGTAGCCTCAAAGTGTCACACTCTAATCAGCAAATTATTCCAAAACACCTGCAAAGGGTTCCTGAGCCTTTAAATGGCCTCAGTCTGGATCAGTAGAATTCACAATCATGGGGAAGATGCTGACCTGACAGTTGTGCAGAAAACCATCATTGACGCCCTCCACAAGGAGGGAAAGCCTGAAGAGGAAATTGCCAAAGAAGTTGGATGTTCTTAAAGTGCTGAATCAAAGCACATTAATAGAAAGTTAAGTGGAAGGGCAAAGTGTGGAAGAAAAAGGTGCACAAGCAGCAGGGATGACCACAGTCTGGAGAGGATTGTCAGGAAAAGGCCATTCAAAAGTGTTAGGGGGGCTGCACACACACACACACACACACACACACAGACAGATCCTGGAAATGTCGTATTCCTCTTGTCAAGCCGTTCCTGAACAACAAACAACGTCAGAAGTGTCTTACCTGGGCTAAAGGAGGAAAGAACTGGTCTGTTGCTCAGTGGTCCAAAGTCCTCTTTTCTGATGAGAGCAAATTTTGCATCTTATTCGGAAACCAAGGTCCCGGAGTCTGGAGGAAGAGGAGAATGGAGAGGCACAATCCAAGATGCTTGAAATCCACTATGACGTTTCCACAGTCTGTGTTGATTTGGAGAGCCATGTCATCTGCTGGTGTTGGTCCACTGGGCTTTATTAAGTCCAGAGTCAATGCAGTCGTCTACGAGGACATTTTAGAGCACTTCATGCTTCGTTCAGCAGACAAGCTTTATGGAGATGGTGACTTCATTTTCCAGCAGGACCTGGCACCTGCACACACTGCCAAAGGAACCAAAACCTGGTTCAATGACTGTGGGATTACTGTGCTGGATTGGCCAGCAAACTCACCGTACCTGAATCCCATAAAAAATCTATGAGGCATTGCCAAGAGAAAGATGAGACATGAGACCGAACAATGCAGAAGAGCTGAAGGCCGCTATACAATGCAGAAGAGCTGAAGGCCGCTATTGAAGCAACCTGGTCTTCAATACCACCTCAGCAGTGGCACAGACTGATAGCATCCATGCCACGCCACATTGAGGCAGTAATTTGTGCAAAAGGGGCCCAAACCAAGTACCGTGTACATATGCATTATTATACTTTTCAGAGGGCGACATTTCTGTATTTAAAAACTTTTTTTTTTATTTTTTTTTTTATTGATTTCATGTAATCTAATATTGTGAGATTTTGATTTTGGGGTTTTCATAAGCTATAAGCCACAATCAACTAAATAAAAACAAACAAAGGTTTGAAATATCTCACTTTGCATGTAATGAGGCTATATAATATATTATTTTCACCTTTTAAGCTGAATTACTGAAATAAATGAACTTTTGCACGATATTCTAATTTTTCAAGTTTCACCTGTATGTATTTGTGGGTACAAGGATCTTGCTAGAGGTTTATAGCCAAGGGCTAGAACTATTGGGGTTACCCTTGATACCCTACTTATTTGTGATGCTACTGGTTCCCCTTTGAAGACTACACGCTTAGAACACCCAGTAGGAGGAATCTGTTTACATATCATGGTGCATCCAGACCACATTTACATGGATTTTATACAATTCTTGTGCAAATCAAACAATACCGAGTGTTGTAAATGCCATCTCATTAGGGTTCACTACATTAGAAACTACTGAGGTGGAAAGGGATCTAAGAGTTATTATTTTATGTGACTTAAAGGTAGCCAAGCAATGAGAAGGGCGAGTCAAATCCTTGGTTACATAGGGAGAGGAATTAGTAGCAGGAAAAGGTAGTGATGCCCCTTTATTTATCGTTGCTAAGACCTCACCTAGAATACTGTGTTCAGTTCTGGAGGCCATATCTCCAGAAAGACATAAATACATTAGAGACTGTGCAAAGAAGAGCAACTAAAATGGTCCATGGCCTTTGTAACAAATCATACCAAGAAAGGCTAGAGCAGTGATGGCTAACCTGTGACACTCCAGATGTTGTGAAACTACAAGTCCCAGCATGCCTTGACTGCAAAAGCATAGCGGATGCCTGACAAAGCATGATGGGAATTGTAGTTTCACAACACCTGGAGTGTCACAGGTTACACTGGGCTACTCTAGCCTTTTGACTGGCTAGAGGAGGGGGCATTTTTCAAAGGAAGAGGTGTAATAGAACATGGGGTCATGCATTTAAACTGGAGGGTGGTAGATTCAGAGGATATGTGCGGAAAAATGGCTTCACTGAAAGGGCGATAGATAAATGGAATATTCTCCCATCTGAGGTGGTTGAGGTAACACAGTAGAACAGTTTAAACATGCTTGGGATAAATATAAGGATACCCTAAATCTCAAACTAAATTGAGGGTAAATAGGGTCAGTATAGTTTTAAATAACAACTGGGCAGACTGGATGGGACATGTGGCTCTTATCTGCCGTGAGGTGTAGTGTAAAAGCTCTAATTGATGTGGTTTGCCAGTGAGATGTCAACCATTGTAAGGCTGGTGAATGGTGACGAGTTTCGAATGCAGTGGTAGTGCGGCTCCCGTAGCCGTGAAGATTTCTGTTGTGAAAAGTTAAGCCTTCCCCTTCAGGCCTAGCCATAACGCCTCATGCCCTGCAGCCTAACCTTCTATGTGCCACTTAAGCCTTAATGCTAACCTCTGCCCAGCTGTTTAGCTATTGGTAATGGCTAGATATAAGTCCCCGTTCCCAATAGCCATTTTCTCATTGGCGTCCATTTCGAACATAATACAGCCGCCGTTCAACTGTATCCTGTTCGAAATAGGGCCACTCAAACCAGCTCTAACCTCTAATCCTGTCTTACAGTGTCAAAGGATGTTGCATTGTTTGATTTATAAAAATAGTCCTGATATTATAGGCCAACAATGTCGTTCCAAACGTAAGTGTGTGCTGTCCTGACCTCCTGTCCAGTGATTCTACATCAGGCCTTCGTTTGGTAAGCGTACTCGCACTTCATTTCCACAGAGGAGATGAGAATCAGAGGGCCAGGGAGCTGTACGTGTGTATACATGAATATGAATCCGCACGCTCACAGGGACAGAAGTCGTTGGTAATGTTTGAATATGTTACATCTTGTGAAACTTAAGGCAATGTGTACAGGTGCCAGTGCACACCTTAGACAAACCATATTTCAATGTGAGGAGGAGCACACTTTAACTGTGCAAAAAACTAGAGTTGAGAGGTTTCCTAGCTCAACTCTAAATCAGAGATTCAACATAAAGCTATTCAATATTTATCTCCTATGTGCAGAAGTAAAGAATTTTCCCTGGAAGCAAAAAAAATTGTAATTTTATTTGCACCCCTCACATTGCGTTGGTTGCAGTCCCCGTTAAGAAAGCCTGATTTCCGAAATAGGGACAGACGAAAATTCCTTTTTGGATGTCCCTATTTCGAATACCCCTTTCAAATTTTTTCCCAGAATGAGCGAGTATGCAGATCGGCCTACTCACCCATTCCGTTTTGGAAACGCTGCTACCGCTGGACCCGGACCACGGGAAAGGTGGATAACCTATCCAGGGTTAGGGTCAGGCTGCAGGGGAAGGGAGGGTTAGGCTGCAGCAGATGGGTTAGAATTAGGAGAAGGGTTGGGGTAGTTTACAGCTTACCTTTAGGAGCACCGTGTTTGGTGCTCTGGATCGATTGCTATGCCTCATCGAGGCCTAAGCAATCGATATCCCAGCCAGTTCAAAACCGTCTGGGAGAGAACGGCCCTATCGAAATAGGGCCATTCTTTCCAGGGACCCACACCCCATTGAATCCTGGTTTCGCTCAGGTCTACACTTCTCTTGCCCTTACGCTCAGACTCTGGATCAGCCCCAGCATGACTGGATTCCAGGACGAATATCGAAGCAGAGGATTGGTTGAGATCCACCGCTCTGACTTGGGTGTTGCATATGGCTACTTGTGATACAATGAATGGGCCTGATCCAGAACAACGCTTCGAAGCGAATTTACGAGTGACGGAGACGTAAAATCGTTGTTTTGAACGCACTGCGCATGCGCACCATAGAAAATACGCACATTCACGAAGCGTAATTGTGAATGTATGGGCCATTCACGTATGTGTCACGTAAATACTTACGTGTGGGCGTGCCAAATTTACGTTACTTGAAAATACGTCTGAAATACGTGAAGTAGGCGGGGGGTGGTATTTAAAGTACAGTATGGGCGTGCTTAGCTGCGTAAATTCGTTCAGCCCATATGTACGCGTGCGTATGACAGCGGTTACGTTGGAAAAAGTTAAGGTAGGGTTTGGAAAGCGTATCTTGACAAAATACGTCCGTGCAAGGGGAGTGTAGCGAACTTACGTGCACGAAAATACGCTCTGCGAATAAACGTACGGCAAACGTGGTTCTCGATCTACCCCAATGTGTTTAGTTCTTCTTGTACATTATGATTAGTGTGCAGGCCACGTTGAAAATAAATTAGTTTATACAAGAGAATACTTTGTATACCTTGTTAAGGCACATCACAACAATTTATTCACAGTAAAGTGTTTTATGACTGTGTATAATTGATTGAGTAGTAACAGCTTTAGGCAATGTCGTCTTAGGTCTAAAAATAATAAATATAAGTAAATCTATTTTTTTTCTCCTATCGTTGCAACAGTATCTCTCCATTCACACTTTAAATGTTAACAGCCTGTGCTTTAGACGGTATAGGTAGAATGGCACATTACAGCTGCCCACACAATGTTTATACCCATTGTGACACAAGGGGCCTGATCCAGAGCTACGAAATTGGCCGATTTCGTGCGAGCGTACGCCCGTATTTTCGTATGAAAATTCGCGCTGCGCATGCCCAGTATGACAGCTTCCTGTCGGCTGGACGACATGAGCGTATAGCGGTCGTATGGCGTGCGTATTTTTCGCTCGAGGGGCGTGCGTTCAGTACGACGGTCGCCTGGGCGCTCGTTTTACTACACAGAGGCGGGGATAGCCATTTAAATTGTACAGTATGGGCGTGCTAAGCCCATATGCTGAGCGTATTTTGTGCGAAAATTCGTACGGCCGACGGTAGTACCTAGTGTAGGGTATAGCCGCCGTAAGCAGGTACTTTACTATGGGAGTGTTAGGGGCGTGTATGTTGATACGCACGAGCGAACGTTCGCATTCGCCCGTCGTGCGAAAATTTCGTAGCTCTGGATCAGGCCCAAGGTCACATGGCCGTGGTGACAATTCCCAGATGGATGGTGCAATGATGTTGGAGACATCCCTTTGATGGTGAGGATCTTTGATCAACAGTTTATATCACACATAGATTGGTGATGGTCTATTCGGCAGTTATACTTACTGTCGTTATTCAGCTTGGAGGGGCACAGGTTTCTTTAGTGAAAATGCTTGGTTTAGGTATTATTTGTAATGAGTATATCTGATGCTTCAACAGGTGTTTACTCTATTACAGTAGCCAGGGATCATAGGACATCTACTTTTCAAAGCTATTTTCCCATTACAAGATACACTTGATTACTCTCCAGAGGCTTCTAAATAGGAAAAGTGGTGTAACACATAGCAACCAATCTAATGCCAACTAACAGAAATAATATCCTATTCTGTATGTTAGCCTCCATTACAGAGGCTAATGTCCAGTATTTGCTATCCACGTAGAATAGCGCTCTCCTATGTGCAGATGGTAGATCCGTGCCCAGAACCCTACCTTAATTATCCACACGTAGCTCTGTGTAGGTAAGGGCTTCCCCAAGATACCTATTCCCACCCACCGTGTGTATTTCGTACGCATGGCGAGTGTAACAGCCCCCTGTGCCCCATTGCAGTATAGCGTCCGTAAGTCAGCTGGGTTTTTTCAAGTCTAGATCCAGCCTAACATTTTTAGGCTGTTCTTAATAATAGAATCTTATTGGTTGATCTGGGTAACCTCCCTGTATTTTTTTTGTATAGTAACTAGTGATTGACTGCATTGTTTTTTAATGCAATAACATAACAGATATTCCCTCACACTTACACCTTCACACATGTAGATTCAGCTGTGCTTGTTCATGTTTGTTTATAAGAGCTCATCACCATTTTAGGTTTGATGGAATACTAAAATTGCCACTGGAGTTTCCCATTCAGTGGTAAATACCGGGCCTGTAGTTAAAATGTCTTTTCCAAGTACAAATTAACACCTACTCCTCTATTTTGGGAACTGAACTGGGAAGACAAGGATACTATACTTACCCAGGTCCGGGGGTGGTAATGTTATTTATATTTTTATATATATAAACCATGTGTTATTCAGGTTATATTATTGTTATTTTACACTGGATTCTTCATTAAAGTTTTCTTAACCATCTTCCTGGCCAAATCATATCTTGAGGTGAACACTGTATCACATAATATACTGCACATCATGTATCCTGTGCAATTGATATCACACGACCCAAGCCCTTGTGAATCTGCCCTTGGATCGGCGCGCACTGGATAGCCTCACCATCCACAGTCATTATCCCAGTGCTTTCCTCTGGTTCGATTCGAAACGCCTGTACAGGAACATGGGTGAGGTGGGGTATATCGTGCTCCAGATGAGTTCCTTTTTCCATGGACATAAAAAGTTTAATAAGAGATTTCCTTGAGATTCTGGAGGTGGCATAGTATAGGTGAATACAACCTTCTCCTGGACATTTCACCATAGGAGCTGTGAAATGCTCAGCCCCGAGGTGGGACTGAGAGAGGGCAAGAACAAGGACAAACTGGTCTTCAACTACATGCCAGTGACTTGGCACAGGTTGATCCAATGGCACTAGCAATGAATCTTTCAGCGCCTGGGATGCCAAGCTATCAGATGCGGGACTCTTTCCAGAGTCATTGGAGGTGGTCTCGGTCTTCTCATCAGCTTGGAGATAGGAAAGACGGCCGCCGTAGGTCCGCAGTGCAGTAAGACGAACAAACGTTCCGACAGCAAACCGTGCATAACCCATAAACCTGTACCTCTCACTCTCTATGTCTATGTCTGAGATAAAGCCCCAAGCCAGGCTAAGAAAGGAGAAGATCCTCTGCTGGGACGGAGTGGTCAGTGACACAATGTCCAGGGGAAAAGGCCGACCCTTACACAGTATAAAAGCACAATTGATGAGAAGTTTGTTCCCTGTCACTTGTTGGTGTCTGTGAAAGAGAAGAGTAAACACAAATACTCTGTAATTATTATAAATTACCTATAAATTCTTATCATTGTACATCACCTTATCAATACCAGATGAGAACGTTTTTATGTCATTAGCAAGATTCAAACTTCTTTTTTCAGGGATGAAATCACATGAAAAAGTAGGTCTAGTCCTATGTTTAGAACAGAGGGCTGAACAGGTACAATTTAAGAGGCAACACCCACTTATGAACTCATTCTAACTCCTCTTTTGGAAGTGTCTTTCCTTTTAAATGGCTGATTCAGAGCTTGTGAGTCAGGGCAAAACAGGTGCCAGTGTACAGCTCAGCTACACCATTTTACAATGTGAGGGGGGCTAAATAATGTAAAATATTTTGCATGCATGGAAAATACTGTACTTTTGCACATAGGGACTGATTCAAAGCTGGACTTACCCCTTTTTTTTTTTTTAGGTGTAAGTGTAGACCTGAGCAATACCATGTTCAACTGCAAGAAGAGGCTAATTTAAATTGTGACAGTGTATTTAGGAGGTGAAATCTCTTCTCTTAACTCTGTTTTATAGATTATATAAACTATGCAGTATTTGAGTTCTGTGTGTAATTTTTTTATTACATGCAAAGAAAATACTTTAAGATTAATTAGCACCCCTTACTTTGCAAAATGGTATAGATGAGCTGTATACTTGTACCTGTTTTACCCTTACTCCCAAACTCTGAATCAATCCCATAGAACTTAAATACTGCCTAGCTTCATGCATGATCTATAAAATAGAGTTAAGCTAGAAAACTTCACCTCTCAAATCTAATTCTGTTTTCACTGTATAAATTTTCCTCCCCTTTCAGATCAACATAGTATTACTCACTAATAACGGTGTAAGTGCAGCTCTGAATAAGCCCCTAAGTGTCCAATCAGTTAGTGCGTATTTTCACACATGTGCACTCTAGAAAAGCATTGGAGAAAGAGGATATATTGGGATTGTATAGCTTACAGATAAGTTCTTCTCCTGACAGTGCCCTAATATGTTCTTTATTAGATAGTGATCATGCCCACAGATAGATAGCTGACAAGCTCTGAAACGCAGCCTTTGTTAATATGCTTTCCATTCTAGCTAGCCGACCACTGATTCCTTCTCAACAACGTCATCTGCCTTCAGCCCGGGGCTTGCGCTCACTTCCAACAGATTTCTGCTTAAACACACAGCTCAAAAAGGGGCTGCAGTTTAATACACACCTAAAACACTCCATAAAAATATATCTCCATAGCTATAAAAATGCTTGAGCATACTTGCAAGAATACGCTACCATTTAAGCATAAAAAAAATTATTTGTTATGTATTGTATAACCATAAATCAATCTTAACAATGAAATCATTCATAAATTTCTTCAGTCTCTATTTTTTTATGTGTAGGTCTGTATCTTATACAAATAGGGCCATTTATCAATAGAAAATGACCTGCGGCTTACACAGACACCGTCCCCTGACTGAATTCTATTATGTAAGTGAGAAGTAAGACATTATAAGGCTCATTATCTTATGAAGCAACGCTCCCTCTCATTCTAAGTTTCCACACCCACCATTACTGCACTGTTGTATTTGTGTTTCTCATAAGATGCAACCAATATAACCAAATGAGCTATTTTTGCCTAGTGATATTGGCCACTGTATTCTACCTTATTAGGTCCCAATTTTTCTGACCACAAGCTTAAATACTAAGGGGCAGATCCTGAACTACGTACGCAAGCGATTTTACGCTAGCCGCTAATGTAAAATCGCCTATTAGTATTTACTGCGCATGCGCACAGCAGATGTTACGCCACGTAACTCTGAACGTACGTATCAGCCACGTATTAACAGCGTATCTACGAACGAAGGGGCATGACAGCCATACGACACCCGTAATTACACTTCGGAGGCGGGGTGAGGCTTTTAAATCGTACAGTATGGGCGTGCTTATGCACTTACGTACGTGTAGCCTTTACGTACATCAGTAGTTACGCTTTGAAAATTTAAGGTAGGATTTGGCAAGTGTAAAACGTTCAAAGTACATTCGAGCGAGGAGAGTGCATAGAAAATACGCTATTCGATGAAACGTAACAAGCTTTCAGGTCTGGATCTACCCCTATATTAGTAAACTGAAATGATAAATGATCCTCTTTAATGGAACAATTGCTTATTTTTTACATACACCTGATATTAGACCATGTACATATCTGACCTCAGTAATCCATACAACATATTGAGAGACAATATAGAGGACGCTTCTTACCCAGAATAATGATTAACAGAAGCAGCCAGTGCATTCCCGGAGCCCCCTGGAAGAATAGAGAGCGGCTTTTTAATGGCCTTCTCCCAATCCGCTCGTTCCATTAACCCATTTACTACCTGTAAACAGAAATGATCATTTAGACATAAATGAGATATTTAAATAAATAAAACATACATTTAGCATCCCATGTATTACACCAGTTACCTCAAACATCAGGCCATCCCCCGACATTACAACAATGACATCCCACTTAGACAGGTCCTGCTCACGAACCAACTCACGAGCCTGGTTGGGCCTCTCTGTTGTTCCAGGAGAAACAAAATGATTTATGTTATACCAACACAGACATTACCAAGAACACAGCAGTGATACGAACCTAAAGATATCTTAATAGTTACTAACTAGCAGAACTGGGTTTCAACATAATTAACATAACAATCAACTGTGCCCACTTGAGCAATATTTGAGGGATTTCTTGCTCTGTCTATTCTGCATGGGGGCAAAATTAGGAGGTATGTACCATTCAATGCAGCAATCAATAAGAGACTCGAGAATACACGGTGTACTGAGCAGTGGGGAGGGGACAAAGCAGATAGAGAAGCCCCCTAATGTGTAGACACTCCCACAAATGCATGTGACCACACCCCCTGAGATATGGCCACACTTTATTTTGCTTCTCCGTCCTGACTTCCATCAATACTGGGAGATAAAGAATCCTGGGTGCCTTAGATTATTCATTATAAGAAATTATATTATTATCCTTACTTAATTATGTATAAAAATATTCCCCAATTATGCTGGCATGTCACTGGAGATAATGGTGTCTATAGCAGGGGTGTAGTTTCCCTGTGATCGTCACAGAAGATAGGAATATACTGTATAATATGTATAGCCATCATTTATACGCCTTGCTATGTAAATACACTTACAATTAGTCACTGCACCCACCCACATTACTCATTCTTAATGCATAAATGATCTCCGGTCATTCACCTAGTGCCAGATTAAGCCTTTAGGTGCCTTAAGTTACCTGTCACCAGTAAGGTGAAGTGGGCATCAGCTTCTGTTAACATGGGCATCACATGGGTCTCAAAGAGAGTCATGGCTTTCCCTGTACCCCCACAAGGATTCAGCAACACAAGTAAGCGCACTGGTGAGGGCCAGAGCTGTGGCTGTCCTGTAACAAAATATAGCATTAATTATATGGCACCAGCATAGACCACGGTGCTTTCCAGTTGTGGTCAGACACAATACTACAAGATAGCCTGGGCACAGTCTGAAGCATGGCTGACAACTTTGTGCAAATCAGTATTAGGGAGATTGTGATAACACTATCAAGAACGCTGCACCAAAAGGGATGTGTTCTGTACTACCTAAGGGGTGGAATATAGCAAAGCAAAAACACAAGATGGGAAACGTAGATGATTAACATAGTCAGCACTTTTCAGTGTGTTAGTCAAGTTCATACGTGATACAGATCTTAAACATTCTAAGCTTTAGTCAAATGATCTTATATTAAAAAAACAAACATGAAACAAAGACGTGAGGCAAATATCAAATACTTTTCACAAAATAAGTTTGGGGAGCTTTACTAAAGCCTCTACACCGGAGCAGTAGTGTTCTAGCAGCAACCAATCAGATTTTACAGTATAGAGCAAGCCTATCAAACTTGTTACTCTCTAGGTGCCGGATCCTGATCTACGGGCATGCGAGGTCATTACGGCCGTTGTTGTAGCGGGTAGAGCACGCCCCCTGCACTCCCTGCTAACGTGTCCAGATTCCTACCTTGACTTTTACGACCAAGTCTGCGGCCCCCGCCTCGTCCCCTCCTTTACATGTCGATCTTCAACTTCGCAGCGGAGATACGACTGTCATAAAAGGTTTTCCAAATTTCGGCTATGCTGGTACTTTTACAGCACCTAGGGTCTGATCCTCAGGTCGTACAGACC
>WWET01000206.1:97626-107831 GCA_011038615.1 Limnodynastes dumerilii | reverse complement strand
CCCACCCCCCCCCCCCCTCCAATACTAAACTGCCCCAAAGAGGTTACTCACCTGTCCGGAGCTGTCAGTAACTTTCGTCTATCTCTATTTTGCAAAGTGGGCCATCGGACCGGAGACTGCAACCGTTATGACGGCGCCCTGGAATAGAAACAGACCAAAGCCTGCCCCCACCCCGGATCCTGTATAGCTGAGATGAAGAAGACCTGTACCTTCCCTGGTCCCAGGTGCGAAGCAAGGGCAATACAACAATTAGTAAACTAAACAACACCCATGGACACCCGCGGGAGAGAACGGGGAAAGTTATGCCACGGGTGAGGTATTCGTCATCACTGGCCAAGGCCTCAGACACCGCATGTTGCCAATACCTGGCGAGAGTGGTGCGGGACCTTTCCCACGCCTTTTGGTTCCGTCACTGCACCCGTGGAAAGGAGGGGAGGTCACTCACACTAACAGACAGAGACTGATACTTACCGGGGGCTTCTGGTCAACTTGACAGGCGATTCTGTCTCCCGCCGCCACACCTGCAAAAGAACACTTACCTCTGGGGTATCGTCTCCGTCCTCCCGCCTAACAGCTGTCCTAACCAGGGCCTAGTGCCTACCTCCTGCCTATACTGTTACTACACTAACAAGGAGCCTAGCACTCCCTACAGGCATCACAGGCCCTACCGCCATATATGAGCCTAGTGCCCAACTCAACCAACTGGACAATGCCTGTACCTAACCAAGGCCTAACGCCCTCTAACCAACACAGGGCCTAGAAGGAAAACAAGTTTCAATTAAAAGTTAATTTAATTTTTGCCCAGTGTGGGGGGACTGTAAGTTCTTTAGCCGATGGCAGCTATAACTCTTTATCAGGCCCTGCTCAAAGCTAACTTATTGGTCTGCAATGAAGTAATTCAGAATTATTAAGCTAATAAAAATTGAATTGAAACTATTGATAAGATTGTACCCGGACTTTATCTCCTTACACCAAATACATGTAGACCTGTGTCATTTATTTGTTTTGCCAAAATACAAAAAAACCAAAAGTTTAAAGAAAACAAACATACCAGAAAAAAAGATAACCGTCGCGTTTCACAACAACTCAATGCACTAGAGAGCGCTGACCTTCTCCCCTCTATGGACAGGTCATTACCTGGTTTACTGTCTCCCTGCTTTCCTTACTGTTTTGATATTGTGCAATGGTCCTACGACATAAAAGGCTTGTCCTGTACTTTAACATACACGCAGGGGTCCCGGGCCCAGAGCTGATGGGGTGTGCAGGGAGAATTTCCCTTGGCACCAACCAGCTGCTAATGCAGGTCCGTGGGGCCTCGCCCTGCATAAACACATGTAGAGTTACATACAGGGGGGGGCCTTCTAAGGCCTGCAACCCCCTGCAGTGTTACTGCACAGCGCTGTGTCCTCAGTGACTCCACTCATCCCACACTTTCCATCTGCAGGTGCGGAGCTGCTTGTCAAACTGTATGATAGACAGCTCAGCAGCATCAGATTGGCTGAAAGGATTCCCAGTGACAGTCCCGCCTCTTACCTTTCCTCCTATTCCCTCAGCACTGTGACTCGGAGCTCCGCCTCCAGCCCTTTCTTGCACAGCAGGACTTCTTCATTGGCTGCATTCTCCCATCAGTCAGCATGACGCTGATGCGACCTGTCACGTCATTGTGCTTCCTGCAGACTGGACACACCGCGGAGGATAGTACACACTGAGGAAGCAGAAGGACACAGGTAAGAAATGCTTATGCAGAATGAATAGTAGTGCCGACAAAAGGGTCATTAAGAGACTGGATGGAGCTCTAGCTCTCACTTTGCTTTTACATTCTAGACAGGGTTTCCGAAAATAATAAGCGCCCCACACAGTCTACTGCTCTTTCCCGCACATACAAAGAAAAAGGAATGCAGCACAATGTGACCAATTTCAATTAGCATCAAACAAAACAGTATGGCAGGTAAGCGTTGACTTTGTTAGAGTAGAGAACACATATTAAATACGAAGCAAACTCCTGTGATGTGTGTTGATATTCAAAAATTGTTGCTATATCAGCCCCAGAATAGTAAATAGCATTTCTTGGGTGCGATCCTATATAGGTATTACTCAATATCACTTCAGATGTTCAACACAACACAAAAATATCCAGCAGTCTCCTGGAATAACCGGGAGACTCTTGAATTTCGGGCAATTCTCCCATTACCCCGGGAGAGCCGACATATCTGATCTGGGTTGTTTAGGTGTCAAATACAGTGATGTCTAAAACATGCAATGATATAGAACTAATATTTCTACAACAGATATAACAAAATTAGATTTATAATTTATTTATTACATTTTAAATACAAAACCTTTGTTTTAAAAACTAGTGGAAATTTTCCCATTTGTGTCATAGTGGTTTGTAAATCAGGGATAGGTAAACTGTGGCACCGTCTGCTTACCCTCCAATATTTTTTTATGGGAAATAGGTATACCTGGGGGAAAGTGTCCATGAAGAGGGCATGGTTTGCCCAGTGAAGGGAGGTGTCTCTAATCTGCTCTCATTTGCATATATTATAAGGTATAAAATTTCATTTTACACTTTATCCTATGAGATAAGAACTCACAGCAGAGGGTCTTGTCACTGTAGCAGAGCTGTAGAAGTCTGTCCCCACATCACTGCTATAGTGATCAGATGCTGCAGGACTGAAAGGTGAGTATAGGGGGCAGAGAATTAAAGAGTCAAAATCCGGTACAGAAGCCCTTTTAGCCGGTACAGACCATTAAAAAAGGTACTGTACCCATACCTCCCAACTGTCCCTATTCCAGCGGGACAGTCCCGCTTTCGGGGGATTGTCCCGCTCGCCTCACAACTTTGCCACAAAGTTGTGCTTTTTTTTTTTATTTAAGAAGCCCTGCCGTGGTATATGTGGCAGGGCTTTACACAGTACAGGTAAAACAGGGCTCCTACGGGAGCCCTGTAAGACCAAATCTGTTACTGTGAATGGCAGTGACCGAACCTATGCAGTCATTGCCATTCAAGAATAAAGGTTTGGTCCTACGGGAGCCCTGTATTACATGTACTTATCAGAGAGGGAGAGGCAGCAGAGGAGCGCCGCGGAGGAAGAGAGAAGACATCAAAAGGTAAGTAAGAGAAAATAAATAATAAAGGGCAGATATGCATGGCTGGACAGAAATTAAGGGACACACATATATATATATATATATATATATATAGCTGGACAGAATTATAAGGGACACATATTAATGGCTGGACAGAATTATAAGGGACAGATATATATGGCTGGACAGAATTATAAGGGACATATAAATATGGCTGGACAGAATTATAAGGGACAGATATATATATGGCTGGACAGAATTATAAGGGCAGATATGGATGGCTGAGCATACTAATAAGGGGCATACATGGATGGCTACAACTGTTTATCTACAGGTATCAGCTATGCCTATGCTGTAGGGGCATTTTACAACACCTGGGGCCGGATTTACTAAGCTGTGAGTTTTAAAATGTGGAGATGTTGCTCATAGCAACAAATCAGATTCTAGCTAACATTATTTAGTATGTAATAGGAAATTGAGAGCTAGAATCTGATTTACTTTCAGCTTAGTAAATCTGACCAATGGAGTGTGGGAGTTTGTCTTTGTTTGCTATACATGGTTTATGTGTAAAACTGTGACCTAATAAACCACTGCCAACTTTCAGTGGTGTTCGGGAGGCAAGATAAATGAAGGCGACCCTGTGCCCCCATTAAATGGATACAGGGAGCATAGGGTATCAGTCCTTCCCCTTATAGCTTCTGATGCCAATATTGGAAGCTGCAGGGGAAGAGCCCTGACCTCCCTCCATCAAAGACCCATCAAGCAGCGACTGCCGGTTCGGTGATGGCCCTGGACTGCCGGATACAATGAAGATGTGACCCACCTCAGGGCTGGTGCCCAGAGGCCAGCGCCACCATTGTCTCCGGTATTTCCGCCACTGCTTTGAAGAGTTGTAAAATGGTCATTGTGGGAGATTAGGGGTGTATGGATTTCCAGTCTTCTCCTTGATATGGCCATATTCTACACAGAATACAGATATTACAGAATAAATGTAGGACACATAATTGTTCACATTTCAACCAAGAACATTTCCTTCAGTCACTGATCTGATACAGTCCCAGCTGCAGCTGCATTTTACCTGCACACTGCTCAGTTCACTTATCCCGTTTAATAAAATCCTATTTATTTTCCCGGTGCTGATGCTGGCTCCCTGCCCGCGCTCACAGGCGCCCCCTAGCGGCTGACTGTGGGAGCTGCCGGCCGGATCTGCTTCCTGTGCCGATCACAGCGGAGGGTCAGACGGATGGAGTCTCAGAGCAATGCGGGTGAGAGGGGTAGCGGCATATAGCCATATTCTTCCTTGTCACAGTAACTAATATGCCCCCTCCCCGGTAGCTGTGCATGTCACATGTCCCCCTCACACCCCATTCTTGTTGGACACCCGGATAGAGTGAGGGTGGGCGTTGCATGTGATCCCCTTCCCTTCATATAATGTGATTGCTCCAGTGCAGTGACCCGGTTCCTCTCTCCCCTCAGTGCGGGCAGATTTCGGGGCTTACTCTCCGCCCGGCTCCACTCGGAAGCGTCACCTCCGCTTCGCAGCGCACCATGACATCATCCTGCTGCGGGAGGTCATCCACCACAACCCGTTCTGGGTGCGTGAGTTCGGGCAGGTGTGGGCGGCGGTGGCGGAGAGGATGAGCTGCGCCCTGCAGGGAGAGGGCTTCGAGGTGGACGGGAGGAGGTGCCGGGAGAGGACAGCGCTGCTCCTGGATTACTACAAGAGGCAGAACTTCTCTATGCTCCGCAGGTGGGACCCTGACCGCTCTGCACCCCCTCCCCTGCTTCATGTCATGCAGTGTCTGAGCCTCCGCTCCCTCTCTTCTGCACCTTTCCCATACATTCTCTCACTGCTTTGTGCATCTCATCATAATATAACCCTTTATCCCTGTGAAACACACACACACTTACTTTCTAGGCCAAGTATTACTATAGGACCTAAACACTCTTTTTCATGTCCGCTGCTAACGTTTTAAACCGTCCACAGTACGCAATCATTGGCTCGCTCTGTTCCATTGTTGTACAACTTACAGAAAAAGCCAATGGAAAGTGCATCTTCCTGTTTTTCTGCTCATGCTTACTGCAAATTGTGATAGCAAAATGAATGGGACTTTTAAAAAAAAAATGGGGGGAAAAGCATTTGTAAGGAGAAAATGTGTGCAGAACAAACATGATGATAACTTAGTTTTGGGGTTCAAATAAAGGGGTCTATTTATTTAAAATTTCATTTTTAAATGAACGTTGCTGACCCAGGCTCACTTCTCCTCATAGCGAGCCTGGCAGTTTCGTTCACGTAATTTATTAATACTTACCTCCCCCGCCCATGCAAGGTCCCGCGATGATCTGCGAGGTCATCGCAGAACGATTTTTTCAACCAAAGCTTGCGCAGGGTCTTCATGTTGGGATCGGCATCATGTCTGGTAAGTTTTAAACATTTTCTCCTCTTCACTTTTTTTTTTTTTTTTTTTCCAACAAGTTTAGTACTTACTTATATTGCAGTGTTCTCCCCATATGTATCCCCTTTTCCTCCCCCTAATAACAGCTATTAGGGGGAGAAAATAGGGTTATATGGAGATATTACTGGAATTGTAGCAATAAGCGGAGTGTAAAACTACACTCCAAGGGTAATAAATATAACGAAGCGCCGACCAGCTCTGAAAAGAACGGTCCGGCGAGTAAAAGTGATATTTACATGAATCGCCATGGAAACTGCAGTTTTCCATGATTTGTAAATATGGTTAATTTTGTTTTCCTGCAATAATGCCCGTTTTCTCATGAAAACAGACATTACGAAAAAAATCTTTGTAAATAGACCCCAAAGCTATTCTCACTTCATCCCCATTTTCATTTCAAGTATCTAGATTGTATAGAAATTCCTGGGGAGTGGACACAATCATTGTCTACACAACAGAATTCATGCAGGAAATCTAAGTGTCCTTACAATGTAGTACAGTTCACCAATCAAATGTTCTTGACTGATCTTTCCAGTCTTTAGTAATAGGAGTTTATACAACCTCTTATCGTCCTGATCCTCCGTGTTCCCAACGAGAGAACAAAAAGTAATAATGAACTTTCTTCTTTCTTTCTCCTTCCTTTTTATTTATATACCATAGAAAACAAAATCGGAAACACCATCCGCTACCCGAGTGTGGCATAAGGTAACGATCAGCCTCTCCGCCTGTATTCCACTCACCTTCTGAGTGTCTTGTTTCATAGCACATCAACCCCTGGGATTTAAACCTCTGGGATTTCTTCTTTCAAGGTGTCCTAAAAAACGTAACCCGATAACTGCCACCTTAGTGTGGTATTATAAAGTGATACTCATCTGCTCAGCAAATATTGCGCTCACCTCTTAGGTGTCTTGTTAATCAGCGTATTTCCGTACCTGTATCCCCTCTGTGTTCCCAGCTCCAACACAGACCACACTACACTTATACAAAGTTCATATAATCACAGTGGGCCGGATCCAGACCTGCGCACGTCAGGTTACTTACGCACACAAGGTGTGTAAGTGGCCTTATTTGACTGGAGGGCACATGCGCAAGCGTCGCATCCTTTTCATGCAAATGGGCTGTGCTTCACCTCCGCCCGCTAAAGTGGGCGGGGGAAGCATGGTAATTGTACAGTGTAGGTGGAGGCTCCCACACTTGTGCGGATCAGCGGTCATATGGACCGCTGATCCGCACAATTGATTTAAGGCAGGCTTATGGTAGCGTAAGCTGCTATAAAGCCCGCACGAGAGAGGAGAGTGACAGGGGGTGTGCACTTTCCTCTCTCAGACGGATACCGACTCTTGTGACCTGTGTCTGATTTACTGCTGTTCGGAAAGAAGACTCCTGCAAATAGGCGCTGACGCGTTTTGAGTGTAATAAACTCTTTTTCAAGGTGGAACTGTACTATATTGTAAGGACATTGGTCTAGATCCAGACTTAAGTAAGTGCATGAAATTAGTTACTCCTGGGATAAACCATGTTGATTGCAGGAGGAGTCAAGGTAATTGTATTCTTTGCATGCAGGGATATATCTTTGAATTGCTTACTGCACACAGATACTGACCAGCGTTACTGTCACACTGTTATTTAGACTTGGGATAGGAAACATCACCTCTCAACTCTAATACTGTTTGCAACAGATGAAATATGACTCCCCTGCAATCAACATGGTTTAGCCCAGGAGAAACTAATTTTAAGTCTGGATCCAGTCCATTACACTTAGATTTCCTAAATTCTTATGTAAACTGTCTGATATTTGTTGTATGCTCATTGAATGTTGGGGAGGGGCTTTTGGTGTAGCCCCTTACTTGTGGGAAATTAGCTGCTGTCCAGGAGAGCACAGAGTAGTGTACACACTCTCAGAAGTTGCTACACCTCTGCTTGTACTAATCCATATAGAAAAACCACAGCAGAGAAATCAATCATTTTAACAATACTGCCCTCCGCTTCTCAACCTGGGCTCGTGACATTCAGCCAACTGATGGTGATTCTCTGTTAAATAAGAGTTGATTGTCCTTAGCTGGGACCGCTGAAGATGCCAGGACAGGTAATTATATAATAAATAGAACCCCGTTTATTAGTGCACACTACATTCCCCGTGGTTTGGTTTAGTAATGGGCTTGTAAATAAATACTGGCCACTTCCCAAAAAGTATGCAGAAAAATCGAAACTTTATTTGCAATAAACCACAATGAAATATTTAACAATTGCAGTATTTGTATGTAAAAGTCTCTCTTTAGATGAGTCTTCTACTTAGTGGTCACAAAAATTGACCAAAGAGGATGTTGTGATGTAATACCGTCTCTGGTTCACCAGTAAAATATTAGTCCTTTATGACAAACATGTTGGTGTCCCAATGTCTCTATTCTCACACTGGATACTTGTTTAGTAAGAACTTTTCCTCTGACAAGGAGCAGTGTAGTAACTGCCTTTCCTTCGTCTGGGCGGCAGAGCCGGGGAGCGTTGTTGGGGAGAAGCTAGCGCTGGGTACCTGCAGCCACTGTGTACTACGGAGCGCCCTCTGCTTCTACAGTCCCGTTTGGGATGTCTTTGTTTACTGGTTGCCCAGTTACCTGTTGTCTGAAGCACAAGCTACAGCGGTGTTATGTACCTACGCGTTTCACCCCAGTAGATCGTTGTTGCTAATTGAATATCCCCCTTACAAGGCTTTGTTCCTATATTTTCATAAGTAACCGTTTGTATGCTTTTGAATACTTTTAGTTACAGATGACATGTATGCACGTTATATCACACAACAACAATAAGAAAATATGTGTGTACGTTATATCATACAACAACAATAAGATAATGATCTACTTGAAATTTAAGACCATTTGCAGACAAAAGGTCGGGTTAGGAGTAGATGAGAGCTCTGGATGTGGTCCTCTAATGGCTCCAAAATTCATATTTTTGCTGTCTCTATTACATTTATTATTTAGTAAACACGTTTGCTGTTTCTTTACTGCACAAGATTTCCAGGCAAATCCGTTGGCATGGAGTTAGGAGGTGACAGATTATTAACCAAAAGGCAATAATGCAGCACTGTATCACAGTTTCATACAGATAATTAATAAGCTGTTTCTGTATCAGCTGTTACTTGTTTTCTGGAACCTTTGTCATAGCTCAAAGTGAGCAGTCTGTGGTATGAAGAGGACCCCACCAGGGCTTTGTCCAGTAGAGGGCAGTTAGAAGACACCTGTTTCCCCAGCAGAGGGCAGTCCCAGACCATTTAGAAGATACATCTTTAAAGTAAAGTCATCTGTATTAGAGTAAATGCATATCTGCACAGAAATACAATTTGAATGGCATTTAGTGATTTCCAATGCAGCATTGCACAAATGCTTAGGAATTAATGGATAGTTTATAACATGGCAGTTCTTAACTTGATCAAAGCAGCAGAACCCATACCACATGACACAAAAATAATCTATGAAATAACACACATGCTGCATGACTGTCATTTTTGAACATTCATGTCTGGAACTAATTGTAATACAACTAGGAAACATATTCTGAATGTTTACTAGTGCCCTGATCCATATGGTGCCGAAAAAAATAAAACATTCTAACAATCAATCAGGCCATTTCCTGAATGACTTTATTTTGCATGGCATCACAAGATTTGAGTCATTCTAGACATGGGATATTTGCATGTCCCTGGCATTTGGGATCCAACAAAACTGCACCACTGATTGTGTAACGCAGTCTAGTTACTGGCAACACCTTTGTGGACATACATTTCATTGCTGCAAAGATTTCTGGGAACTGGTTTTTTTTTTAATGATCCATTGGGGGAAAAAAACCAGAGCAGTGTGAACAGGGGGCATCCTACCAAAGATTTAACAAGCCAAAAACTCCGCTTTACGGCTACATTTACTAAAGGACGGTTTTGCAAAACTGACATTTTTTTCTCTGATTTCTCATTGGGTTGTAAACTGCCGGATTTACTAATGGTTAAACTGCCCATAAAACCACCTGAATGACTGCTTTTCTAAACCGGCTTTTTAAATAGCTGTCTCAATTTTTATAACGTGAAAACTACAAATTGACAGATTTAATAATCAATATAAACCACCATCAAAACAATCATTAAACTGCCGTGGCGGTTTAAAAAAACAAAAACAAAAAAACGTCCTTTAATAAATTCACCTCTTAGACCACTGGTGGTACTTGAACCACTGACTCAGGGCAACTAGACAAGCTTGCCAGGAGGCGTCTATACGTGCACTTTAACCAGGTGAACCACCATAATCCATTCATCCCTCTATATACTTAATAAAGTATCTGGGGGGTTAAATGGATTAACTAGAAAATACACTTTAAAACCACTGCAAAATATGCAAGGAGAAATGGGAATAAAACATAAAAAAATGTGTGCGTGTGTGTGTATATATGTGTGTGTGTGTGTGTGTATGTATGTATGTATGTGTATATATATGTGTGTGTATGTGTGTGTGTGTATATATGTGTGTGTGTGTGTCTGCATATATATACGTGTGTGTGTGTATATATATGTATGTGTGTATGTATGTATGTGTGTGTCTGTGTATATATATATATATATATTCCATAGACAAAAAACCTTGCGGTTTAACATGTCTAATTAAGGTTTCTTGCATTGAC
>WWET01000206.1:87468-97597 GCA_011038615.1 Limnodynastes dumerilii | reverse complement strand
ATATTCTACATGATTTGCCGTGTGGTATTTGATCTGGTTCCATAGTGGGTAACTGGTACTCCCTGAAATAAGGTTGAGAAACGCTTCCTTAGATTTTCTCTCTTGCTTTTCTTGGCAATTGGTGTGTTACAAAGCACTTGTCTAGACAGTCACAGATACACCACTGCTTGCATTGCTAATGACTGCCCCCTAGTGTGGCTTATTGGGTACTGTAAGCATATCAGAATGCATTGCCATCCGTCTTGGTGTCCTACATCTGTTGTGCAGTTGTTCCCTTATTCAGATACATCCTTGCTTGTAACTATTTTATGACCTTCAAATATTTCCTATTGTCATGTTTATAAATGCTTTGTGCCATAACCTCATCCCTCCTGTCTGTATTCATTATAACTGTGTCTCTGCTGTGTTCTGCGCTCTGCACCTCCCTACATGCTCTGCACAGTGTATTGCTTTGTTTAGTACAGCCATAAATTGCACTGCCTGACCTGGAGCACTCTACGCAGGGGTGGCACAGAGGCTATGTATATGGAGAAGGAGGATTTGCTTCAGAAAATTCTGGAACTGGAATCCGAGAAACGTGACGTTGGTTCTGATCCACGGCACAGGGATCCACTCAGAGACACCATGTCTGTTACCGTCACCGAGGAGACGCTGCGCAGGGCACAGGAGGAGGCGTCGGCTCCACCTGGTCTGTACTTCTTATACTCCAATCCCCTGCATCTAATCCTGCACATATCCCCTATCATGAACTTGTAGCTTAGCTTTTTACTGTAAAGTCTTCAAATGAAAATGCATCTCGTAACACTAGGCTGCTAGCCCAATGCTTAAACAGGCACTGAATGCATGCAATTTATTGTGTTACCACTAACCATGTATATAGACTGGAATATGCGGTTGGGTAATGAAAAGCTCACCTAAGTCTGCTCATTTGAACATCATCATAAGTCTCTGTCATGGACTGATCCCTTTAATATCTGTATCTGACCACCATAGATTCAACCGGTTGTAGTCCCCGCAAAATAGAGACAGCTGAAAGGTACTTCTCGGCTGTCTCTATTTCGAATAGGGGTCTGTTTTCTAATTTTTTGTTTTTATGAATGGGTGTGTGCCGATCGGCATACTCACCCATTCATTTTCCCAGACACTTGTGGAACCCGCCGCTGACAGCTCCGGAGAGGTAAGTAACTTCTCTGGGGACTTTTAGTGTTAGGAAGGAGGGGAAGGCTAGGGTTAGCCTCTTAGGAAGGGAGGGTTAGGGTTAGGGCCATAGAAGGGGAGGTTTAGGGGCAGGCTGCAGGGAGGGGAGTTTTAGGGTTAAGCTATAGAGAAGGGAGGGTTAGGGTCAGGCTGTGGGGAAGGGAGGGTTAGGGTAATGGAAGGGGAGGGTTAGAATTAGGGGAAGGGTTGGGGTAGTTTTTAGCCTTACCTTTTGGAGCACCACGTTTGGTACTCCGTGAATTGATTGCTATGCCTCATCGAGGCCTAAGCAATCGATATCCCAGCCAGTTCGAATCTGGCTGCCCTATCGAAATAGGGCCGTTCTTAGCGAGGACCCACATCCGATTAAACCAGAGACGGCACTAAACCATCACAGTCAAATGCTATTTTGGACGCAAACCTAAATTAGCCAATAGAGGCCTTGCTCTCAGCTGAGTAACAATTGTTTGACCTCTTGCAGGGAGTTTCCTCCTTGTGATACCTTTAAACAGGTATTTAATACTCTCTAGTGTCAGTGTAATATGACCTGTTATATTATGGTCAAAAATGACTATAAACAAAAAGTATCCACTAGTGAATCCAAGCGTTACTACTTCTTTATTTTATCGCACACCACAAAGATTTTGCACAAAAATAAAACCTTTCATTCTCTTCTATCTATGCTGAAGGAACATGCTTATACTTGTTTTACAACCTCTGAAGTGCCGCAGGTTATGGCTGCTCTAGATAATGGCTGATTGCATAAAAGAACAGCTTGGGTGCCAAATATTCTCCACCAAATAGTCCACAAAAGGAATTAAGGTTATCAGGCCAGAAACCTGGGGACCATTCAGATAAATATAGCTAAGCAATAATGTGAGAGAGTAATGACTGCAGAAAACCTTCCAGGCACCACATATTTTCACTTTAAGGCCTTTTATGACTTCCCTCCAGGGCCAGCTGTTAGTGTTTCATTGTAGGTGAGAGGCTGAAGCAGTCTGGTAATGAGTTAGCAACACAAGGCTATATAATAAGATGTCCTTCTCAGAGACGGGGTAGGGGTACATATCTGTATGGTGCTCACTATAATAACAGACCCTCCAACAAGTGTGGTATGTCGGTATAATAGTTTTCATTTTGAACGACCATTGTACTTCTGCATTTTAGAAAGCGACAGTGATGCGACTCCTGGGGTCAGATTTACTAAGCTGCGGGTTTGGGAAAAGTGGAGATGTTGCCCATAGCAACCAATCAGATTCTAGCTCTCACTTTCCTATTACATATTAGAGAATGTTAGCTAGAATCTGATTGGTTGCTCTGGGCAACATCTCAACTTTTCCAAACCCGCAGCTAAGTAAATCTGGCCCCTGGAGTCGCAGAGTCATCTGCCGAAAGGTAAGTGTTTAGCCTAACCCTACCCTTATCTCTTCCCTAACGCTCCACACCCCGCAGCCTAACCCCATTGCCCCGCAGCCTACCCCTTAACCCTAACCTTTTAACAACCACAGTCTGTAGCTATTGGGAACAGGAAAATAGTTTCATGTTCCGAATAGCAAATTTCTATTTTCAAATCTTTTCGAACCATTCAGCTGACGGCTGTATCATTTTCAAAATGCAGTTGCCGGCTCTAGGGTCCCCTCTCCAACATGACCCATTTCATTAGGTACAAAATACTCTGGATCTGAGCTTCCAACTGTCAGTTACTATAGTAACAACCTTTGTTGAAGAGAATAATCTTTTTCAAACATTCGTTAATTCATTAAAACCAGGTGAGTGACAGTTGCAAACTCATGGAAAGAGTCATGTTCCAGGGTCTGTATATGGTCTCCCAAAGTACAAGAGTGCTCATATCACTGAGCCTAAATGAGCATGCTCAAATTTCTGTCCCTTCCCCCAAACATTTTCACACCTCTGACCAGTGGACTAGCAGAGACTTGCTGAGAAAAATGATGACAATACAGTGACTCCCACTGAACCCACCCTGTTGTGAGAGCATCTGAGATCTAACACTTGGGTTATATTACAAATTACACCTGATTTCACAGTGCAAGCCAATCCTCCGGTCTGCCTGCGTTCCCCTGTGATATTTACATGAATATGTATCCAAGAAGTATTAGCAGCTTCAAGTGTTTGTAAACAACCCTACATATTATTATTACAAAATCTACATTACAATGACTGCTTGTGCATTTTTAAAAAATTATTTGTAATTATTACTAATCTCTAATCTAAATCAAATTGCTTTAAATGTATTTCTGAACATTTCTATTTAAAAAAAAAAAATATATATATATATATAAATACAAAATTAGGGGAGTATTTAATTACGCACAATGGACTGGATTCAAATTTATGATCCCGCTGCACCTGAACCTTCAATGCTGGATTCCATATTGGAAATGTGGCCATTTTTTGATCCTAGCAATTGGAAAATCCCCTATTACAGAAGTCTTGATCCATTTCAGTGTTGTTCAGGAAAGCTTTTAGTATTGGGCTCTGAGATGTTATTGTACAAGAGGGGAGTCTATGCTCTGACCACCGATTCTGCCTACATAAGGCCCCAATAGCCATGACTATTGCATAGTAACCCCACAATGTCCAGTAATCTGGGTTATATCCCTGTTGCCCTTTACCTATCCTCATCGGTGTGACCCAGTGGTGGACACATCTTTCCACCAGCACCGTTTATTATTCCAACAGATCAGGTTATTGTCATATACTAAAGGACTGGCTTGCATTTCATTACCAATTTGAATTTAGTTTTAGTCCTATGTATATTAATTTTTGTTGTCATCAGCAAACAGATATATAGGACCTGATTCACACTTAAGAATCTTCTTAAAATAAGAACTTAAAGTCACACCTGGGCTAAACCATGTTGATTGCAGGGGAGTCATATTTCATCTGTTGCAAACAGTACTAGTGTTGAGAGGTGATGTTTCCTATCCCAAGTCTAAATAACAGTGCAATAGTAAAGCTGGTCAGTATATGTGTGCAGTAAGCAATTCAAAGATACATCCCTGCATGCAAAGAATACAATTAAATTAATTCCCCCCTGCAATCAACGTGGTTTTGCCCAGGAGTGACTTTAAGTTCTTATTTTAAGAAGATTCTTAAGTGTGAATCAGGTCCATAATGTCTTTTGGAGCATATTGGACCTGATTCACACTTAAGAACGCGATAGGTTCCTAAATATACGCAACTAATAGCAAGGAAACTCCCTCGACACGCCCTCGGTTTTCAGGTTCTTATGTAACTTACGAGTGCCATAGAGCTCCCTTAACTGTAGGTTTGCATTTGAATGCATAGGGCGTCTACTTAGGAACTTAACTGCATAACCGCGCCGTCATTTAAATTCCTCTCTCCACCCAAATCTGCGTATCTGCCCAGTTACTTAATCATGGAACACCCATTATCGCGTATGTTACTACGAAGCTAGAGACTTTAGGTTTTGTAGCGTATAAGCGTAGAATTTGCACTCTTAAGTCCTACATTAATAGCGTATAAAAGTTACTACACATGTGTAGTCAATCCGTCCTTAAATATACGCACCTAAAAATACGCATATTCTTAAGTGTGAATCAGGTCCATTAAGACTAAAAATCTAAAGGCAGCCCCTACATTACTGAGATTGCAGTGACCTGGTTTCTTCCTCACAATTTATGTCTATGTTACATATTCATTCTTTTTATAGTACGAGTAATACCACGTTTTACATCTGACTGGTAGAAAAATGGGAAATAACTGAATGTATAGCACAGCCACAGAATTGAACTATTTATTTTATAGGCAAACCTTACAAGTGTCCTTTGTCCTTTGATAATCAAACAATATTACTTTATCTTTTGTGTTCTGATTAATGTGGTCATCCAATCATGACACAATTTATATCTATCAATATAGTTGACAGTTGACATATAGTTTATCTTGGAATGACAATGGCTCGTATTCAGAGTACAGGACGTATAACATATATGCTCGGTGTTTAGCGATATTTACAACTGCGCATGCGCAGTAATTTTTTTTAATGTAATCTACGTATCTTTTTCTTGCGTAGATTGCGTAAATTGACCGCACTTACGCAATCTACATAAGAAAAAGATACATAGATTACGTTCAAAAATACGCATGAATACGGGCCAATAATAGGAATTTACATTTGCTTTGGAAAAAAGATGTTACTAGATTCACAATGCCAGATTGTATAAAGAACTCATTTAACGCTGTATTGATGCAGACCCCATCGTTTTGAACTCCTGCTGTCAGCCTCCTAAACCAACACCCAGTCATAAAACTGTGTTCCTGATGGACTTCATATTAAATTGCTATAATAACATTCCCTGTTTATAACAAGAACTAAAATTAAAGTCTTGCTTAATCCAAAGCATTACAACTATGTGAAAAATATTTCTTGTCTATAAGATTTGAAGGCACCACACATGCTATGATAGGGTTGGGTTTATGAATATCCAGAGGCTTCCAGTCAATCATTATTGGTAGTTATATATTGTGATGATGGGCTGGATCCAGACTTAAGTAAGTGCTTGAAATGAGTTACTCCTGGGCTAAACCATGTTGATTGCAGGGGGAGTCAAGTTAATTGTATTCTTTGCATGCAGGGATATATCTTTGAATTGCTTACTGCACACAGATACTGACCAGCTTTACTATTACACTGTTATTTAGACTTTGGCATAGGAAACATCACCTCTCAACTCTATTACTGTTTGCAACAGATGAAATATGACTCCCCTGAAATCAACATGGTTTAGCCCAGGAGTAACTAATTTCAAGCACTTAAGTCTGGATCCAGCCCAATGTCTATAATATGGAATTGTGTTTTTTTATTGTTGTTTTTTTATGTGTGAAGTGATGTGTTTAAAGCTTCTTTTTTTTTCCATGAAATGGTTTTTCCTCCTCTTAGTAGTAAAATAACTATATTTAATCCTAATCCCAAATGTCTTTCAGTTATGGATTCCAAACTAGAAGAAAACAATATGGGGGAGAGGCCGTCCCGGAAGCAGGAGTGTGAAGGATGCTGCAGTGCTTACGCTCGGATTTTGCAGCACCTGGAGCGGAGGGCAGAGGCGGAGCAGCGCCTGCGGGAGGAGGAGCTAGCGCTACGGCGAGAAGAGCTGCAGCTACAGCGAGAGAGAGCAGCACTGGAGAGAGAGAGGCAGGAGGCTGAGCGCAGAGAGAGGGAGAGAAGGTTTGAGCTAGAGAGGGAAGAGAGGCAAGTCATATTGGAAATACTGAGAGAGAAGATGATTAAGTGACACCGAATCCAGGTTGTGCGCATAAAGTACAAAAATACACTAGAGAAGGGCAGATCTGCGGAGAAAGACAAGTATGTGGGTGGCAGGGTCACAGATAGGCAGAGAAAGTCACACTGGTTTTAGTGAAAGGAGAGACACGAGGGGGAGGTGAGAAAATAAGTGACAGTGACAAGAGAAGGCAAAAAGTAAACACAATGAGGAATCCAATACTAGGGGAGAGAACAGAAGCTGCCCAACATCCAGAAGGAAGGTGGATCGCAGGTGTACAGCTGAACGGGAGGCTGTGGAAGCCAAGGCGCTAAATAGCTATGAGCCGTATGCGTTGTGAATGTCGCTATGAAGAGTAGGACGCCAGGTCTCCGTTCTAGCCTCAAGAATACACTTAGCAAAAACTTGGTCACCGACTTCAGCTGCGTACACACTACAGATGGTAAACAATGAAGAAAATCCTTTGTAGTGTGTACTAAGTCGTCAATTACACGGCATTGTGTGAAATTTAGCAGTGTTTACCTGTCTTTACAGCCAATGCATTTCTATGGGTGCTGAAGAGTTAGATGACTAGTGACATACTAGTTACAAAAATAAACAAATATGTCTCAGTATGTTTTTGAAGACATTAAGGTGTATTTTTTAAATAAATATAAAACACACAAAAACATTCCTTAAAAACAACAGCCTCTTATGCCAGGGAGCAGTGTAGGGACGTACTCTGTATGCACAAAACTTTCACATATCAATACAGCGCATGTGTGTACTTCAGGGGCTAGATTTACTAAGCTGTGGGAAAGGAAAAGTTGAGATGTTACCCATAGCAACCAATCAGATTTTAGCTCTCACTTTTCTATTATATACTAGAAAATGTCAGCTATAATCTGATTGGTTGCTATGGGGCACATCTTCACTTTTCCTTTCCTGCAGCTTAGTAAATCTGGCCCCATAAGTAGGAAGGCGTTGGGTGTGCGGTGTAAGCGGAATATTCATCAGCCTTTAACACACCTGGATTGGATTGTAACAATTCCTGTAGTCGGGTATAGCATTATAGGGAGTCATGGGCAGTGGAGGGAATTACAGTGACTACATCGGTTCTTAATAATATCCTATAATGGCAGGTCTCATGAGGTCTCCTCCTATATGTTGGATTTAGAACACTACATTGACCCTATTTTTTTTGGATACAGCATCCACACGTGAATGTGATTTTAGGAAATGTATTAGGGGCACTCAATTGTTTCTGTAGAGTCAGAATCCGCTTGGACTGTGCCAATCCCTGTTTACAATGGTAAGCTGAGCTCGTCTTATGTTTGAGGCTACCACTTCATGTCAATATTTTGCTTTGGACAAGCATAGAATTGGGACCAAACACACCTGTTACTCCCAGTTGTGGATAATATTGTTTTGTGGGGTTTTTAATAAAAAAAAAGGAAAAAACTATTTTAGTTACAGAAAAATATTCCTTTCAAATTGTAAAAATGTTTATTGAGTTTATATGACATTTTTTATGCAGTCTACATTTTGGGTATATTACCATGTGTCTGCTAGATTCTCAGAACAGTGACTTTAGCTTATTGGTTTGATCATAGGGATTCTACATCCTCTTACCTGTTACAATCGACATTTATATATAATCTGAATGTTAAAATAGGCATCAATGAGGCTGTAAGTAGAGAAATGGGCAGTTTTCCATGTTGTGTCATTGCAAGGGCATAAAATGTGACTGGTCTTTCCTGATCAGTAAAATGGGTCAAAAAATGGTAATGCATTTAAAAATGTGTCTGCTTTAATTGCTATGATCAAATGCAGTCATTTGATCATAGAAATTTGAGGGGTGAATGAGAATGTTCACATAACAAGTCTATAAGATAATGTATTTTCTATTAGTCATATCTCCAGTTTCCATACTTTATTTTACATGTAACAAAAAGTAAAAATAAACACAATTTTAAAAAGAAACGGATGCCATGTTTTTTCCTCCAAAGCGCAACAACACTGATAGCTCCGACTTTATGTGCAAGTAAATAGTCGCATTCGCAGGACCTCATTGTTGACATGGTCGTGAAAACCCAAACAGACACTGAGAAATAGGTTTCAAGAACAGATGTAGAGTGTCAGTCAGGAGAGGTAACAAGACATCCAAAAAGTATGCAACACAGTATGTGATGTAAGCGTAACAAACACAAATAAGCAAACAGAGCCAGGATTAAAACCCATTTATGTACAGAAACTAATCCCTCCCTTCACCAGAAAGATTACACAGGGCCAATTTAAACATTCCCCACCCAAAATAGCCACTTACCTTTTCTAATGGATGACTAGACAATTTAAAATAATGTGTGTGTGTATGTGTAGAACTGTTTGCATATAGTTTTAAGTTTAAGAAAAAAACAGAATTAATATTCTAAACAGAAGAATTAAAGTTCAGGTAATACTAGATAGATGTTGAGGTAACTACAATATTATTTTTAATGTATTTTCTGCATTGCTGAATTTCGTTTTGAACTCTTCTTGGAGGCATAACTAAGGTGAGTTTTATGGACATCCAGATCCAATTGGGCACCGTCATAATTTTTTTAAATTATTTTTTTAAACCATGCAATAAGGAATAAGAGAACTTTTTTTTATTTTTATTTTTTTATTAATTTGCTCTGGGTTCCATCAACAGGAGTTAGGCCACTTACTCAACTTTGGCCAAGTATTTTGTTTTGGGACTTAAGTTTGTAACCATTCCATTAGAGCCCAGCAGAAGTGTAGCATATTCCACGCGAATAAGTAAATCTAAATAGTAGTTTGATAAAATTGATCACATTAGACAGATCATATCAGATACAACAGCAGAAGGACTAAAAGTGTGACAAGTGGCTCTGTAGGATCAAAGAATTACAATAAAACAAACCTTATGTTCTATGAATTCATTATAATAACCATAAGCAGAGAGACATCAGCTAGACCCACGTCACCAGTGTTGTAATGCACTTATTCTCTCTTGCTGCAAGGCACATAGACTGTAATGATATATCATTACTGTATCATTAGCTAGTTGCTAAACTTAGTTAATACCTCTAGTGACAGGTCCCTGTGAGCCTAGTGACTTGAGTGCAGTCCTACGCTGGTGCCAGGCAGCGACATGACCGCTGCAGATTCACTTTTCACTGCGCCCATGCGCCAGAGCTGCTGAGTCACGTGTGCAGCCTCTCACGTGAACGCGCGCTGCGGGCTTTGGGGAAGTTTGCAGGGATCGAGCCAGACAGAAAAACAAGCGAGACTCGCGCACAGGACTCCGGTATGTACCAACCCCCTCCGAAACCCAGGGACCCCCTCTCCCCCCCTGACAACCTGTCCCCTAATCATCACCACTGCGTCCACTATCCGGTCACCGACCCTCACTTTCCATTGTCTGTCTGTTATTCTATAGTGCTCCCCCGGGCATTGTCTAGATTGCCTGATGCATAACTTTCACATTCATTTCTGCCCATCACAATCTGCATCCGTCTCTAATACATGGGGGTGATCTATTGTTGCTGCACCTACTGGCTCTTTATGTGTTTATGGTTGAGTATTGTCTTACTGCCTTTTCTATTTGCCCCTTTCTCACCCCTCCTCTATGCCCTGTCCCCCTTTCTCACCCCACCTCTCTATGCCCTGTCCCCCTTTCACACCCC
>WWET01000206.1:67307-83247 GCA_011038615.1 Limnodynastes dumerilii | reverse complement strand
TATCATGATGATCAGAATAATCTATGTTTAACTTTCTGTATTTCAGGATCATGGCAGTGGTCAGTCTTGCAGCTTAATGTAAATTAATTCTCACTTACCTGCTAATTGGAATAATTGGAATTTGCTGTTATTTAATGAGACGCTCTGTCCTCTTGGGAATAGTGAATGCATGATCATATGCAAATAGCTACTAATAGTATTAAGAAATAATCTCAGTTGTGGAAAGTTAAGGTTTTATTTTATATATAGAGTAGAGCAATAATTGGATCTTGTTTAACTTGCGTAATTTTGAAACTGAAAATGAACGGATATACAGTGGAGAAGAACGATTGTAGGTCAGACCAGATTGTGTACACTCTATAGTCACAGATTGCTTGAAAGCGTAGACAAATACCAAGACAGGTACATCCTTACTGACAGCAAATTGTGTAGGACACGTCTATGCTTTGGTGTTTGCATCTCGTTAAAAACTCCTGACTAATGCGTGTTTATCACCAAGAGGCAAATATTCACACTTTACCTTTGAGGAAACTCGATCAAAGCTTTTACCATGTGTCACTTTTTAGATTTTATCCATGTTGACGTTTATTCAAAGCTTGTGAAGCAGCATTCACTGAGCTATCCTGACAATCAATGATTAGATAAAATGTGTATTTGCAGAACAAATAAGCACCGTTTTTATGATAGATTGATTCTGCTGGTTAAATGAATTCAACTTTATAAAAGCTACACCCCACATTTTGTGATTCTATGACTGAGAAATAAATCTGACCTCTCAGCATGCCGTTGGGAAACTGTTACATCAGATAGATAGATATATATAATGTATATGTATGTATGTATATCTTGTTATTCGGAGGTTGCTGTGTTGATGGTGCTGCTTGGTATTCTACTGAGCTCCCTTTCATACCAACAAAGTGAGATAATCTCTCAACTCGTGTTTCAAATCCATTTCTATGTTCCATTAGAGGGACAGAAGTTATTTTTCTATGTAAATGGAGGTTAATAGAACCCCAGAATTGAATGAATGCTGTTTTCTCTTTACTATTTAGTTATGAAGACATAATATATTCTGCTGTCTTAGGGCCGGATTCACACCACGTGACGTATATGCAATACGTCCGGTGGTGTGAATTCTGCTCTTAATCTCCAAGGACCGAATCTAGATTTACGGCAAAATGTGCATTTTCCAATCGCCCACATTAGAAACCGCATTCTTTTATGGTTTACGCATGCGTGTGGTACAGACACTGCGACATCATAAGTGGAATGAGTTTATTATTAATAAATGTCCGTAACGGCATGTTTTAGGGTGACTGCGCAATCCAGAAAGTTTAAGGTTGGGTCCAGTTAGTGGAACTTTGTGTAAACTCTGTCTGGATCCGATCCCAAGTCTCTCCCTCCTGTAGGGCCTCCGCTCTGTCTTCTGTGTCTCTTGTTTGTGGCTTTTTGTGTGCTATGGTTTTGTTGACCTGTTAGCCGTGTCAGTGTATTCCAGGTGTCACCATGCCAAGGCGGATGCTAATGCCTCACAAGTCTGTTTTCTCTTGCTCCCGGCCCCCAAAGTGGCTGAATGGTCCCCTTACTATGAACTCGGCCAGAAGTGGTTACCGGGTGTTTTCTGCTAACTCCAGTGCTACCTGCGTGGAGCTGGCCAAGAGGATCACAGAGTAAGTACGGCCATTCTGGTCAATGGTGGAGAGAGCCGTACAGGACCAGTTGTATAAGTAGACCGTAAGGCACCAGTGGTCACGGTAATGCATAACGGCACCAACATTTGTGCTTCTGGCCCCGTGACCTTCATAATTCCTCATATTCAGCAGCTTTAAAAATAACTGCCTCTAAATTTATGAGGAACCTACTCCCTCAACTGCAAACATTGGATGAGTTGTATAGTATAGTAGCCAAGTTCTGATTGTGGGCAATACTGTCCAAGTCATTAGCGGTAGAGTCATAATTGTCGACTTATCAGTCTTCTCTTTCCTTTTGATCTCTTATAGACGACTGGGGGTTGAACTTGGAAAAGCAGTTGTTTACCAGGAGACCAATGGAGGTGAGATTGCCAACCTCTGCCAGCCTAAATCAGGCTTTTATTATTGTTTGTTTGGTTGTTTTTTGTTCTCTTGCCGTTATCGATGCTTTTGTTTCTCTCCCCGCAGAAACCAGAGTGGAAATCAAGGAATCTGTTCGTGGACAGGATATATTTATTATACAAACCATCCCAAGGTGACAATATACACCCCAAGCTACACCATAGTGATTGAGGTTTGGTGGGTTGCAATGTTAGAATAAAGTTTGAAATGTTATAAATAAAGTTTTTCTTGTTGTTTAATGATTTTATGTAATGGTATTTCAGGTTCTCTTCCTCTTCTTTCCTCTTTGCGTTGACCTTATCAGTCACTCATCCTCATTTTATCATTGAACTCCTTAACTGCTGGTTGCTATCCCAGGAATCTACATCATTTGTGTTACAGGGAGAGATAGACATAAGACACTCGGACTAAGCCTCATTCCTTTACCATCCACAGCTGTCGGTGAATAGGGATTAGAGATAGCATTATTATCTGTAGCCCAGTGCATGCTGCGTGTTATTCAGGCTTGAAGGTCACGGTATTACAGTAGCAGGTGTGCGGTCTTCATACAATCCACAGGGACTAGTTGATAAGGTAGCTCTTCTGACGACAGCCTGTCCTTTAGGTGTGATGAAAGTGTGAGAGGAACCCCTGTGACCTGGGCGTTTATGTAGTTCACCTCACGCATTCTAATCATGTGTTTGTGACACAGGGACGTGAACACGGCAGTGATGGAGCTGTTGATCATGACGTATGCGCTGAAGACGTCCTGCGCCAACAACATCATCGGGGTCATCCCGTATTTCCCCTACAGCAAACAGAGCAAGATGCGCAAGAGGGGGTCTATTGTATGCAAGCTGCTGGCGTCCATGTTGTCCAATGCCGGTAAGGAGCCTCGCGGGGTGCGTTACACAGAGCGGCTTATTATAACAGTATGGCACTCATACTCTATACAAAGGGTAGCTGTTTAGTTAGATTTACTTACTACAGGTGCACATAGTTTTCTAAAAACATTTACTGGGGTTTTGGATGTGAAAAAAAACATTATACAAAACATTTTCATGAGTTTAAAGGGATTTTAACAGCTTGTGTACAGCCCCCTCCCAGGACCGGACCCAGATATCCGATTTCTTTGCATGTGGGCCAGCTAATATCAGATGCGCTTAGATCCATAACCGCGGGTCTTTACACCTCGCATTGACCGACTTATTGCACCTGTGCCCTTCCTTAAGTCAGAAATTTAGACCTGGGCAAAACCATGTTGCATTGCAGGGGAGGCAAACTCCATCTGCTGCAAACAGTATTAGTGTTGAGAGGTGATGTTTCCCGCAGACAAATAATAAAATTCATGAATCTCCAGAAATTCAGCATGGTTTGCCGAGATGTCTATCTCCACCTGATTTCCCACTAATTTCAAACTCAACATCCACTCCCTGGTTTGAAAGACTCACCCAGGAGGTGGTCCTGAAGGCTCTGATTTTCTTTAATTAAACTTCTCAATGACACTTATACCGCTTTCGCATAACCAAGAGCAATAACCTGGGTTTTTCTAACCCAGGTTATTGCTGGTTGAATTGCCGGGGTTTGAAAGAAAAATAAAAAAAAGCCATGTCTTACACAGGACTTTAAACAAACCCAGACCAGAAAGGAGACTGCCAACTACGAAATTCATAGCGGTGATTAGCAGAACTGCAGGCGGACCATAAAGGAGGACTGGCAAGTAGTAGCTGCCTGTCCTCTTTATGGTCCTCCACCAAACTAGAAAGGTGACATGCAACTACTAAATTCATATCGCAGCTGCGGCAGACCAGAAAGGACTCCTAAACCGTTGCTTGCTCTTTTTCTGTGCACGGCTCCTGGCAAAGTGATTTGTTTACTATGGCCATAGCACCAGTAAGCAAATCTATCCAATCAGGTGTCTTTGTGAAGAACCCGTGTTGAAAAACAACATGGGTCCTTTTACGTTGACACCAGTCCTGTGTGAGACTCCGGAAAAACACTTCATCTTTGTCTAATGACCCAGGTCTACAAAAATGGGACGTTTCACATCAATACCAAATGCCCAGGTTTTTGGTGGTGATGTAAAAAGGGTATTCTAGTAAAAAACGCAGAAATAGATGAGCTGGTAACTGGTGTGTCCCACATTGGAAATATGTTGTGTGAAGAAAGTGCAGCATTGTACATAAGGATTCTTACCCCATCGTCTGGAGAAACTGGTGCAACTTACAGTTTATGCAGGTAAACCACACTGATAATTTACATTGGGTGTAGATGGACAAGCTACATATACTATTCTTACCCTCTCATTTTTTTTTTTTTAAGGTCTCACGCATATCATTACAATGGATCTACATCAAAAAGAGATCCAGGGCTTCTTTAACTTTCCTGTGGACAACCTCCGAGCATCCCCTTTTCTGCTGCAGTATATACAGGAGGAGGCGAGTAGTAGCATGTGCTCTTGATGGATCCAGCTTCGTACCCTCTTGTCCCCCCTGCTACCCTTTTACCCTATCCCCACTTGGTGGCTCCCTCTCACTATGCTCTATCCCCTGCCTGATCTTCCAAGCCTGACACTTTGCATTTTGCCTTTCATTCTGTGCTTGCTACACTTAATTGTATTTTTGTGATTTTTTTTATAGTCATATTGTATTTAATATATAATATGCTGTCCATCCCTGCCCTGTATGTCTGTACTGTATATTATTATATACTATGCTGTCCATCCCTGCCCTGTATGTCTGTACTGCATATTATTATGTACTATGCTGTCTATCCTTGTCCTGTATGTCGGTACTGTATATTATTATGTACTATCCTGTCTATCCCTGCCCTGTATGTCTGTACTGTATATTACTATGTACTATACTATCCCTGCCCTGTATGTCTGTACTGTATATTATGTACTGTGCTGTCCATCCCTGCCCTGTATGTCTGTACTGTATATTATTATGTACTATGCTGTCCATCCCTGTCCTGTATGTCTGTAGTGTATATTATTATGTAATCTGCTGTCCATCCCTACCCTGTATGTCTGTAGAGTATATTATTATGTACTCTGCTGTCCATCCCTGTCCTGTATGTCTGTAGAGTATATTATTATGTACTCTGTTGTCCATCCCTGTCCTGTATGTCTATACTGTATATTATGTACTATGCTGTCCATCCCTACCCTGTATGTCTGTAGAGTATATTATTATGTACTCTGCTGTCCATCCCTACCCTATGTGTCTGTATTGTATTTTGTTGTATTTTGTACGGTGCTGCGGACACCTTGTGGCGCCTTATAAATAAACGATAATAATAATTTAGAAGCCACAAGAATGGTGAGACATCGGCTCATTTTTCCCACTCTCCTCTGTTTCAGATTCAAGATTACAGAAATGCAGTGATTGTGGCAAAGTCTCCTGATGCAGCCAAAAGGTACCGTTCACTGTTCTTGCTGCGATATGTGATTGAAGGATAGGATTCAGCGGTGGGACAAGGATTAATGTGCCCTTATGGCTCTATAGCATAGAGTGTGGTGACTAAGACACGCAAAATGTCTCAATGTCACTGTTTCTACAATATAGCTGCCTTCATTGTATATGTAACATGTTATAAGTAAAATGCTGGAGGCTGGACAGAACAGTGCATAAGAGACAGAAGACTCATAGACACCGGGCCTCATGTAAGATGTACATCTTTTTTAGTGTATGTTGTGACTTTTGGCACTGAGCATACACAGAAGACAACCACATGTGTGCGATACTGTGTTGTCTAAAGGCAGTTGTGAAACTTGTCAGGTGTGTTTACGAAATTACATTAGTTTTAATCATATCGCCTTCTTCTTCCTTTGTGCAAGTATGATTACACACACGTTATAGGTGCTGGAGGGCCTTTATTATTGAAATGTACAACTCTTCTGTGTATGCTATTTGTGTACGTTTTACATGATCTACTATTAACCACAAATATGCACACAACTGTGCATCAGACCCAGAGTCAGGAAGCATTGGCCACTGACTGATCCTTGCACACAGCTATAAACAGTTTAGTCACAGCTTCCAATTAAAATCGGACACAATTGTGTCTCTGGGCGTTGTCACACACCTGTGTTTGGGTGCAAGATGGAAAGATTTCTTAGCCCCCTTGATCACAAGGCCCTGACAGTAATACGCATCGCTAGAAAATGCTTCAAATGGCGACTTACACCAAATCAACTAGGCCCTGATTCTTAATAATGTACCTCAATATACGCAGGCTGTGTGCGCATCTTGGCGAGTTGCACATGCGCGATCCAGGTGTTACGCACGGAGTGCAACTCTGTGCGTAATGAGATCTATAAGAAGGGGCGAGCAACTAGTTTGTAAGTAGGAAGTTAAGATGAGGGCGAGGGAGGCATTTAAATGGGGCTGAATGATCTGGGTTAGCAAAATACGCACGTACTTTAGCATAATCCTCACAGATACGCACGGAGGGCCTGATTCACACTTAAGAAGCTTCTGCTTCTGGAAGAATGAGTTAGGTGCGGATCTGCCCTCACCTAACTCACTCTTATCTGTGAATCATGTCCGGAGTGTTAAGGTAGCTTTGTGGAGGCGGAAGTCCGCAAAGCTACGTGAGGGGAGTGTCATCGAAACATAGAAAGTGACGGCAGATAAGAGCCACATGGCCCATCCAGTCTGCCCATGTGTTTACCATGTGGGTACACTTACAACTTAGGTGCATAGTTTTTATTCTTTCTTTCATTTTGCGGATCTGCGTGCACTTCTTTACTCTTTATGTGTGAATCAGGCCCCTAGTATACGTTCCTCCTGAATCAGGCTCAGAATACATATTTGGCAGCAGTCTCGTTTAACCCAATCTCCTCACACACATTCCACTACAGGGTGGCAAAATGGTTTACATACATAGGCTTATCTATAATGGGTGCAGGGTGTGCAGTGCACACAGGCCCCTCAGAACAGGCCCTCTGGCATTCATCCTGCACCCAGGGTTGGCTGGGGAAGGGGGGCCATTCAGCATCTATTTCTTGCCTTTAAGATCTCCCAGAGGAAAAAATAAATGCCGAATGAGTCCCCCTTTCCCCTGCGGTGGTACTGTCCCTATTCGTGGGCTGAAAAGGGGTCAGTGCTTACAGCGCAGTTAGGCCCCACCCGTTTTGAGATCCGCGGATCGGGACAGTCCTGTCTCAGGTAAGGTGGGGGGGGGGGGCATGTTCAAATCCTGCACAAGTGCCCCCTCCCTTCTTAAAACGCCCCTGATTACACGTGTGATAGTCGCTAATCGCTGCACTTCCCTCTTCTCCTGTGTGTTGAACTCTTTGTATTTGCCTCTGAAGGGCTCAGTCCTATGCCGAGCGTTTACGCCTGGGACTCGCGGTGATCCACGGGGAGCCACAGTGTGCAGAGCATGATATGGCTGATGGACGTCACTCTCCGCCAAGCGTTCAGAACCCTACTATTCATCCAGGGCTGGGGATCCCTTGTAAGTCCCTTTTGTTTATGTAACTGTTCGGGTTGTAGCTGGTTATTATAGAATTGTGTGTGAAATGATTTTAATGGACTTGGAGGTTTTTTTTTTTATTACAAAAAGAAAAAATAAGGAATAGCTGTTTTATTAGTTCTTGGTCCTATTTCTAGCCTTGCTAAATATAACCGTGCAAATACAGAGAGCGATAAGAGCGAGGAAAGGCGACTGAAGGCCGAGGACAGGATAAGATAAATGGGCTATAGTTCAGTGCAGTAGAGATGACAGGAGATAATCCATGAGCTCAAATAGGTTCTGAGAGAAGGTTGAAATATAAGTTTACAACTTCCTATAGACGAGTTAACAGAAGAGGGATGAGCTGGAAAAACGGAGTGTTTGCGAATAAGTGTAGACTACACCAGGGCATTTCTAAGGCCAAAACACTATACATACCTGCAGTGCATTCTGGGATATTGATAGATTAGCCTTTGACCTCCAGGTCATGCTGTGGGGATAAACGTATATGTCTGTATGGAGCAAATTGCTTACATGCTTCCTGTGCTTTTGATATTAGGCAAAAGACAGTCCCTGTATCCAGGCATTGAGCTGCCAAGTATGGAAAATATGTGCTCTTTGCTGTGTGTATATTGGATGCCTGCTAGGAGTTCACAGTGTCTCTTGCCGTGCTTCATGCTTTAGCCTACCTAACACACTAATATAAATCATTCATCTGTCAAACATTGAGCTCTATGCTCTCTCTGGCAAAACGTGATCATGGATGTGAGTGTGCAGTTTTGTGTTTCATGTATAAAAACAAGTAACACGTACAGCAACGCATTTTACAAGATGAATTTATAGTGTAACAAGCGTGCCTAGAAATATCAGCCACTTGGTGGCACTGTTCTATTGCTGAATATGTGACGTGTGTTGACAGAATCAGGATTCCTATCCAGCCCAATCCTGCCCTCTAGTGAGCATGCTTGTGTACAACATGGCTTGCCTATAACATGCATTGCGGCTGACACAGCTAACACTGCATTGCTATTGGATGTGTTTTTCTTTAACTGTAAGCTAAATGATTACAATGAACTATTTACCTCACTGTCTCCATCTCCAGTGATGATGGCAAAGGAAAAGCCGCCCATCAGCGTGGTGGGAGATGTGGGTGGACGGATTGCTATCATTGTGGTAAGGATTATTTTTGGCTGGTATCTTTCCTTGCTCTATTCAGGCTTCGCAAGATCATCTTCCCACTAACCTCAGTTTATTCTTTTGTTCTGTGTTATCAGGATGACATCATTGACGAGGTGGAGAGCTTTGTGGCAGCAGCGGAGATTCTCAAGGAGCGAGGAGCATACAAGATTTTCGTGATGGCAACACACGGTATCCTGTCTGCAGATGCCCCGAACCTAATAGCAGACTCTGCAATTGATGAGGTCCGTTTCTATATATCTCATGATGCCGGGGGCTAGCCAGATTTCTATCTTCACCAACATGTACAGATGTGACCACATACACCTTTCGCCAAAATGGCAAAAACCGCCATACCTGGCATGAAATGATAGGGATATTTTGCAAACAATTAAAGTGTGTATACTTACCATTTAGTTGTAATTGGAACTCCTGCTCAGCACAATCGATAGAGCTGACGTCACCTATTCATGCACACAGTGGAAGCATCTGGGCAGTGAGTAATACAGCTGTCAGTCTGGAAATTCCCACTGTGTCAGTATGAATGGGTGACTTCAGCTCCATTGATCAAGCTCAGCAGGAGTCCCGATTACAACTATATGGTGAGTAAACAGACTTTAATGCTTTGTTTAACAGTCTACAATTAGCTTTATTCTTTGTTGTGAAAGAAGCACCATGGAGTGTAAAGGAGTATGTAGTCACATATGTAATTGTATGGATGCCTCTGTTGTAGGATAGGAAACCCGCTTTACAAACTCTGTTTATGAATTCTACATCTCTGCCTTAGCAAAGATACATAATGTAGAATATGTTGGCATATAAGAGCCAATGGACCCCCTCTATTGGTCCTATGTTTAATTGTGGCAGGATCGTGTCTCATGTGATTGGCTCATGCACTCAGTTATGCATCCCAATTAGGGGATCAAGCAATCTGCTTGATCCAGGCTTCCAATAATGAATACTACCAACAGCTGCCAACTGGGGGGTCTTGGTTGTACTTGCAAGGTCTTAGTGTTATAACGTAAGGCGTGCTAACTGACTGCGTGCCGATCCAGACTTGTGATTTGCCACTATTTTATGTTCGTATGAGTCATAACCAGACCTACGTTCCCTTTACGTTTCAACGCGTAGCGTATTTACGCTATCGTAATTGCTAGGCACACCCCTCGCTCGTACTTACTTTTGCCGTTTTACGCCTTCCAAACCCTACCTTAATTTTTCAAAGCGTAACTACTGACGTACGTAATGGCTGCACGTACTTACGCGCCTAAGCACGCCCATACTGTATGATTTAATGCCTCACCCCGCCTCCGAAGTGTAATTACGGGGGTCGTATGGCTGGCACACACCTTCGCTCGTAGTTACGCTCTTGTTACTAGGAGGGTACGTACATTCAAAGTTACGCGGCGTAACATCTGCCATGCGCAGTACCTGCAAAATAGCAGAAGTAGCTCTGGATCTGGCCCATTGTCACTATTGAGGCCACTTAATCCTTTAATTCAGCCACTTCCGTTTTTAGTCCTGATGTGTGTAATGTTCGCATCTCCTCCAGGTTGTGGTAACAAACACCGTTCCTCACGAGTTACAGAAGTTACAGTGCTTGAAGATCAAGACAGTGGACATCAGTCTGATCCTGGCAGAGGCCATACGGCGAATCCACAATGGGGAATCCATGTCCTACCTCTTCCGCAACATCACGATGGACGACTGAAGGGTCTTACCCACCTTCGTCAGTCAAGAGATGGACGTGTGCCAGTCCTTACTGGATGGCGCTACATAAGTGGGGAGGGGTAGAAGTTGTTTGGAGTCTCCCTTCCTTTACTGGTGGGGATGAGGGAAGCACTGCGTTTAATGTCACCTCTGCAGTCAGGTGGATCCTGGTCTCAGACGCACAGAAAGAAATACATCTATGGAAAGTAACGTCCTCATAGTTCCATCAAGCACTGGATAACTTAACCTTCTGTTGTTGGAACGTTCTGAGATTCTCCATTCTAACAGCAGTGAGGTTGAAAAGACTGGTTATCCTACCAGACATTAACTATATTAATCTGCTGCAGTAGTTTGCAGAAATGGTTCATGGTTAATATAGACCTTTAATACAAAATAAGGGTACAGGTGTATAGGGAGATAATGCAGCATCACATACACGGTAACATCACCTATATCAAACATGTACAAGAGTACATGTACTGTGCACACAAATGTATATTTCCCAGTGTACATTTGGTCACGTGTTGCCGATACACTCACTATGAAAACATTGTAGTTTGTGAATGCACAGCGTTAATATAATCTCATGGGTCACAAGGTATTTAGCTTCCAAGTGTTGGTGTCCATAGGCAAACATTTGCACGCTTCAACTGAAACCAAAAATAAACACACACTAGTTGTTAGGGGCAACGGATTCAAAAGCCTATCTGTTGGTAAGTAGTGAAAGCTCCAACAGGAACAACCTCAACAATAAGCCTGGCCAACCTGTGGCTCGCTAGGTGTTGAAAAAACTACAAATCCCAGCATGCTGTGCCCGTTTTCTGCTATGCCTATGTATTAAAAGCATGCTGGGACTCGCAGTTTCACAACAACCGGAGAGCCACAAGTTGTGCAGGCATGCTCTATAACCTTACTTACCCCAATCCTTCAACAGTGGCAGGAGTTGTGGAACTCTCTATTATGTAGATATGTATGTTTTGTCTATATACTAGTTTGTGTGTGTGTATGTATGTGTGTATATATATATATATATATATATATAATATATATATACACACACACACTATGAATTGAGGAATTGAGCTATTACACGTGCCTGGTAGCTTATTTACACTATCTGTGTACCATTTCTGTACGTAGATTGCGTACGCGCGGCCATTAGAAATGGTACGTAGATAGCGTAAATAAGCTACTACGCATGCAATTCTTAAAACGTACGTACGTAAGACAAAAACTACGTAACTGAATCCGGACCTGACTCCCTCGGCACTGCACACTTTATTGGCCTGGTCTCTGTGTGTGCTAAAGATTAGCTCTGTCACACCTAGGGCTATGCTCTGCAGAGTTGTGTGTAATATATTATGTACAGTTTACAATTACTCGCTTTGCTGTCTCTAAGGCATTTAAGACCATACAGCACCAAAGGGCTCATCTCCTTACTAGGCGTGGTTTACCTTTAATTTTATGGTTTTTTTGGTCCATAGTACTGTATTTTATAGCTTACATTTTCTAGGATCTTTTAGAGTTCGTTTAGAGTGTTTGAAATGAAAGTTACCTTGATTTAAGACTTAAAGTTTTGAATTCGCTCCATTTACTGTTTTGTAAGCTTATGAATGATTTACACTCATTGTGTGTTAATATTCTCCCCCTAGAGTTTACAAAGGATACAGTGTGAGAGGAAGCCGTGTGTGCTGGTCTATTGTAATTTTGTTTGCTTTACTGGGCTCTGGCTTGATTCGTATCTATGAATGTGTGTGTTGTATCTTGTTATTGAAGCATCTTTCTTCCACTTTACCACCCTGTACCTGATAGCCTGGGATCTAGTGACTTATAAAAAATATAAGGTTTTAGTGATGGTGAGGATAACATTAAGACAATAATTATATACAGTAACATGTAGTGCAATATATATAAAGACATATCTAAATCAACCACATGATGATTTTCCAGGAATAATAAAAAATAAACATTTTGGCTCAAGAATAATGGTATATATTAAATGGCTAAGCTTTGTGTAATAGGCTGTTGTTCCATTAACATTTAGTAATTTATTTTTAGTAAAAATAATGCAGCCTAAAGTAGTTTGGGGTAAATGGGAGATGCCGGCAACCTGCCGGTATAATAATTCTGCATTAAGCCTTTGTAGAGTTTTAATATTAGGTAAGTGTGGCCTTGAAATAGCTCCATGTATTACTACAGGCTCAGCAAAATCAGTAAAGAAAAACCTATGTATAATGGGCTGGATCCAGACTTAAGCAAGTGATTAATTATAGTTACTCCTGGGCTAAACCATGTTAATTGCAGGGGAGTCATATTTCATCTGTTGCAAACAATATTAGAGTTGAGAGGTGACGTTTCCCAGCCCAAGTCTAAATAACAGTGTGATAGTAAAGCTGGTCAGTATCTGTGCAGTAAACAATTCAAAGATATATCCCTGCATGCAAATAATATAATTCATTTGGCTCCCCCTGCAATCAACATGGTTTAGCAACTATTTTCAAGCAATTACTTAAGTCTGGATCCAGCCCAATATGAGGCTGATCCTGAGTTTGGGATAGGTGTATAGCTCTGCTAAACCACTTTGCAAATTAAGGGGTTCTCATTAATTTATTTCTTTTGCATGTAGGGAAAACACTTACATTTTGCACATAGAACTCGCATACTGCATAGACTTATGTTTAATCTGTAAATTAGAGTTGAGCTAAAAAAAAAACAAAACTCATCTCTTTATTCAAATTCTGCTTTCACAATTAAAATTTGCAGTCCAAGATGGTATTGCTCAAGTCTAATCTTACACCTAAAAAAGGTGTAAGTGCAACTCTGGATCAGCCTCATAATCTTCAGCTAATATGTATAGCATGTCCTCAATGACTTGAGAATAGTTGCGTTATTACTTATTACTGCAGAGTTTCTAATTCATGATTGCAGGTTCCGTGCATTAGTATTGCTGTGACTACAGAGCATCATATTTTCATATTTACAAAAGTGCCAAATGTCTTGTTTTCTTATGTGATTTATTTTTAAATTAATTATAAATTAATGTGGAAGTCATACATTGCTTATCAATTAAACATTCATTTTGAAAATGTTGTCACTTTTCAGATTTTTTTTAAACCCAGCTATAAAATGTCATACTACACATTTTTTGTTTTCATATAAGGCTGTGCATATTATAACCTAATGTTATGCTATCATACCACCTCCCCCTTCCCACATTATGCTATATTAAGTCTCACAGATCACCAATGCTTACCACTGTGCAGATCCAAGGGTGTACAATGAAAATATAACATTTTATATACATTGGTCCACAGTCACAGTCAAATTGTACTTTAGGTGAAAGCAGAGTTAATACTGATACATACCTTGCGGAAATCTGAATGACAAAAAAAGAATGTTTTTAATTACTTTTGCATCAAGGCTCAACAATTGTAGCCTTTTTGTTTTAAACCATATGACACAGTCAGTTATAGCCCGTTTGACATGTGGGTAATTGCAGTAACATATGGTAATCAAAGTGATTGTGAAGGCTTATTAAAAATTCCCATATGGCCTACACACAAAGGGCCTGATCCAGATTTGGGGCCAGATTTACTAAGCTCTGGGTTTGGAAAAGTGGAGATGTTGCCCATAGCAACCAATCAGATTCCAGCTGACATCCTCTAGTATGTCATAGGAAAGTGAGAGCTAGAATCTGATTGGTTGCTATGGGCCACATCTCCACTTTTCCAAACCCGCAGCTTAGTAAATCTGGCCCTTAAGGTCGTTTTACGTAGGAAAGCGTGCCCTCGTATGCACGTAACTTAGCAGATTTATATGTTCAGAACCCTGCCTTAACTTTTCCTTGCATATCTCTGGTTGTACGTAAATGACTAACCCAGCCCATACTGTACAACTTAAACGCCTCTCTCCGCCCACAACGCATAGTTTTGACTTGAGCAGGGATGTCACGCCCTATCATACGGAGTTACGATGATCTCCCGCATGCTTGCACAGAGAGTTCTCACAGCCAGATTTGCATAAATTAACTATTGTTATTAAGTCTGGGTCAGGCCCAAAGGGCCTAGTGTAGTGTGTGCACACAAGGAGTTTGCATATATGTGCAATGATGATTTGTGCATTTAAATGGCGCTACCAGATGTTCAGGTGTGGCTTGCGTGCCATGCCGAGTTGAAAAGTTCATTTATTATATCCATTCAATATGTAATAGCTACTGACCTCAACCAAGAACTTACCTGTAAATTTAACTGAAAGACTGTTTCAAGCCAAGATTGTAGCAAGACACATGTCTCCGTTCTACCATGATTTAAAATAAGTGTTTTAGATTTAAATCGTTTGGATTGTTTAAATCATTAGCAAAATATGGTAATTTGCAATTTCAAAGTGTATGTGCACAAAAGCTTGTATTCATTTCTCTTATAACAAATGGCAATGTGAAGTGTATTTTAATAAATAATATCCTTATTCTTATGTAAAAAGTTCATTAAGTTTGGTTTAAAATATGATATAAATATATACAGTGGAACCTCGATTATCCGTGCTAATGACTGGCACCCTTTGGCTGGATAACCGAAATGCATGGATAATCGAATATGTATTAAATGAATACAGGAAACACTAGTACGTTAGTAAAATTTTATCATTCTGTAATACAGTACAGTAAAGTGCAGAACATTCAATTCTAACCTTATGCAGAACACATGAAAAACACTAGTACAGTACAGTATAGTAGTGTACTGTATTACAGTACGCTAGTGAAATGTAATCATGCTGTAATACAATACAGTACTGTACTGTACTGTACATAAAATTAAATTCAAACCTTATGCAAGACACATGAAAACCGCTAGTACGCTACTACAGTACAGTACAGTTCTTTACCGTACTGTACTGTAGTACGCTAGTAAAATGTACAGTAATCATGCTGTAATACAGTACAGTGCAGAACATGCAGTTGTAACCTTATGCAGAACACATGAAAAACACTAGTACAGTACAGTAGAGTAGTGTACTGTATTACAGTACGCTAGTGAAATGTAATCATGCTGTAATACAATACAGTACTGTACTGTACTGTACATAAAATTAAATTCAAACCTTATGCAAGACACATGAAAACCGCTAGTACGCTACTACAGTACAGTACAGTTCTTTACCGTACTGTACTGTAGTACGCTAGTAAAATGTACAGTAATCATGCTGTAATACAGTACAGTGCAGAACATGCAGTTGTAACCTTATGCAGAACACATGAAAAACACTAGTACAGTACAGTAGAGTAGTGTACTGTATTACAGTACGCTAGTGAAATGTAATCATGCTGTAATACAATACAGTACTGTACTGTACTGTACATAAAATTAAATTCAAACCTTATGCAAGACACATGAAAACCGCTAGTACGCTACTACAGTACAGTACAGTTCTTTACCGTACTGTACTGTAGTACGCTAGTAAAATGTACAGTAATCATGCTGTAATACAGTACAGTGCAGAACATTCAATTCTAACCTTATGCA
>WWET01000206.1:42053-65402 GCA_011038615.1 Limnodynastes dumerilii | reverse complement strand
TGTAGGGGCGGGTGTGGAGATTTTTCATTATATTGTGGCATTGTTTTATCATGTTTTTATCGATTCAGTAAAGTTAGCTCCACTCCAGTAATAATTATTCATTGTTAATTATTGTCCTTTCTCTTGCTATTTCTCTGAGGCAACACGAAAGGAGATTTGGTGATTGGAAGACATGTAGGGGCGGGTGTGGAGATTTTTCATTATATTGTGGCATTGTTTTATCATGTTTTTATCGATTCAGTAAAGTTATTTATGCTCCAGTAATAATTATTCATTGTTAATTATTGTCCTTTCTCTTGCTATTTCTCTGAGGCAACACGAAAGGAGATTTGGTGGGAATATTGGAAGACTATTTTGGAGACATTTAGGACGTTTTGAACATTCTCAACAGATTTTGGTACCCATCACAGATTATATATCAACCTGTATACCATTCATTTTGGTTTTAGTTTTAGTCATTTTATCAGCGCAGTATCTGGCTCCTACTCTTCTTTTTTCATTGTACTTTTTGTGGAGGTGGACTCTCCAGGATCCAGATTGCAGCAGATTTTAAGCGCAGCCAAGTGGTTATCTATTCTTTATATACAATACTTAACACTGTACTGTGTGTAGATTTACCATTATCCAAGAAATTATTTTCAAGATAATTCATTTTCAACTACATCATTTAACAGACATTAGACTGCAGAGGTGCATGTTTTGTTCACTTCCTTAGACTTAGATGAGGATAATAATCATGCAAAAGAAATATATATAACAATATGGGTTGTTTGTACTGCACTCTCCAGCTCAGTAAATAGTCAAAGACTCAGTAATGTGTTATCCAACGTTTCAGTTTTATGCAAACTTTCTTCAGGGATATATATATATATATATATATATATATATATACCACTACTAGTGGTTCCTGGTGTATTACAACTACAGGTGGTTCCTACCAATACTCCATTAATCGAGTGTGGGTCTCTGCTTGGAAAGGGACGTTCTTTTCCAGCCCTTTCCGAAGTGCCTGGGATATCAATTGCTTCTGCCCTCGTCGAGGCAAAGCAATCGATCTTACTGGGTAAAATTAAGGATGATCAGGCACTAAATGGGTAGGGGAAAGGGTGAAAGTGGATGGGAGTGGAGTATTTAAAATGTCAACAAAAGGATAAATAACTTATGGGAATGATATATAAAATTGCGTGGTGATATGAAAAAAGTTTGAAGTGAAAGTTGTGTAAATTCTTCTAAAAATAGTGGCTAATTATTATACAAAATGTGGACAGTCATATATTGATGAGCTAAATTATAAACAAAGTCTCTCTCCGCACAAATAAGTCCTGTATACAATCACAGTGATGACCACTCTCATATAAACAAAGTCTCTGTTCTTCAAAAGCTAAATGCTTACAATGTTGCAGTCTTTAGAAGTTCTTCACATCCGGATAATATGTGGGATTTATTCATTCAAGCAGAAGTAAATAAGGTTTAAAATGATTACCTTTTAGGAATGACGGCGATAACTTACAGTTCTGTGTGTTCACTCTGTTTGCTGTTAGACGTAGTGCTGCTTCGATCTTCCTCCTTGAAATTGAAGACTCCTTGCTGGGATCAAATAATTGATTTTCTCCTTCTATCAGTTTTGGTTTTTCCCTCCTGATAGATGCGGTCATATACTGCAGCCCGCTGATGTCCCTTTGAAGATAGGTGGCGGGGAAAGCCTGCTCCAAAGATCAAACGGAATCCAGATGTTTTTCAAAAAAATGAAATATCATTTATTTAGAAACATAAAACAAATCAGATAAAATACAATATTTAGAGGTCGGCGCAGTAACGTACCATTAGGCACCGCACTGTGAGTAGATGGAAAACCCAGGAATAATCTCACAGAGCGGCGCACGTTGATAGGATGACACCGTAACGGTTCTCTTTGAACTGCTTAACCCCTTGCCAACGCGTTTCAAATCCTGACAGATTCTTTATCAGATAGCAGCAAATGGTAATTATGAATTTGACCTCAACCCTTTTCCTAATCCTGGGCCGTATGCAGAGCCCAGACCGCGTATACGCAATCTACATTGCAAGAAGTAACGTAGATTACGTTACAAAATTACTGCGCATGCACAGCAGCACTTTTCTGAAAACTCCAGCCGCAAATGCAATGTGACCGGAGCTCTGCATACGGCACCCTAACACTAACTCTTCCCTTACAATACCCTAACCCTAACCTTTCCTTCCCCACAGCCTGACCCTAGCCCTGACTTCCCCACAGCTTGAACCTAAGACTCCCCTCCCCACAGCCTAACCCTAAGATTCCCTTTCCAGCGCCCTAACCCAAAAACTCCCCATAGAGTACTGCTCACCTGCCCGGTTGGTGCGACGGGTCCTCTGTGGCACTTTTGGATAATGAATGGATAAGTATGTCAATAGGCATACTCACCCATTCATAATATAATTTTTTTCGAAAATAGCGCTATTTTAGAAATAGAGAGAGGCGGAAATTAACTTTCAGCTTTGTCTATTTCTAAAATAGCATTTTCGTGGTGGGGACTCCCACCGCATTAATCTACTAGCAGGGTTATGTTCCTGGGAGTTGTCTGGTGAGATTCATGACTTATGACTTAATTTCAGCTGTATAACTTTTAAAGCTGAGACCACACTCAGAAAACGGTTTAACTGTAATATCTTCCTCCTCCGCACTTACGTTACTTGTGATTTTGTTTCTCAACTGTGCCAAAAGAAAGTTCCTCTGTTCTCTGGCACTTGAACATTTTGTCTGTTTCCGTATCTATCAGCCAGTTCCTGCTTTCCAAATTAACAAACCAGAAGGGTAATAAATATTATCTGTGTAAGTGCCAGACTTACCATACAGGTCTTAGAGCAGCATAGTACATAAATATACAGCAGCGGCTATTGCAGGAGTAGTACAGACGGATCTGCAGAATCTGTGCTGTGTGAAGTGCGGCTTCGGCTGATTCTTATCCATATTATGTATACTGTATAGCTATGTACTATGCTGCTCTGACAGCTTTAAAGTATACCTGCACAGTTGTCAGAGCAGCTTTGCACATAGATATAAAGCAGCAGCAGCAGCAACAGAGAGCGCTGCCCCCTCCCCTCTTCTGCTAGGATTATCGGAAGCAGAGGAGGTGTATGGTGCTGATAATGGGACATTTCCCTAGCAGGAAATTGTCCCGTTTATCGGCTCACCCCCTGCTGGGTCCTAGTCTATGGCCAGCTTTATATCCTCAATGGCCCAGGGGAGCAGCCATTTTGTTGACTTTCCATAATTTATGCTATCCAAGCAATCTGACCTCAACCAAGAACTTCCCTGAGAATTGTAAGACTGTTTCAAGCCAAGGTTGCAGCAAGACACATTTATCCAGGTTCTGCCATGATATAAGATTAGGGTTTAATTTTATTTTATTTATATCCGTCTATGATCAAACAAATAGCAATGTTAAATGTATTTTAATAAACAATTGTGATTTATCTATATCTTTGTGTATAAAGTTCATTAAAATTAGTTTAAAATGTATTTTATATAAGGTGCTGCTCCAATGAATGATCTTTTCCTGTAAGGAACCCATTAGAAATCTGCCACATTATCTGCTGCTTTTTGTGTGAAAGCTGAATATGTTATACAAATATATGCATAACATGGTATATCAGAATATAGAAATAGAAGCTGAACTTCATCGTGCCCAGCCATCAATAGTAACGCTCTAAATTGCACCATTGGAAAGAGCAAAAGGCAGGAATTAAGGTCATGATTTACACTAAATCATGGCCTTAAGTCCAAATTCAGTTGATTTACCTGGTACCGAGAGGAATTCCTGAATATCAGGAGTCTCCCAGACATTCTGGGAGAGTCAGCAACTGATCAGTTGATTGAACACTAGGGTCCAGATCTACTAACCTGTGGGTTTTGAAAAAGTGGAGAATTTGCCCATAGCAACCAATCAGATTCTAGATCTTATTTAACTATTGCATTCTAGAGAATGTCAGCTAGAATCTGATTGGCTGCTATGGGTAAATTTTCCACTTTTTCAAAACTCACATCTTAGTAAATCTGGCCCTAGGGGATAGATTTACTAAGCTGTGGGTTTGGAAAGGTGGAGATGTTGCCTATAGCAACCAATCAGATTCTAGCTCTCTCTTTTCTATTACATGCTATAGAATGTCCGCTAAAATCTGATTGGTTGCTATGGGCAGCATCAACACTTTTCCAAACCCACAGCTTAGTAAATCTGGCCCTAATTACACAAACTATTGTTTATATCTTTAATAGTAATTCCAAGGAATACAAAATATAATAAACAAAAGTTATAGAAGAAAAAAATAAAATGCACTATTTAGGAAAACTCTCCCACCACTGTGTTTAATGTATTCTGTGAGAATAAGGATCAATGTGACCTGAATATGGTTGTTTGTTAGTGTGCCAAGTGTGTGTGATTTATTTAGGATGTTTGTCCTGGGCCCCAGAAACCTTATTTTGAAGAAACGCCAATGTACTGCAGTTGGTAAGAACATTGGGCCAGATCCAGAACAACGCTTGTGTTGCGTTTTTGTAAGTACTGCGCATGCGCACCATAGAAAATACGCTCAGTAACGTAGCGTAATTGTGAACGTATGGGCCATTCACGTATGTGTCACGTAAATACTTACGTGTGGGCGTGCCAATTTTACGTGAGTCCAAAATACGTCTGAATTACGTTAAGTAGGCTGGGGTTTGTATTAAAAGTGTACAGTATGGGCGTGCTTAGCTGCGTAAATACGTGTTGCCCATACGTGCGTGTGCGGATCACTGCGGTTACGTTGGCAAAAGTTAAGGTAGGGTTCGGAAAGCGTATCTTGACAAAATACGTACATTCAAGGGGTGTGACAAGGGGAGTCTATAGAAGGTACCAACCCGTAAATACGCTACGCGAGTAAACGGACGGCAAACGTAGTTCTGGATCTACCCCAATGTAATTACATTGCCAAAGGTAAATTCCTAAAGCCAGAGGTGGTGATTGTTACGAAACTGCAAACCAGGATGTGGATCTAGCTGGGGCTTGGTTTTCGCTGTGACTCTGGCCCATATTCAGAGTATCGGACATTTATGCCCAGTGTTTAGCGATTTTTACTACTGAACATGGGTAGTAATTTTTTAACGTAATCTACGTAAGAAAAAGATACGTAGATTACATTACAAAAATGACTACGCATACACAGTTGTAAAAATCGCTAAACACCGGACGTATATGTTATACGTCCGGTACTCTGAATATGGGCCTCACTCTGTAGTTATCCTTTAGTGTTCTTGGAAGCTAGACATTATACTGTATCTAACAGGTTATGGTCATTTCACAAGCCCCCTTGATAAAAGCCTCCTTCAGGCTCCACCTGCCAGCACTAGAGTGCCCTGCAAACGGGAATGGTTCAACTGTCCTTTGTGTTTCCATCAGCGTTTAACCAATGTTTATTTAAACTGGTATAACCAACAAGAGGTAGACCTTTACCACTGCCTCTGGGGACTCCCAGTGATACAGGTTGTTGTTTTTTTTTGTTTTTTTTTGTTTTTTTACAAATCCATAGATATGCAAAGCATTTATTATAAACTATTTCTCTCCCTCTCATCTGGGGGACACTGCGACCATTGGTTGGTAGAAGCACACTGGAGCTGGGCACTTGACAGTTAAAATTACTGTTGAGACAAGCTCCTCCCCTCTCCAACCCCCACTGGACCTCCGTTTAATAACAAAGCCCAGGAGAGGAAAAGAGGAGAAGGAAAAAAAAGTTTTTTTTCAAGTGCCTCAGGAGTTGGGCGCTTTTTTGAGAAGCTGCTTACAGCTTCTATCTTTTTATTGATCTTTTTATGTATTTTTATTTATTTTTACAATTTTACTTTGCAAGAGACTTTTATTGTCTCTTTAAGACAGCTGCCACTGTGTGAGAGAGCTGGTGCTGTAGCTGCAGCGTCAGCTCTCTCACTGTCACAAACAGCAGCTGTAGGAGAACAGAGTCTTCTCAGACTCTGTTCTTTTTTTCCTGAGGTTCTCCCTGGGAGAGACCTCCCCTCCAGTGGCTGGGACATTTTTTTACCTCAGCCTGCCCCTGGAAAGTCCGCATTAACGTTAGAAATTTTTTCCAAAATGGTCGCCCCCACCGGAGTTCTCCGCTCTGTGCCCCTGTAAACGTCTGGCTCACTGTGGAGGCAGTATTCCTCCTTCTTAAAACAGTGGAATTATGACCTGGACCCCCCCCTTACTGATATCTGGGGGTCCTGAACAGTGTTTTTTTTACTTAGGGGGCTCCTTTCTTATGGAAAGGAGTGAGTATAGACACTGGGTCCCAGGTGAGGTGAAGGTATTATGTTTAACCCCTCAGATTTTTTCCATTAAAAATTGACCTTCTCCTTGGAGGTTTTTCCTACTGCTGGCATAACCCGTTAAAAAAATCCTGTCAGCTCGCTTCGGCAGCACATATACTAAAAATAGAGAGGCTGTGTGGAGCGTATTCCCTAATAATAATAGTTGGGATTTTTTCCTGAGATATAGATATGTATCTATAATACTAATAATTTTTTATTGAAAAATACATTTATTTTTTTCTCAGTGTGTGTGGTTACGTTACCCTTCACTATATCTGTCAAGGGGTCGAGTTGTAATATAACCATGTTTACCTCAGCAAATTCAGCTTTGTTTGTTTTTACATTCCAGAAAGTTTCCCAGTGGACGACAGGACCAGGGTGCCCTGTGCACAGCGTGCGACACAGGACCCTTTGGCTCCGTCAGCCAGTGACGTTTGTCTGACCTGCTGTGGCGGACATCTCCCGTGTTGTCTACTAAAGGCGATGAGTGCTGAACTTCTTTTGTGTTTCCTGACTAATAGCTGGTCCCAAGTAGGCCCAGGACTTACAGAAGTCAGTGGCAGGGCTGAACCAAAAAATTGGTAGTTCGGACCCCAGAGAACGCTGCTCCTCTCTCCCAGTCCTCTTTATGGAGTGCTCGGAGTCAGAGGCTTCCTCATCTGAGGATGTGGCAGTTTTAATGTCAGATGTTAAATTCTCTTCCCCTCAGGGCATTGAGAATTTAATTATATCCTCTGCCAGGTCCTTAATATCTAGGACCAGGGTAAATCTCGCTAGGAATTTTCCCCTTTTAAGGAAAGAAGAAGACGTTTACATTCCTTCTTTTCAGCGGCAGGAAATATCAGGAGTCATGAACTAATACCAAATAAACGGTTTAATGTTCCTATGAGATTTTTACTTCATTATCCTTTTTTATCTGGGAAGACTTCAAAATGGGAGCAGCCCCCGGGGTAGATGCCCTGATAGCTGGGTTATCTAAGCCCATGGGGCTGTTGCTACCTAAGACAGCAATCTTAAAGGATAATCTGAATAGAAGCTGTGACTCCTATTTAAAGATGTTATATACAGCCTCCGGTTTCTTTCTCAGACCCAATTGATAGGGTAGCTACGCCCATATAAAATGGTCTGAATTACTCATTCAGAGTTTGCAGAGGGGTTGTTCCTTAGGAGAATTTTTTTCGAAACATCTTATGGTTTTATTACCGAGGCTGCTGTGAAAGCTGTATCATCTTTCTGTAAGACCTCTACTTTGTAGGTAGTAGGCCGGAGGATTTTATGACTTCATTCCTGGCAGGTGCTGTCTCTAAACGAGTTTTAGAATCCTTGCTATTGGATAGTTTAGTTCTGTTGGGTCAGAAATAGATGAAATTATTGCCAGACTACAGTGGGTTAAAGTATTCCTTCCTGTTTATCCTCCTATCCAGGAGGCACATGTAGTGCTCCTGCAGTGTTTACAGTATGCCCTCAAATGCTAAGCTGGCATACCTGGAGGTGTGCTCTGGATGAGAGACCTATCCAAGAGCCGACGGGAGGTTAATGAAATTACGCTTTCTCCGGTTCTAGATTTGGCTCCCTTAGATTGATTTAGGGGCAGGTCTAGTTATACCAAGGGTTAACAAGACAGGTCAGGCTCCTAAGCCTGAGAAACAAAGGTCCTGACTTTATTCAGTTCCTTCCTTTTGAGCGAGTGGGTGATTGTATATTACTTTTTGTGGACGCCTGTTGAGCTTCCATCACAAGTATTTGGACTTTAACTCTGATCTAGCAGAGTTATGTTCCAGTTTCGAGGATAAGTACCTCGGACGTCCCTCAGGACTGCCTCATATGGAGGATGTAAGGCTAATCCAGTACATGCAGAAAGGAAGCTTATAGTTCCTGTTTCCCACTCCCAGAAAGGAAAAGGGGTCTTAGTCTAATCTCCTTCTGGTCAATAAGCCAGACTGTTCCTTTTGCCTTTTGTAAACTAGAATTCTGATTTCCAGGCTTTGGGTGCCCAAAGTCAAGATGTTTCGTTATCAGAATGAAACCACACGAATATTGGGGGTGACATGGTTTGTTGCACTTGTGCCTTGCAGCACTGAGGTCGAAGGTCCCGGACTAGGCATTATCTGGCCCAGATAATCATTCAGGATGCGTATTTACACATTCCTATAGCATCCTATAGGATCTCTGCTCTCTGAAGAAACCACGTATGGAGAAACGCGTAAGGGCTTAGCTGTTTAATGCAACACGATATATCGGACACTACAGCATTGGACTCTATCTTTTAGTCTGTTTGCCGATCCTCGTTTTTATTCTTTATTTATTTATTTTTGGATCTCTTACGTTTGAGCATACCTCAGTTGAATTGCACCATACCTCTAGGTTAAACGGCCCGGGGAGCCAAGCCGATAGTGTCCCTGCTTTGAGCACGGATCATCAGCTGCGCTGAGAATATTATCCACCACAGACATGAGAGCTCTCACTTTTATAAGGATCTCCAGTGCGTCTCCATTGCCGTCTGGGACTGCTATCGTTAAATATCGGCCACTTTGTTATACGGACACACTCCTATAACTGTACTTCAGTGCCACAAGATCTTTATATGGAACAGTGAGTACTGTGTCCTTATATTTATTAGTTTCAACATCAACATTGGAACTTATTATCAGCCTCACACACAGCTGAAGTATCCCCATCTGCAGCTCCACCGGAGCATTGTATGTACTGACATCTATTCTGGATCTGGTTATTTATTCCATCTGAAATTTTTCTACTATTATTGGTATGCCAAATACTAATTAAGTGCACTTTAAAGAATCTTGTCCTTTACATTGACGTTCTACTCTAGAGGCTGAAACCCTATCTGGGCATTATGTCAGATTGATGATTAAAACTATGTGGACATTTTGATCGCCTCGTGGCGATATTGGGGGTGATTCAGAGATGCGATTGCGAAAAGATCGCAAATATACGCAACTAAGTTCAGATCTTAGCAGGTTACAGCCCACTGTTTAAATAGTCACTCCCCTTGCAAACAGCGGCGGATCTTAAAGTTAGACCACCATTGAGCAACCCTAACTCTGTGCTGTCATTTGAGATCTTAAGGGAAGTAGTTGCGGTTATTTGAGATCTTAAGTGTCTGCCCGCGCCCACTTTCCCTCATCTCCCTGCCTCCCCCCGCCCATTTCCATGCAAATCCTTCAGATCTTAAACTTCCGCAGCACTTAAGATCTTAAGTGCTTGCGATCGATTCACAGGTCGGCGCTTAGCGAATTTAAGATCCTAACCTCTACGTAGACGGCGTTGCACTATTACTACGCATGCGCATTGATGCGAATTTTCTAAGATCCTAAATATACGCACCTAAGTAGCGATAAAATCGCATCTCTGAATCAGGCCCTTTAAGGCCAAACTCCAGAGATTTTGAAAATCTCCCCTTAGTATATCCAGAGATTTGTATGCTCCTCAAGCAAAAAATCGCCAGAGAGGTTTAAACACTCCACTCATCTCCGAGTTTGTGGAGATTTTGCTTTAGTAAATCCAGAGAGTTGCAAATCCCCAGTAAACTTCTGCAATCTCCGTCGATTTTACTCAAATCTCCCTTAGTAAATGAGGCCCCTGGTTGTTAATACGGGTCTTCTAAGAAATTTCCTTCCTCCGGAGGAAATCTCTTCCCTTCAGAAATTAACTAATCTCCTCTTGTCAAGGAGAGCTCCTTCTGCTCTTCTATGTATGAGGCTTCTGAAGAGGATCGTGCCCTCGTTCTAGATGGTTAACTTTGTGGGGTTCTGGTCCAGAAAGTTCCAAGGAACATTCTGTGGGAAGTATCCTGGATACTCATTCTCTTTTCTTATGGCTACTTGTAGCGGTAACCATTTAATCTTAGCAGAGTATTCATCTGTCTAGGGAGACATGAGTACCTGAGTTGGTGACTACGCGTTATTTTGCTGTTGTTTCGCACTAACTGGACTCTAGTAACTTCGGACGCCAGTCTCCCTGGCTGCAGAGCAGTCACTCTTTTCCTACCTCTGCAGGGTATTTGGTCTCTAAAGGAGTCCAATCTATCCATAAATGTTCGGGGGCTCAGTGCTGTCCACAGAGCTCTGTTGCAGTGCAGTCGTGGTTAGTGGGTTGTCTTCTACACATCCAGTCTGTCAATGTCACAGCAGTTGCATACATCAGAAGGCAAGATGGAACGAAAAGTGTCCAGGCAATGAGAGAGGCAGAGCGCATATTCTCATGGGCCTCGAGGCATGTTCCTGCAATCACTGCTGGTCTGATAAAGGAGTCGAAAATTATGAGGAAGACTCCCTCAGCAGGCAAGCCGTTTTCCTGGGAGAGTGGTCTCTCCGTCCGGGGGGGTCTTCCTCAGATGGGGTCTGCTAGACCTAGATCTGATGCTGTCTTCTCAGAATCTCACATGCCTCGGTTCGGTTCCAGATTCCGAGATCCTTAGACGTAGTTTGTGGACATATTGTCAGCTTCATAGTCCAGTCAGCTGGCTTATGCCTTCCTTCCCTTCGCAATATTGCCAAGGCTTCTAAATAAAATTAGGCAGCAGGGAGAGACGCTAATTATAGTTCTTCCAAATTGGCAGGGAAATTCGTGGTACACGGACATTCTAAGTCTAGAAGTCGGTCCCAGTTGCAGACTCCCTCTCTGTATGACTGGTGTGAAGAAAAGTGTTCTAATATCTTATCTTTTACTTAGCAGGAATTTTGCAGTTCCCTGCTGGAGGGTCTCCTGTCAGGTCTTCAACTGGGTTCTCTTAAGGTGCAGCTATCTGCCCTTTAGGTATTCCTCCTTTTTTTAGGGACCGTTCTTATACCGAAGTTTTCATCAGTTCAGTTTGATGGCGTGGCAATGTGCAATGTCATCCGTTTGAACCTCTAGATTCTGTTGATTTTAGATTTTTGGTCCTGAAAAGTTGCGTTTCTTCTAGCATTTGCATCTGCTAGACGTGTTTCGCAGTCGAGTGCATTATCCTGTAAATTCCCTTTCTTAATTTTTATCAAGATAGGGCAGTTATTCGCACCTTTCCTTCGTTTCAACCAAGAGTGGTTTCCTATTATCACATCAATCAGAATATTATTTTTCTAGCTCTCTTCTGCCATCTAGTACCTCTTCTAGTGTCCAAGATAAGTTGTGACTCTAGATGTTGTTAGAGACGTGAGGGTTTAGATGGTTAAAAAGGAGCAGTTCCAAAGAACTCTCTGCTAATTCTTTAGGAGTCTTATGGATGGGGTGGCCTGCTGCGAAACAGTAGATATCTAAATGAATTACACACTCAATTCTGTAGGCTTTTAGGGATGCTAACCAGAGAAGTGCGCTGAAGATTTTCAGCCATTCTACCAGCTCGGTCAAGTCGTCAGGGGCGGCAAGTAGAAGGGCGTCGGTGCAGCAGCTGTGTCGGGCACTTTCCTGATCCTTCATCCTCAATTACAAAAATTCCATAGATTTCAGGGCTTTGCATCACAGGATGCTTCCTTTATAAGAAGGGTATTGATACAGTTTTCAGCTGAGTGTTCCCTCCCGTAAGGGAATCTTTGGTATGTCACCCATGGTCGCAGTGTCCCCCAGATGACAGGGAGAGAAAACAGGATTTATTGTTACTTACCGTTAAATCCTTTTCTCTTAGATCATCTGGGGGACACTGCGCGCCCGCCCTCACGCTCAGTGATACTTTGGTTCTCTGAATCATATGTGGGTTTTTTTTTCTTCTCTCCTGGGCTTTGTTATTAAACTGAGGTCCAGTGGGGGTTGGAGAGGGGAGGAGCTTGTCTCAACAGTAATTTTAACTGTCAAGTGCCCAGCGCCAGTGTGCTTCTACCAACCCATGGTCGCAGTGTCCCCCAGATCTAAGAGAAACAGATGTAATGGCGAGTAACAATAAATCCTGTGTTTCCTCGAATGGGCGATTCTGGTTTTGTTATCGGAGGGTCAGAGCGTGTGCGGAGGAGGTAATAGATTTATTATGGGAATTAGTGAAGCGGCACGTAAAATTCCGCATTAATGGCATGAAAGTCCCGCGGCTTCCCACAATCTCGTTTTCATAGGAAATTATTTTAAGTATTCAATATGGAGTGGGTTGAGACAACACAGAGGCTCACAGACAGAGCAATGCTTTAACACTTGGGAGACATCCGTTGATACTCTTTCAAATGATAGGCAGTAATTATATAATAGTTTTAAGGTTACTAATTGGTATCTTTTGCATGAGTCAGCCAATGATCCACCTATTTTAATAGCATAAATGCTGGTGTAGACATGGGAATAGACTGTTCTTTATGATAAATTGTACTTTGTTCAAACTATAAGATCTGATGAAACAATCTCCATTGTATTTCGCAAACAGCTCTTTTGGTCATTGTGTAATGTCAGTGTATAATTGGGTTATTCTATGCACACAGGGTTTCAGCCTGACCATTTCACATTGTTATGAAATTCGGTATTATAAATGCTGCTATGGGTGTAAACCCCACTTCCCCGCACTACAAATCTTAAGCTAGGTACACTTTATTGATATTATAGTCCTTTAAATCTGCCAATTTTTTAATGAAAAAAATGCAACTCACATTTTAATAACTTGTATTTGCGGCTCATCTAGTTGATCTAGAGAGTTGGGTCTCATTTTGAAAATCCAGGAAGCTTCAGGATCCCTAGCAGCATCGTTTTACCTGGGTGGAGATCATGTCAAACACATATTATTAACTTTTTTGATTGGGTCACTAAGAAGTTGATCAAGGGGGAGTTGTAGGCATGAATTTATCTAGATTTAGTAAGACTTTTGACACTGTTAAATAAATTGGGTGATTTGAGTTTGGATTCAAAGATTGTTGTCATTTTGCAGATGACACAAAGATAGATAACAGGGTAAACACACCAAAAGGGGTACACAAAATGAGTGATGATCTAGGTCAGTCCTTCCCAAACTTTATCCACAGGGAGCACTAAGATTCCATATTCTAGGTCTCCTCACAGAGGGCCGTATTCAGAAATCCGTCTTGCGATCGGGCCACAAATATACACATGAACGGGGCAAGATGGAGCAAGTTACACCCACCAAAAAATCCAGTCACTCCCCTTGCCGACTTAGACCACCATTGACTTGCCCTAGCTAGCCACACTCGCTTCCAACCTTCCACTTGCCACTCCACTCGCCACTCCACTCGCTTCCAACCTTCCACTCGCCACTCCACTCCCTTCGGACTTAGGTGCGTATATTTGCGGCCCTATAACTGTAAGTGCGCCCACTTTCCATCATCTAAATGCTTCCGCCTGCCCATTTCTATGCAAATCCTTTGGTGCGTATATTTCCGTCGGACTTAGGTGCGGATTTTTCCACACCCGATTCACAAGTCCGTCACTTAGGCATTTCCGCGATTAACCTCTACGTTGACGGCGTATAAAAGTTACTATGCATGCGCAGTTGATTCGCAATTGATCCGATCCTAAAAATATGCACAGAACTTTAGTAAAAAACGGATCACTGAATACAGCCCAGAATCACAAGGGATATAGGACCAGATACTGACCTACGCGCGCCGGGTCATTACGGCCGTTTTCGTAGCGGGGAGTGCACATCCTCTGCACTCCCCACTCTCGGTAGTAAATCTGGACACTTACGTGTCCAGATTCCTACCTTAACTTTTACAGCCGCATACCTGGTCATAACGGGGATTCCCATGCCCTGTCCCCTCATTAACTTCTTTCTCCGCCTTGACGACAGAGATACGACTGTCGTAAAGAATTACCGGGAATTACGCTCGTGCTGTATGTAATTCCCATGTCGTACGGACACAAGGATAAAGAGTTCCACCTATGAAGCTTTTAAAATTTGTCAGTAATAAACACATCTATCCAACTTGTGCTCCTTGAGGACCAAGTTTGGGAACCCCTGATCTAGGTAGACTGGAGTCAAGAGTGTGGCAACTACAGTTTAATGCAAAATCATAAATTTGCAGCTAAAAAACGATTAATAGCACTTTAACAGAAACTACAGAGGAGGAAACATATCTTTCAGCACCTATATTATGTGACTTTAAGGTAGCAAAGCAAATGTAACAAAGCAATGAGAAGGGCAACTCAGATGCTTGGCTGTACAGGGAGAGGAGTTATTACCATGAAGGAAGAAGTAGTAATGCCTCTTTATAGGTCACTGAAACAACCTTATCTGAAATACTGTGTTCAGACAAAAACTCCAGAAAGACAAAAATACATTATAGACTGTGCAAAGAAGGGCAAATTAATGGTGCATGGTCTATCACCAAACATAAAAAAAAATGAGACTAGAGGAATTCAAAATGTATATTTTGTAGCTAAAAAGTGAGAAGGGGGATATCAAAGCAAATAAATATAAATATTTAAATATATCAAGAATTTTATCAGGTAGGGGAGGTGGCTATTTTCAAAGGAAGAGGTGTAATAGAACATTAGAGCATGCTTTTAAATGGGAGGGTGGTAGGTTTAGAGGAAATGTGCAGAAAAATGACTTCCCTGAGAGGGTGGTTGATACGTGCAATAACCACCCCAATAGGCAAACACAATACAACAATTTAAACATACTTGGGATAAATATAAGAATATCCTAAATTTTTATCTAAGTTGAGGGTCAAACAGAGCCAGAGGTCAGTAATGGGCATACTGGATGGGCCAAGTGGCTCTTGATTGCCATCACATTCTATAGTGAATAAAGTTAAAGTGTGTTGCTAATATTCCTGCATTTACTTTTACATAGAATAACAGGTTAGATACTGGTCAACAAGCAGCGTGCAGGGACATTGACCAGTTGTCCTGTGGATTGGCCTATAAATATATTTGAGCAAACGAGTTTTTGTAACACTGGTTAACAGGGCCGCCATCACGGGGACAGTAGTCGGCACTAGGGTTCCATTAGCTGAGAGGGGCCCATTCTTCATTACAGGAAGAATGGGCCTGATCCAGAGCTACGAAATTGCTGTCCGACGGGCGAGCGTACGACGGTTTTTTGCGTATTTTCGTACGAAAATTCGCACTGCGCATGCCCAGTATGACAGCTTCCGGTCGGCTGGACGACATGAGCGTATAGCGGTCGTATGGTGTGCGAATTTTTCGCTCGAGGGGCGTGCGTTCAGTACGACGGTCGGCTGGGCGCTCGTTTTACAACAGGGAGGCGGGGATAGCCATTTAAATTGTACAGTATGGGCGTGCTAAGCCCGTACGCTCAGCGTATTTTGTGCACTGAGGGGAGGCATGAGGAGATTATTTGGAGGCTGAGGGGAGACATGAGGGGATTATTTGGAGACTGAGGGGAGGCATGAGGAGATTATTTGGAGGCTGAGGGGAGACATGAGGGGATTATTTGGAGACTGAGGGGAGGCATGAGGAGATTATTTGGAGGCTGAGGGGAGACATGAGGGGATTATTTGGAGACTGAGGGGAGGCATGAGGAGATTATTTGGAGGCTGAGGGGAGACATGAGGGGATTATTTGGAGACTGAGGGGAGGCATGAGGAGATTATTTGGAGGCTGAGGGGAGACATGAGGGGATTATTTGGAGACTGAGGGGAGGCATGAGGAGATTATTTGGAGGCTGAGGGGAGACATGAGGGGATTATTTGGAGACTGAGGGGAGGCATGAGGAGATTATTTGGAGGCTGAGGGGAGACATGAGGGGATTATTTGGAGACTGAGGGGAGGCATGAGGAGATTATTTGGAGGCTGAGGGGAGACATGAGGGGATTATTTGGAGACTGAGGGGAGGCATGAGGAGATTATTTGGAGGCTGAGGGGAGACATGAGGGGATTATTTGGAGACTGAGGGGAGGCATGAGGAGATTATTTGGAGGCTGAGGGGAGACATGAGGGGATTATTTGGAGACTGAGGGGAGGCATGAGGAGATTATTTGGAGGCTGAGGGGAGACATGAGGGGATTATTTGGAGACTGAGGGGAGGCATGAGGAGATTATTTGGAGGCTGAGGGGAGACATGAGGGGATTATTTGGAGACTGAGGGGAGGCATGAGGAGATTATTTGGAGGCTGAGGGGAGACATGAGGGGATTATTTGGAGACTGAGGGGAGGCATGAGGAGATTATTTGGAGGCTGAGGGGAGACATGAGGGGATTATTTGGAGACTGAGGGGAGGCATGAGGAGATTATTTGGAGGCTGAGGGGAGACATGAGGGGATTATTTGGAGACTGAGGGGAGGCATGAGGAGATTATTTGGAGGCTGAGGGGAGACATGAGGGGATTATTTGGAGACTGAGGGGAGGCATGAGGAGATTATTTGGAGGCTGAGGGGAGACATGAGGGGATTATTTGGAGACTGAGGGGAGGCATGAGGAGATTATTTGGAGGCTGAGGGGAGACATGAGGGGATTATTTGGAGACTGAGGGGAGGCATGAGGAGATTATTTGGAGGCTGAGGGGAGACATGAGGGGATTATTTGGAGACTGAGGGGAGGCATGAGGAGATTATTTGGAGGCTGAGGGGAGACATGAGGGGATTATTTGGAGACTGAGGGGAGGCATGAGGAGATTATTTGGAGGCTGAGGGGAGACATGAGGGGATTATTTGGAGACTGAGGGGAGGCATGAGGAGATTATTTGGAGGCTGAGGGGAGACATGAGGGGATTATTTGGAGACTGAGGGGAGGCATGAGGAGATTATTTGGAGGCTGAGGGGAGACATGAGGGGATTATTTGGAGACTGAGGGGAGGCATGAGGAGATTATTTGGAGGCTGAGGGGAGACATGAGGGGATTATTTGGAGACTGAGGGGAGGCATGAGGAGATTATTTGGAGGCTGAGGGGAGACATGAGGGGATTATTTGGAGACTGAGGGGAGGCATGAGGAGATTATTTGGAGGCTGAGGGGAGACATGAGGGGATTATTTGGAGACTGAGGGGAGGCATGAGGAGATTATTTGGAGGCTGAGGGGAGACATGAGGGGATTATTTGGAGACTGAGGGGAGGCATGAGGAGATTATTTGGAGGCTGAGGGGAGACATGAGGGGATTATTTGGAGACTGAGGGGAGGCATGAGGAGATTATTTGGAGGCTGAGGGGAGACATGAGGGGATTATTTGGAGACTGAGGGGAGGCATGAGGAGATTATTTGGAGGCTGAGGGGAGACATGAGGGGATTATTTGGAGACTGAGGGGAGGCATGAGGAGATTATTTGGAGGCTGAGGGGAGACATGAGGGGATTATTTGGAGACTGAGGGGAGGCATGAGGAGATTATTTGGAGGCTGAGGGGAGACATGAGGGGATTATTTGGAGACTGAGGGGAGGCATGAGGAGATTATTTGGAGGCTGAGGGGAGACATGAGGGGATTATTTGGAGACTGAGGGGAGGCATGAGGAGATTATTTGGAGGCTGAGGGGAGACATGAGGGGATTATTTGGAGACTGAGGGGAGGCATGAGGAGATTATTTGGAGGCTGAGGGGAGACATGAGGGGATTATTTGGAGACTGAGGGGAGGCATGAGGAGATTATTTGGAGGCTGAGGGGAGACATGAGGGGATTATTTGGAGACTGAGGGGAGGCATGAGGAGATTATTTGGAGGCTGAGGGGAGACATGAGGGGATTATTTGGAGACTGAGGGGAGGCATGAGGAGATTATTTGGAGGCTGAGGGGAGACATGAGGGGATTATTTGGAGACTGAGGGGAGGCATGAGGAGATTATTTGGAGGCTGAGGGGAGACATGAGGGGATTATTTGGAGACTGAGGGGAGGCATGAGGAGATTATTTGGAGGCTGAGGGGAGACATGAGGGGATTATTTGGAGACTGAGGGGAGGCATGAGGAGATTATTTGGAGGCTGAGGGGAGACATGAGGGGATTATTTGGAGACTGAGGGGAGGCATGAGGAGATTATTTGGAGGCTGAGGGGAGACATGAGGGGATTATTTGGAGACTGAGGGGAGGCATGAGGAGATTATTTGGAGGCTGAGGGGAGACATGAGGGGATTATTTGGAGACTGAGGGGAGGCATGAGGAGATTATTTGGAGGCTGAGGGGAGACATGAGGGGATTATTTGGAGACTGAGGGGAGGCATGAGGAGATTATTTGGAGGCTGAGGGGAGACATGAGGGGATTATTTGGAGACTGAGGGGAGGCATGAGGAGATTATTTGGAGGCTGAGGGGAGACATGAGGGGATTATTTGGAGACTGAGGGGAGGCATGAGGAGATTATTTGGAGGCTGAGGGGAGACATGAGGGGATTATTTGGAGACTGAGGGGAGGCATGAGGAGATTATTTGGAGGCTGAGGGGAGACATGAGGGGATTATTTGGAGACTGAGGGGAGGCATGAGGAGATTATTTGGAGGCTGAGGGGAGACATGAGGGGATTATTTGGAGACTGAGGGGAGGCATGAGGAGATTATTTGGAGGCTGAGGGGAGACATGAGGGGATTATTTGGAGACTGAGGGGAGGCATGAGGAGATTATTTGGAGGCTGAGGGGAGACATGAGGGGATTATTTGGAGACTGAGGGGAGGCATGAGGAGATTATTTGGAGGCTGAGGGGAGACATGAGGGGATTATTTGGAGACTGAGGGGAGGCATGAGGAGATTATTTGGAGGCTGAGGGGAGACATGAGGGGATTATTTGGAGACTGAGGGGAGGCATGAGGAGATTATTTGGAGGCTGAGGGGAGACATGAGGGGATTATTTGGAGACTGAGGGGAGGCATGAGGAGATTATTTGGAGGCTGAGGGGAGACATGAGGGGATTATTTGGAGACTGAGGGGAGGCATGAGGAGATTATTTGGAGGCTGAGGGGAGACATGAGGGGATTATTTGGAGACTGAGGGGAGGCATGAGGAGATTATTTGGAGGCTGAGGGGAGACATGAGGGGATTATTTGGAGACTGAGGGGAGGCATGAGGAGATTATTTGGAGGCTGAGGGGAGACATGAGGGGATTATTTGGAGACTGAGGGGAGGCATGAGGAGATTATTTGGAGGCTGAGGGGAGACATGAGGGGATTATTTGGAGACTGAGGGGAGGCATGAGGAGATTATTTGGAGGCTGAGGGGAGACATGAGGGGATTATTTGGAGACTGAGGGGAGGCATGAGGAGATTATTTGGAGGCTGAGGGGAGACATGAGGGGATTATTTGGAGACTGAGGGGAGGCATGAGGAGATTATTTGGAGGCTGAGGGGAGACATGAGGGGATTATTTGGAGACTGAGGGGAGGCATGAGGAGATTATTTGGAGGCTGAGGGGAGACATGAGGGGATTATTTGGAGACTGAGGGGAGGCATGAGGAGATTATTTGGAGGCTGAGGGGAGACATGAGGGGATTATTTGGAGACTGAGGGGAGGCATGAGGAGATTATTTGGAGGCTGAGGGGAGACATGAGGGGATTATTTGGAGACTGAGGGGAGGCATGAGGAGATTATTTGGAGGCTGAGGGGAGACATGAGGGGATTATTTGGAGACTGAGGGGAGGCATGAGGAGATTATTTGGAGGCTGAGGGGAGACATGAGGGGATTATTTGGAGACTGAGGGGAGGCATGAGGAGATTATTTGGAGGCTGAGGGGAGACATGAGGGGATTATTTGGAGACTGAGGGGAGGCATGAGGAGATTATTTGGAGGCTGAGGGGAGACATGAGGGGATTATTTGGAGACTGAGGGGAGGCATGAGGAGATTATTTGGAGGCTGAGGGGAGACATGAGGGGATTATTTGGAGACTGAGGGGAGGCATGAGGAGATTATTTGGAGGCTGAGGGGAGACATGAGGGGATTATTTGGAGACTGAGGGGAGGCATGAGGAGATTATTTGGAGGCTGAGGGGAGACATGAGGGGATTATTTGGAGACTGAGGGGAGGCATGAGGAGATTATTTGGAGGCTGAGGGGAGACATGAGGGGATTATTTGGAGACTGAGGGGAGGCATGAGGAGATTATTTGGAGGCTGAGGGGAGACATGAGGGGATTATTTGGAGACTGAGGGGAGGCATGAGGAGATTATTTGGAGGCTGAGGGGAGACATGAGGGGATTATTTGGAGACTGAGGGGAGGCATGAGGAGATTATTTGGAGGCTGAGGGGAGACATGAGGGGATTATTTGGAGACTGAGGGGAGGCATGAGGAGATTATTTGGAGGCTGAGGGGAGACATGAGGGGATTATTTGGAGACTGAGGGGAGGCATGAGGAGATTATTTGGAGGCTGAGGGGAGACATGAGGGGATTATTTGGAGACTGAGGGGAGGCATGAGGAGATTATTTGGAGGCTGAGGGGAGACATGAGGGGATTATTTGGAGACTGAGGGGAGGCATGAGGAGATTATTTGGAGGCTGAGGGGAGACATGAGGGGATTATTTGGAGACTGAGGGGAGGCATGAGGAGATTATTTGGAGGCTGAGGGGAGACATGAGGGGATTATTTGGAGACTGAGGGGAGGCATGAGGAGATTATTTGGAGGCTGAGGGGAGACATGAGGGGATTATTTGGAGACTGAGGGGAGGCATGAGGAGATTATTTGGAGGCTGAGGGGAGACATGAGGGGATTATTTGGAGACTGAGGGGAGGCATGAGGAGATTATTTGGAGGCTGAGGGGAGACATGAGGGGATTATTTGGAGACTGAGGGGAGGCATGAGGAGATTATTTGGAGGCTGAGGGGAGACATGAGGGGATTATTTGGAGACTGAGGGGAGGCATGAGGAGATTATTTGGAGGCTGAGGGGAGACATGAGGGGATTATTTGGAGACTGAGGGGAGGCATGAGGAGATTATTTGGAGGCTGAGGGGAGACATGAGGGGATTATTTGGAGACTGAGGGGAGGCATGAGGAGATTATTTGGAGGCTGAGGGGAGACATGAGGGGATTATTTGGAGACTGAGGGGAGGCATGAGGAGATTATTTGGAGGCTGAGGGGAGACATGAGGGGATTATTTGGAGACTGAGGGGAGGCATGAGGAGATTATTTGGAGGCTGAGGGGAGACATGAGGGGATTATTTGGAGACTGAGGGGAGGCATGAGGAGATTATTTGGAGGCTGAGGGGAGACATGAGGGGATTATTTGGAGACTGAGGGGAGGCATGAGGAGATTATTTGGAGGCTGAGGGGAGACATGAGGGGATTATTTGGAGACTGAGGGGAGGCATGAGGAGATTATTTGGAGGCTGAGGGGAGACATGAGGGGATTATTTGGAGACTGAGGGGAGGCATGAGGAGATTATTTGGAGGCTGAGGGGAGACATGAGGGGATTATTTGGAGACTGAGGGGAGGCATGAGGAGATTATTTGGAGGCTGAGGGGAGACATGAGGGGATTATTTGGAGACTGAGGGGAGGCATGAGGGGATTATTTGGAGGCTGAGGGGAGACATGAGGGGATTATTTGGAGACTGAGGGGAGGCATGAGGAGATTATTTGGAGGCTGAGGGGAGACATGAGGGGATTATTTGGAGGCTGAGGGGAGGCATGAGGGGATTATTTGGAGGTTGAGGGGAGGCATGAGAGGATTATTTGGAGGCATGAGGAGATTATTTGGAGGCTGAAGGGAGGCATGAGATTATTTGGAGGCTGAGGGGAGGCATGAGGGGATTATTTGGAGGCTGAGGGGAGGCATGAGGGGATTATTTGGAGGCTGAGGGGAGGCATGAGGGGATTATTTGGAGGCTGAGGGGAGGCATGAGGGGATTATTTGGAGGCTGAGGGGAGGCATGAGGGGATTATTTGGAGGCTGAGGGGAGGCATGAGGGGATTATTTGGAGGCTGAGGGGAGGCATGAGGGGATTATTTGGAGGCTGAGGGGAGGCATGAGGGGATTATTTGGAGGCTGAGGGGAGGCATGAGGGGATTATTTGGAGTGCCCAGGACCGCTTACAAGGGTCCCCGTTGACTCCCCCAGTCTGCGGTCCTGGGTGCCCTTGTAAGCGGGGGATGCAGCGCCAGAGCGTTTATCCCCTGCTAGATTGCATACACAGCTCTGTGTGACGCTGGCAAGACCTCAGGGTCACATCAGCATCACACAGAGCAGAGAGGGAGCACAGCAGGAGGAAGAAGGTAAGATAAGTAAGATTATTGGGACTTTGGGAGGCTGTTGGGAAATATGAGGGGATTTTTTGGAGGCATGAGGGGATTGGAGACATGATGAAAATACTGGGGAGCTGGAGGCACATGATGGGAATACTGGGGGGGCTGAAGGCACATGATGGGGAATACTGAGGGAGCTGGAGGTACATAATGGGGAGGGGGGGTCTGGTAAGACTTGATGAAGAATCATCCTTGGGGGTTGAAGCCATGATGGGTTGACTACACCCCCCCCAATGGCTTGACCACACACAATCACACCTATTACAACCCCCCAATGGCTTGACCACATACAATCACACCTATTACACAACAAGGTGAATTGGGGCGCCAGTGGGAAGACTAAATTCTTGCCCCCAACGTTGTGACGCCCCTGGAGCCAGCGATTGATCCCAGTCTAGAGAAGGGGAGAGTAGTGAGTTAGGCCCTGAATTGGGACAAGGCTGGATACATACACATTGTCGATATGCAAATATGCATTGTTGAGGCAACCGCATCCAATTTGCATTAATATTGAGTAGATATAGGTGCAGGGATGCCACTTGCAAGCTAAGTGAGACACATCTGGACGTTACATAAAGTGGTGTACAGGGCCAGATGGGCTGATGCAGAACATGCTTCTGCATTCTTGGCACGTTGCAGGCTTGTGTAGTGCCACTGCAAGAAGAATTGCCACAACCAATGGCCCTGAACAGACAGTAAGCAGACAGCTAACCACCCCACTGATTGGCTGATGATGGAAACCTGTGTGCTGTTCTCTTCCTTTGCAGAAATGCTGTCATGCTCAGTGTCACGACTCTGACCTCACCTGAGGCTTTCGTGACTTATCTGGGACTCAAGGGGTTAATCACAACAGCCACCTGGTCTGTTCTACAATGACTAATGCCCCTTCTCCCACCCCAAATATGACTTATTACCAATGAACTGCCACCACCAAGGCTATTCACAGGAGGCCTTCGGTTCTCCTTTACCCAAATCA
>WWET01000205.1:926896-938127 GCA_011038615.1 Limnodynastes dumerilii | reverse complement strand
GACGGAGTGCTGCAGCCGTGCGCCGAGAAAGAGGCGCCCTCCGGATGCCAGGAGCCAGGTAAGTGCGGCCTCTGCCGCATTACGTGATAGAGAATATATTGACAATAACAACATGAGTTGAATGGTCTCATGACGCAGGAATCACCACACTATAATTCTACAATTCTGTCTGTAGGAAAACATTGACAGCGGATCATTAACCAATATGCATATACAGTATAGCAGCATTTACATTTGATAAAACATAAATACTAATTGATTGTCGTACTTGAAGAGAAAATAACAGACAGTACAATAATCTCTAGTGCAACCATTTTGTTTAGAGATGGAAGAGATAGAGGACCTCCAGGCATGAGTAGTAACATACAAGATGTATAAGCTAATCATTCACAACATCGGGCCGGATCCAGAACTACGTCCGTCTTCCATAGACGGACGTAGTTCAATGAACAATAGCTACTGCGCATGCGTAGTAGCTATTGTACGTAATCTGCATATCGTTTCGATATGTAGATTGCGTATACGCGGTCTAAAAGACCGCACATCTTGAAGACGGACGTAGTTCTGGATCTACCCCATCATCATTAAGTCTTATAGGTGGATCCCCAAGTAGGAACAACGTTTCATACCAAGAAGTATGTTTGAAACAATTGTGAATCTGGTATCTAATAGTGGATGTAAGGGTATCAATATATTTGTCCCAGGTATTTAAGAACAAAGCCGCCTTTTTTTCTTTAGATAGTGTGGTCTCCAACCACTCCATACGAAAAAAAATTGCTGGAGTATACATTTACGGGCTACTGCTGAAACAACTGTCACCATGTGTTTTCTTTTCTTAGACAACTGAACTGTCTCTAGGGTCCCAAGAATTGCCCATTTGGGAGTAAGTGCTATGTCTATTGACAATTGGTTCTTGGTGTAAGCATGTATTTGTCTCCAAAAGCGCTTAATTTGTGGGCATTCCCATAAACAGTGATAAAGAGTGGCTGAAGTATTTGTACATTTAAGGCATTGAGGGGATTTAGAGATTCCCATTTGCGCCCGTCTATGTGGTGACAAGTACCCTCTGGGAAATATTTTTAAGAGCATCTCTCTGTACGTGCTCTGCTTCAAAATCCCAGTTGCAAATTGCAGTGTATGTAAAATATCTTCTACATTTAGATTTGGAAATATGGTGGTCCAGTGTGATATACCCTTCGTTATCAGCTCGTGATTTAGAGTATCCCTAAGACATTGATAGTGAGAGGATATGGCCCCCTTGGTACCTGACGGTTGAAACAGCATGCGATCTATATCGTTCTGCCAGTCACATTCCTTGAGTTGTCTAAGCACCTTTATAGTATAATGTCGCGCTAGATGTACTGCAAAGACATGGGTATGTGGTAATTGGTACTTTTCGATAATTTGGGCACTTGTTAGTATGGATTTGGTGTGAACATTTACGATATCTCTCAGGGTAATTATACCATGTTGAGGCCATCTGGTGAAGGGGAAATCCGCCTTGCCTTGTTGGAATTCCGGGTTGTGTATAAAGGGGAGGGATAGGGAATGTTGCTTATTTAGACCCTTTAGTTTCCTAATCCGTTTACATGTTGTCCACATAGACATAAATAGGGGATTATCTTGTATTTCTAGGGGAATAGAGGATCTACCCATCTGTAAAAAGGCTGTTAGGGATTTGTTGGGAAGAAAAGATTGTTCATAAGGAGTGTTAGCATAATGCTCTGTTATACTGTTATATGGAGCCAATCTTTAATTATTCTAACATGGCTAGCAAAATTATACATTTTTAAGTTTGGGAAATTAATTCCCCCATTCACCTTCTGCTGTTGTAATTTAATGAGTGCTATTTTAGCTCTTTAACCTCCCCAAATGAACGACCTAAATTTGCTGTTTAGCCCTTTTTCATCTCTGTGAGATACTACTATGGGAAGCATCTGGAGAGGGTACAGTAACTTTGGGAAAATTACCATTTTAATTAAGCTAGCTTTACCAGTGAATGAGAGAGGTAACTTTTGCCAATTCTCCAGCAATCTATCAGTTTCCTTAAGTAGATTATTCAGGTTCAGTTTATATAGATAATATAGGTTTTTGGGTATTTTTAGCCCCAGATATGTGAGTGATTGGTTGGCCCAGGTAACCTGGAATTGCCTATACCAAGGGCGCTTAATATCCTGTCCTAACCATAAAGCAACAGATTTAATTTTGTTAATCACAAATCCTAAAATCTCTCTAAATTTATCAATAATTTTTAAAATTTCAACTAGGGAATTCTGTGGGTCGGAAATATATAAAAGAAGATCATTTGCAAATGCAGTAATCTTGGCCATTCTATTCCCAATGGTAATTCCCTTAAAGGACGGAGAGTGCTGCAAAAGCCGGAGTAACAGATCAAGAGCCAAATTAAAAAGGAGTGGGGACAAGGGGCACCCCTGCCTCGTACCTCTAAACATTGTTATGGGTGAAGTTCTCGCACCATCTATCCATATGGAAGTTTGGGGATTGGTATAGATGTATTTAATGAAGTGGGTAAATGTATTGCCAAAATCCCTCCACTCGAAGATTTGTTGTAAGTGTGCCCAAGCAATTTGGTCAAAAGCCTTTTCGGCATCCAAACTAAGTAGCACAGCTTGGTTGTGTTGGCGGCGCACCGCGCCGTTTGCCGCTAAGGCAGCAATTGCAGTGCGGACTGCCTTCACTGAGTTCCTACCATGGACAAACCCCATCTGGTGCTTTGTTAGTAGGGATGGCAGGATATCTTGTAGCCGAGTTGTTATTATTTTAGCTAATAATTTAAAGTCCTGATTGAGGAGCTTAATTAGCCCATACGAAGTCACCTGTTCTGCCGGCTTGTTAGGTTTTAGAATCAATGTGGTGAGGGCTTGATTAAAGGATGGGTACATACTGTACACTTTACATACAAACCTTCACCTACTTCACGTAAATCGAACGTACATATTGTTGACTCACGTAAAACTGGCACGCCCACACGTAAGTATTTATGTGACAATTACGTGAATGGGCCATACGTTAACAATTACGCTACGCTAATGAGTGTATTTTCTATGGTGCGCATGCGCAGTACTTAGAAATAGGCGATTTTACATCTCCGCCACGCGTAAATTCGCTCCGATGCGTTGTTCTGGATCAGGCCCAATGTCGTGTAATATTGATGAAATATTTTTGGGATGTCTTTGCTATTGGTATGTGTTATTTGTGTCTCTGGTTCTTTTAGTGCAATTATACGGTTTTTTTTTTAGTATGACTTGGCTAAATTCGCCAATAGTTTGCCAGATTTGTTGCCCCATCTATAAAATTTATTCTTTTGGTATTCCATACTGATTTGTGCCTGCGATAGTAAAGAAACTCTCCAATAATTGCTTACTAGCTTTATACGTATCATGATTAGCAGCAGTAGGATCATTTACATATGCTGCAAAAGCGTTTTTCATTGTTTTATGTAGATTGTTGTTTTTAATATTGTAGTCTTTACGCTTTTTGCTGACATATGAAATAATTTGGCAAAGGAGAACTGCTTTAGCAGTCTCCCAGTATAGAATGGGAGTTTCTTCGTGGCCAGAGTTATAGTAATGATAAGTTGTCCACTCTGCTATCAAATGTGCTTTGAACTCCTCAGATTGGTAAAGGTGCAATGGAAAACGCCATAGTCGTTCTGCTGGATTTGTGTTATTTAATTGCATGGATATAGAAATAGGGGCATGGTCAGATATTAATATGGAATGAATGTCAGTAGCTAAGACTTTTGGCAGCAGGTGATCGCTGATTAATAAGTAATCTATTCTAGAGAAAGATTTATGAACAGCGGAGTGATAAGTGTAGGACTTGTCCCCGGGGTTATGCAATCGCCAAACATCTAAAACTGCATGTGTGTTTTGCATTTGCATTATAGGATTGTGGGTAGATGGGAGACGGGGGCAAGTCAGATGGGATCTGCCACGGTATTTAGGTCACCTCCAACTATTAAGTTATGTGTAGTATGTTGGAGTAATAACTCTGAGATTTTTTGAAAATATTCTTTAGTAGGGGTGTTGGGCGCATATATGTTTAATAAGGTATACTGCTCAAAACCTATTTTAACATCTATGAACAAATATCGTCCCTGGGGGTCAACAACTTGATCCTCTAATTCATAATCTAAAGATTTACTGAAGATTATCGCCACTCCTTTTGTCTTAGTTGTGTAATTTGCTTTGCAGCACTCTCCGATCCATGGGACTTTAAGCGTGTCATTCACATCTGACCAGTGAGTTTCTTGTTTAAAAATGATATCAGGATTCAGTTTCCTGAAATTTAAGGATATGCGCTTTCTTTTTATCAGGGAGTTAGGTCCCACCACATTCCAAGACACCAAGGTCAAATTATTCGGTCTTGTTGGGAGCATTGGTAGGTGAGGAGGGACAGATTTAAGATCAGCCATCAATAATAATGAACATGGGTGTGTATGTGGCATGTCGATGTGATTCATGTAAGCAAAGTCTACCTGACTTGTATCTCAGCCTGGAGGTCCCCTTTACAACCGTTGCTGGACTGTGTATAGTAAAATAGTGAAACCTGCGGTTATCAAAAAACAATAACATCATTAAGTAACACATTCTCTTCCAAGAAACAATAATGAAGCTCCAAACTCCAATTTTTCTTACTTTTTCCTCCATAGTTAACTTATTCTCTACCTGGACAGGTAGGAAAAACAGGGTATTTTCGTTATGTATATACCAAAACAAAACAAAACAAACATAAACAAACAAACACATATATAACAGGAATCCAACGAGTCATCCTACAATCTTAGGGCATGAAGGTGGTGTGGTGACCCAGAAGATGTGTCTATCTATGGTTTTGATCAAGTGGGTGAGGTACTTGGCATGTCAAAGGTGGAAACAAATTTTCTAGCTTTTTGAGGGTTATCAAATATATACGTTTGGCCCTTATGCATAATTCTCAATTTTGCCGGGAAGGCCAACGTAAACTTAAAGTGATGCTCATATAATATTTTGCAAATTGGGGCAAATTCACATCGTTTTTGAGCGACCTGTGTGAAGAAGTCCTGGAAAATAATTATTTTGATGCCCGAGATTATGAGTTCCGGCATGGAGCGATATTGGCGAAGTACTTGTTCCTTATCTCTATAATTCAGGTATCTGGCTATTACCGGCCTGGGCCTATCTCTCTGGCCTTCCCTATCTGGTCCCAGCCTGTGCGCCCTTTCTATAATACTATCCCTTAGTACTTCAGACAGCTGCAACGCCTGGACCAGATCCTTTTGTAAAAAAGTGATCAGGTCGGAGGATTTTACATTTTCGGGGATGCCTATGAACCTGAGGTTATTTCGTCTGCCTCGGTTCTCCAAGTCGTCTATTTTATCTTCTAGGGCCAGAATGTTTTTATTCTGTGCAAAAGCAGAATTCTCGCAATGCTGGCTTGCATAGTATCAAAGCGTGACTCAAACATCGGGAGTAACTTGCTTTCTAAAAGGGGGAGTAAATGTAAAGATAATTCTCTACATTGCCCTTCTAGAAAAACTAATAAAGAAGAATTGGTACATCTTGCTAAAAGACCCTAAGCTAAGATCGATCCTTCCTGAGAAACCAGCCATTGTTTATAGAAAAGCGCAGAACCTTAAAAACATCTTAGCACCGAGTGCACTATGTCCACGGACAGCTTCAGAATGCAAACGTACCTGGCTAGAGAATGCAAACAGCAAAAAAGGCTTCTTCTACTGCACTAAGTGTATTTCATGCATATCCACGCAGCACCACCCAGCCCCTAACCTCCTTTAAGTCAAACAGTACCAATAAGGAATATAACTATCTGATAGAATCAGCTGTGAAACTAAGGGGGTTGTTTACCTACTGGAGTATCCTTGTGGCCTCCAGTATGTGGGACGCACAATACGCCCACTCAAAATATGCATAGGGGAAAATATCCGGAATATTAAAAAGGGTGTGAATACTCATAGTGTTCCCATTCATTTTTCTTTAAAACATGGAGAAAATAGCCAGGGAGGAAACCAAATGGATTTATAATCTTAAAACATTGGAGCCCAAAGGTTTAAATATAGACCTGGATTTACGGTCCTTCCTCTTCTCTAGTTAAAGCAAGCTCTGACATGTAGGAAGCATCCTTTTTACTTTGTTTTTATTAAATTGTTTGTTTCATTATTGTATTTTCACTATATCATCACTATATCAGTATTTTAAAATTCTCCTGTTTTTTGCCATTCCCTATTACCTGCTCTCCTATGGACAGTTTATAAGACTTATGCCCTTATTCTGCATGATATATCCTGCACTTACACCAGGACAGCATTTGTGAACTTTGTTTGGATGGTTGCTCTCTGCATCTGCACTGCAAGAGATATCTGTCAAAAATCATTAACTCTATTTAAGTTGCCGACAGAAGTGATGTCTCCCCCCTCCTGCGTGCCAATTGCTACTGGTCTGCGATCCGTGCTTTGAACAGGACAGTGACTCTGTATCCCTGAAGAAGCCTTTTCTACAAGGTGAAACGCATAGGGTATAAGAGGAGATGTCACACACCGCAATGTGAGACACCACATTTACCCGCTCCGGCCGGCCGCGGCTATTCTCCGACACTCCTGCAGTCCAGCTTCATGGAGACTGTCACTGACACAATGACAGTCTCCACTACTCACCACCTGGAGCCCTGGTTCTTTTCCTCCGGCGTCCCGCGTGCAGTTCTGGCGCCAAAGCGCCGCAGAGCTTCAGAATATGGGCGCCGCCATCTTGCTCTGCCCACGTGACTCTGAGCCACCAATGAATGCTTACCTGGTTCAGTCCTCCAGCCAATCAGCGCGCAGGGCGCTCTATTTAAACGCTGCAGCACTTACCATCATGGCCAGAACAACTTGTTCACCCAAGGTGCCTGGCAGCCTGTGTTCCTGATCCTGGTACACCCTGATCCAGTCCTGATCCTGGTATATCCTGATCCAGTCCTGATCCTGGTACATCCTGATCCAGTCCTGATCCTGGTACATCCTGATCCAGTTACATCTTGATCCAGTCCTGATCCTGGTACATCCTGATCCTGGTACATCCTGATCCAATCCTGATCCTGGTACACCTTGATCCAGTCCTGATCTTGGTACATCCTGATCCAGTCCAGCGCAACCCATCTCGACAGTACGGCGCAACCCATTATGCCAGTCCGGAGCAACCCATCACGCCAGTCCGGCGCAACCCATCTCTCCAGTCCGGCGCAACCCGCCAGTCTGGCGCACCCGTCCTTCACTACAACCCGGCATAAACCGGCCATTGCTATTGAACTCGTGTGTTGTCCTACTATCTTGCATAGCCGGTGTTGTTTAGTTCCTGTCGGACATTCTCCCTTCTGACATCATCAGGCGCTACTGTGTTGACTATCATCTGCTTTGTATGCCATGCAACAACCCTTCATTAAACCCGCTAACTTCCACTTTACTCCTGCTCGTCAATTAACTCCCTTGGCACCCGTAACGGATTCACAAATTGCCGTAGCCATAACAGTTTGTTCTGGCCCTATGAATCGACTGGGGAAAACCCCCAAGGGACACTGCCCACCTTGGCAGACAGACTCGAGCGTCAGGAGGTTACCATTGGTCAGGTAGTAGCCTGTCTACATGAACTGTCCAATCAAGTGGGTGCCTTTCAGCACGCTGTGCTGCAAAACCAAGCCTCATCTGGGAATTCTGCTTCTGGACTCCTAGAATTCCTCTGTCTACCTCGGCTAAATATGACGGTGACCCAAAGTCCTGTCGGAGATTCCTGAACTTATGTTTGCTGCATTTTGAACTCCAACCTGAGAACTTTCGGTCTGATAAAGTGAAAATAGCATACATTATTTTGCTACTCTCTGGTCAAGCCTTGAACTGGGTCTCTCCGCTTCTTGAAAAAAGTGATCCGCTTCTAGCCAATCTGAAGGAATTCCTGGAAACTTTCCGGATTATTTTTGACACACCTGGTCGCTCTACTTCAGCTGTTACAGACATCCTGCGACTTCGCCAACGAGAGCTTACAGTTGGACAATATGTAGTTCAATTCCGGACACTTGCTTCTGAGCTAACCTGGGGTGAAGACGCTCTAATCTCAGTCTTCTGGAACGGTCTTGCTGACCGCATCAAGGACAATCTAATCTCCTCCCAACTGCCTAGTTTCCGTAACGACTTGATAACTACATGCATCCGGGTAGATGTTCGTTGTCGTGAAAGGGCTTCTGAAAGGAGGGAGGCTTCTCGTCCAAAGATCACTGTGTCTTCTCACCCCAGGATTCCAACTCCACCTCCTGAGGAACCCATGCAGTTAGTTCGGTCTAAACTGACTGCTCAAGAACGTCAGAGAAGGATCAAAGACAACCTTTGTTTCTATTGTGGTGAATCCGGTCAACGTCCTGGAAACGGCCGCTCCTAACCTCCATGGAGGAGGTAAAGTTAGGAGTACCTTTACGATCCTCCGCCTCTAAAGACTGTACACTACCTGTTACCCTCATCATTAATTCTGCGGAAACACCGTTGACCGCCCTTCTTGATTCCGGGGCTGCCGAAAATTTTATTTGCAACCACATCATTGAGAAGCTTGGGATTGCAACTGAGAAAATCTCCACGACAACATACCTCTTGGCAGTAGATGGAAGCCGAATTCCCAGTGGAACTATCAGTTTTTAGTTCTCTCATCAGCCAGTCTTCCCATCATTCTGGGGTTACCTTGGCTCTAAACTCATAATCCCCACTTAGACAGGTCATCTTCTCAAATCATTTGTTGAGGAGAACAGTGTTTCCAGAATTGTCTGTCTCGAGTGGTTCCACAACGCCACGCCAAGCCTGCCTCCAATCCTGACATTCCTATTCACTATCAGGACTTTCGGGACGTCCAGTAAAAAAGCTGCAGAAACCTTACCACCCCATCGTCCTTGGGACTGTCCCATTGATTTTCTACCAGGTACTACGCCCCCCAGAGGGAGAACCTATCCGTTATCACTTCCTGAGACCCAAGCGATGACTGCGTATATTCAAGACAATCTTGCCAGAGGTTTCATCCGCCCCTCTTCTTCCCCGGCTGGTGCAGGATTGCTTTTTGTTAAAAAGAAGGACGGAGGCCTTCGTCCCTGCATCAACTACCTTGGCCTAAACAACATAACGATCAAAAATCGATATCCCCTGCCGTTGATCTCGGAAATGTTTGATCGTATCAAGGGCTCTACAGTGTTTACCAAACTTGACCTGAGAGGAGCGTACAATTTGATCAGAATCAGAAGTGGTGATGAATAGAAGACGGCTTTCAACACACGGGATGGTCATTACAAATACCTCGTGATGCCCTTTGGACTAAACAATGCCCCCGCTGTCTTCCAGGGCTTCGTTAATGAAATATTCCGAGACCTTCTGATCAAATCGGTGGTAGTCTATTTGGACGACATTCTGATCTTTTCCAAGCACCTGATTACCCACCGCACCATGGTACAAGAGGTACTGTCCCATCTACGGAAAAACCATCTGTTCTGCAAGCTGGAGAAATGTACATTTGAGACCGACAGCATCCCTTTCCTTGGCTTCATTCTCTCCAGTACCCAGATCCAGATGGATCCCGCTAAAGTACAAGCCATTTTGGACTGGCCTCAACCTACCACCTTGAGAGGCATTCAAAGGTTCATCGGTTTTGCAAATTTCTATAGACAATTTGTACGAGACTACTCTACCATCCTCGATCCTATCACATCTTTGACCCGCAAAGGCTCCAACACTGCGAAATTGCCTGTAGAGAGCCAACAGGCATTCCAGCGGCTGAAAGAGGCCTTTGTTTCAGTTCCAGTGCTCCGACAACCAGATGTCACTCTACCTTTTTTCTTGAAGGTAGATGCCTCCTCTGAAGGTACCGGAGCCGTTTTGTCACAGAAGTTCTCCAACGGCCAAATCCATCCCTGCAGTTTCTTCTCCAGGAAGTTCCTCTCGGCCGAGAGGAACTATGCCATCGGAGAGAAAGAACTTCTCGCCATGGAACTTGCTTTGGCGGAATGGCGGTGTCTACTTGAAGGAGCAGCTCATCCTGTTACAGTCTTCACCGACCACAAGAACCTGCTCTACTTCAAGACCGCTCAATGTATCAATCCACGTCAAACTCGGTGGTCTCTTTTCTTCACACGCTTCAATCTTCAGCCTCGTTTTCGCCTGGGAAGCAAGAATCACAAGGCAGATGCCTTATCAAGGCTATTCCCACCGGATGGTTCTGAGGAGAAAGAAGATCACTTCATCTTAAATCCTCTCTCAGTTGCTACCACTCACTCTGTTCCTGTCGGTAAAACCTTTGTGCCTGTCACTCTTAGGAAGAGACTCCTGCACTGGTCCCATGCCTCCAAATTCTTGGGACATGTGGGCATCACCAAGACCTTGGCATTTATCTCCCAAGGCTATTGGTGGCCATCACTTCGTGAAGATGTCAAGGCTTATGTAGCAGCTTGCGCACAATGCACACAACACAAAACTTCACAGAAGCCACTCTTCAGCCTCTGTCAGTCCCTAAAGCTCCATGGACCCATATTTCTATGGACTTCATTACGGACTTACCTTCTCGTAATCAGTACAACACCATTTGGGTGGTTGTGGACTGATTCTCAAAAATGGCTTATTTCATACCACTCAAAGGACTTCACCAGTACTAGCCCAATTGTTCATCTCTTACATCTTTCGTCTTCATGGATGTCCAGAGGAAATAGTATCAGACAGAGGGGTCCAGTTCACGACTCATTTCTGGCGAGCACTCTGCAAAAGCCTTCAGATCAATTTGAAGTTTTCCACCACCTACCACCCACAGACGAATGGGCAGACTGAACGAGTTAATCAGGATCTGGAGACCTTCATCCGTCTGTACGTCTCCTCGTCCCAGGATGATTGGGTGACCCTCCTACCATGGGCAGAAATCTCCCTTAATCAGCACTATCACAAATCCCTGGACAACACTCCCTTTAAGGTGAATTACGGATATCATCCCAGGGTTCCACCCTTCTCTCTACTCCCAGCTACTTCAGTGCCCGCTTCCGTATCAACTTTAGAAAACTTTGCAGGAATATGGAAGAAGGTGAGAACTGCACTTCTGAAAGCCTCCAAAAGGTACAAAATTTGCGCTGATCGCAAAAGAATTGCCATTCCCCCACTTCACCCAGGGGACCGGGTATGGCTGGCTTCAAAAAACCTTCGCCTCAAGGTACCATCCATGAAGTTCGCC
>WWET01000205.1:886896-926409 GCA_011038615.1 Limnodynastes dumerilii | reverse complement strand
CCTGATCCAGTCCTGATCCTGGTACATCCTGATCCAGTCCTGATCCTGGTACATCCTGATCCAGTCCTGATCCTGGTACATCCTGATCCAGTCCTGATCCTGGTACATCCTGATCCAGTCCTGATCCTGGTACATCCTGATCCAGTCCTGATCCTGGTACATCCTGATCCAGTCCTGATCCTGGTACATCCTGATCCAGTCCTGATCCTGGTACATCCTGATCCAGTCCTGATCCTGGTACATCCTGATCCAGTCCTGATCCTGGTACATCCTGATCCAGTCCTGATCCTGGTACATCCTGATCCAGTCCTGATCCTGGTACATCCTGATCCAGTCCTGATCCTGGTACATCCTGATCCAGTCCTGATCCTGGTACATCCTGATCCAGTCCTGATCCTGGTACATCCTGATCCAGTCCTGATCCTGGTACATCCTGATCCAGTCCTGATCCTGGTACATCCTGATCCAGTCCTGATCCTGGTACATCCTGATCCAGTCCTGATCCTGGTACATCCTGATCCAGTCCTGATCCTGGTACATCCTGATCCAGTCCTGATCCTGGTACATCCTGATCCAGTCCTGATCCTGGTACATCCTGATCCAGTCCTGATCCTGGTACATCCTGATCCAATCCTGATCCTGGTACACCCTGATCCAGTCATTATCCTGGTACGTCCTGATCCTGGTACGTCCTGATCCAGTCCGGCGCAACCCATCACGCCAGTCCGGCGCAACCCAGCACGACAGTCCGGCGCAACCCAGCACGCCAGTGCGGCGCAACCCAGCACGCCAGTCTGGCGCACCCGTCCTTCACTACAACCCGGCATAAACCGGCCATTGCTATTGAACTCGTGTGTTGTCCTACTATCTTGCATAGCCGGTGTTGTTTAGTTCCTGTCGGACATTCTCCCTTCTGACATCATCAGGCGCTACTGTGTTGACTATCATCTGCTTTGTATACCATGCAACAACTCTTCATTAAACCTGCTAACTTCCACTTTACTCCTGCTCGTCAATTAACTCCCTTAGCACCCGTAACGGATTCACAAATTCCCGTAGCCGTGACAGCGGCTGTTGTGCACACAGTGTCGGCGCCAGTTTAACTGCTGCACTACGGGAAGATCCAGCGTTTGCGACAACCAGGACACGCTGTTTACCCTAAGACGGGAAACCAAACATCACTCCAACTCCGAACTTCACTTCTATTGCGGATCCCTGCAACTGCTAACGAGAGTCTGGACATTACCTGTGAGTACGTTCCTGCAACGGAACTTCCCCTTATTGTTTTAGATTTGCTTCACATGCCATCCACAATAGAACTTTACCATCTCACATTATACTAAGTTGGACTACTTTCCTTAGGGGACATTACATTGTGGATTTACTCTCCCCTCCTTAGGGATTGACTGGCACACATCAATCAGCGTTTTGCTTCATCCAGCTGAAATGCCAGCACAGCATTCTATCGGACCTTGTTTTGGCAGCAAGTTACATTATTTGTCTTTCAGCTGTATTAGCAGCTATTTTCTCACAGTGTTTTCTATATCTATTTATTGTTGATTGTGTTTATTGTCCTCAACACATTGCTAGGCAACATCGGTGTGTTCCTAATAAATTATTTTGATTTTTCTAAGTACACCTTGAATTGTCTTAAGCTAAGTGCCGGGAGTTCTCCCTACCGACACATATATTCTTGTTGAAATTATATGAATAATCAAGTGTTACCCCGTTAATGTTTTTAACCATTCTATTTGCTGTTAAGAATTGATATGTATTTTAACAATGATGTTAGTTAATACTTTGCTCTGTGGCATTTGTAATATCTTTTTAAGGTGGTTTGATGGGCGCCTCAAATTGTTATATGCCATTGTGTATACATCAAAGAAAGTATTTGATGGACAAGATCCTGTTTGTTTGCACCATACAATGTATACATAGATATATTTTGATATTTGTATGTTATTATATATCTTGAAAGCTCTCTATTGTGGCACCTATGATTCGATATTATTTCATGAGTACCACGGATCGATATACTTTAAAAGCCTGCGTCTAAATTCTACCAATAAGAAAGAGAGGAGGGGAATTTAAACCCTTCAGTCCTCACTAACATTATTCACCTTGATAAAGTACACTGGTATGGTGCAGTCTGTGTTTTAGTTGATCAGTGGTGTGCTCTTTTCCTTAGAGTTCATTACACCTAGCCCAGTCCTGGGATCCCTTTTACATTAACTGAGCTTTGTTTACTCATAGGTACGGTTGACTGGCTGTTACATCTATTTCACTGATTTGCTATTTTGTTTTTATTGCCACATATGTTTCATGTTTTTGCAAACTTTTATACTATTAAATACTTTTATTAATCCATTCCCTTTATATTTTCTTGATTTTATAAACATCAGAGCATTGGGCCGGATCCAGAACTACGTCCGTCTTCCATAGATGGACGTAATTCTATGAACAATAGCTACTGCGCATGCAGTAGTTCTGGATCTACCCCATTATCTTTGTGTGAAGACCTCATGGGTGACAGTCTTTACTTTTAATTGGGGAATTGGATTAAAGAGCCAGGGAAGGAAGATTCTCACTGTCTGGACGGTTTCCATATGAACTTTCAACAGACGTCTACTTAATTGATGCAATATTTTTATTGATGGCTTTATGGACTTTTCTAGGTTTAAAACACACAGACTTTTTCGTAGTACAGTGACTCTTCATATATGGTCATACACAACAGTACTGTAGTGATTAATTCTTACATTTGCTCTTGTACATAAACTCTGTATAATAATGTTTCCATATGAACTATATAATAAGGTTTCCATATGAACTTTCAACAGATGTCTACTTTATTGATGCAATATTTTTATTGATGGCTTTATGGACTTTTCCAGTTTTATGACACACAGACTTTTCATAGAACAGTGTCTCTTTATATCGGGTCATACACAGAAGCGCTGATTAGCAGTGATTAATCTTACATATGCTCTTGTAGGTAAACTCTGTTTGTATAATAGTATAGTATAGTATAGTATAGTATAATAATGTCAAGTTAAGCCTTGACTGCTAGGGATTTAGACTTAGGTGCGATGTGCACTCTTTTTTTGACTTGGAAACCATTTTATTTTTAAACTGAACTTATACTTTTTTAATAGAATTGTATTCTACTATTGTATCTTTACAGAAATGGTATCTTGCACCATACAGCAAAAGAAAGTTTTGCTTATGGCACCAAAATGGCTAAGGGTTACTCTGAAATGTAGAACCATCTATTTACTTAATTTATATCATTATATTATACTATTTTGCTAGACTATTGTTGCATATTTGTATACTACTGTATATATTTTTTTCTTTTTTAAAAATTGTTTGTCTGTGTTTGTGAGTGAATAAGAGAAGAAACAAAGAAGAAACAGAACAGAGAATAAGTGAATATTGGAAAGTGGTTACGGTACAGTTAGATGAAAGTGAAGAGTAGGGCTGAAAGCAAGAAGTTAACCTCCTCCTCGTAGGTCTCTTGCTCACCCGTCTTGCACCCCTTTAATCTATACTTAATGCTGCTTCCAGGTTCATCTTCCTCTCACGCCGTTTATACCTCGGCCTCTCCTTTATGTCAAACACTTTAAGAAAGGCTCAAATAGAGCTGAAATGCGTTGGTAAAAGTGGGATACCCTGCGACCCAGACCTTTTGTTTACTTAAGAGGACCAAGATATAGAGCATGGCTATCGGGCCCTTTCACTATCTGCCTGCTGTATGAGCCATTCCTTATTAGATATTGGTGGTCCAGCAGACCCCACGCAGGGGGATTTTTTCAACATCTTTATTACTTTTATGTTTTTAGAAGAAAAAGTATCACTATTATTAAGAAAAGTTGGCGTTTATCTGGATTGTTCTAATATGCCTTTATCCCAAGGGGCTGCGATGTAAGTGGTTTGACCTTACGGCAATAGTTTGGTGATAAAACACACTGCTCTAGTTTGTTTCCCCTCTTGTCTCCTTTTATGTTCATCTTGGCACTAATGAAAGGAAAACAAAAGAAGCATCTGGGAAGAAAACATGGAACCGCTACTATTTCAGATAAACGCTTAGCCCAAGTGGCAATTATGTGAGTAATTCTGCTTTGATCTTAATACTTAAACTACCAACGTACTACACAATTTTTTTATCCGTCTTTTATTATGTATGAATATGGCTACATGCAAGGGCCATCAGCGGGAAAGAAAATTTTAAATCCACATTATGTGAACCCTAAATGATATGCATCAATGTCAAGGGGCTTAAATGTGAATAGAAATAGTTTTGTTCATTGTTTGGTATACTTTGGACTGCTACACAAGGAGAATGTTTGTCTATTTCTTCTCTTTTGAGTGTCCTTTATATCTATAAACCAACGGAATATAAGAACATCCAAACTTATACAGTATATCCAGGAATTCAGTGACAAAAATAAATCAGAGACTTTATTACTCCTTACTGATCACCAAATCTCACGGCAGAGTCCAGGACTTCTCACATGCTGCACCTCTGCACTGGAATGACCTCGCTTCTTCAGTCAGACTCTCCCCCACATTGCAGGTCTTCAAGCGCTCAGGTTACCCCTCCTCCACTTAACATCCTCACTGCATTCTACATTTATCCCTTCCTTTCTTTCCTTCCCCCTTTCCTCCGCTCACACCAGCCATCCACTTCCTCCCCCCTCCTTATGTCTTCTGTAAGTTCATCCCTCCAACTTAGTGTGTTAGCTCATATGAGCAGGGCCCTCCATCCTAGGGTTGTTCCCTCCTCCACCACTCCCCCCTCACTTTGTACCCTCTGTCCCCTACTGCTACCCTTTTACCCCATCCCCACCTGGTGGCTCCCTCTCATTTTCTCACTGTCCTCTATCCCCTCCTCCCTGATCTGCCAATCTGGACACCTTGCATTTTGCCTTGAATTCTGTGCTTGCTTCACTTTTTTGTATTTTTGTGATTATTTTTATATTTATATTGTATTTTATTATGTACTATGCTTTCCATCCCTACCTTGTATGTGTGTACTGTATTTTGTACAGCGCTGTGGACACTTTGTGGCGCCTTATAAACAATCATAATAATATTAAAAAAATAACACAATGAGAGAGAGGTTAGAAACAATGATGGGCTAAAGAGCAGGGCATGAGAAGGGCAGGAGGAGAAAGGTATATAGGGAACTATGGGTAAAGGGGTATAGAGGAACAAGTAACAATGTATGGTATATAGAGGGAAGCTTGTAAAGAAGGAACATGGAGAGAATAGTGGGTGGGGAATAGTATTATGAGGAGTCATTCCTCCATTCAAATTGAGCACTAAACTTCCCACTACAAGAAAGTTCTAAACGCCCTGAATTCCAATCAAGACTTAAGACAAATTACACTTTCAACTGCGGGCTGGATAAGATTGATAGCATTCCCTTTTGGTGAAATTACACTATAGACATTCTCTTTCATTTATCTCTCTGAAAAATCCTTCTGGGAATTTCTGTGCACTTCAAACTGAAAACTTAAGGTAGCTCCTGACTGTTGGAAGTCCACACGCATGAGTAAGTATAGTTACAAATGTCTGTATAGTGCAGCCATTGCTAGCTAAACCCTTTGAATCTCTTGCTTTGAGAATGCAAAGAAATGAGATCTGACCCTTATGTCATTCTGTTCCTGAAGTACATTTAAAAAAAAAAAAGATTATATCTCTTAGTCTAGGGATGCAGTAAATAAAATATATAACTATATCAAGGTGTCAACATGAACTATATCTTATGTTGGTTTTTCCTATTAGTTTTATCTACAAGTTTCATTGCACAGATTGCTGTTTTTTACATTGTTTTTCTGCATACTGCATGACAAATTTTTTTTGCTTATATTTATATATGTTTGTATGCAAAAAACAGCAGTACTAACTACTACTAGAGACCACAGAGTGTCAGATCTCGAAGGGTGTGGTTCGCTGCTGCGAATGTCCCTTTTTCGAAAGGACCATTCTCTCCCAATCGATTGCTTTTACCCCCAACCCTTACCCTAAACCTTATCTTATCCCTCTCCTTCCATTACCCTAACCCTCCCTTCCCCGCAGCCTAACCCTAAGACACCCTTCCCCGCGACCCTAAAACTCCCTGGAGAGTGTTATGCATCGGCATACATTTCCATTCTAAAAATACATTTAGAAAATGGCGGCCTTTTCAAAATAGAGACAGATGAAAAATAGCTTTCGGCTGTCTCTGCTTCTAAAAGATCCCATTCACGGTGGCGACTCCCACCAAATCAAGACAATCAAAATTAAAATCTGTCATTTTAAATATGTAGTCTCCAGTCTATATTACTCCAGCCTCTGCTATGCTTTCCTCCCAGTGTACGGCTAAATTAGGTTTTGTTTCCTAGTTGAATTACTTTGATAATGTGAAATGTAATTGATTCTCCAGAACAATGACTGCAAGGTAAGAAAAACTAAGCCAACATTCAGAAGATGTCAAAGGACAAACACACAAGTTTGTTTTTTTTATGTGCCCAGCCTCAAGGGATAATGTTAACTGGATGCCTAATGGCCTTAAAGTTTAATGATCCTAGCAAGCTGACACTGCAAATTTACTGCCCATCTCCTATGAAGTTTGGAAAAAGTCTAGCAGCTAGGCAAGGAATGCTAGGAGCTAAAAACCAAAGATATTTACAGTTATTTCAAGAAAAAAGAACTCAGGTGCTTGTACACCTTACTGTGAAATAACAGTAAATAAACATCTATTGTGTTCCCTTATCTGTATAATGGAAAATATTGTACTCACAATCTTAGTGGTCCCATGTTAAATGAAGGACCTGTAGGTTATACATTGTCATCATTAACTTAACAGCTTGCATGCAGAGTGGCTCTACATTTAGCAGTTGATTGGCCCAGGGAAAAATAATAGTTAGGGGCCCCCTTCTAGTGTTTACACAGGTTCTTCTGCACATGCACTGAGCACTGTTTATAAAAAAAAACCTGCAGATTCTCAGGCTTGCAGTGAGGCTCACAGGTGAGGTCACTAAGATTAAAACAAGGAGAGTCTGCAGAGGTTAATTGGACAAAAGTTTGAAATACAAGAAGTGGAATTCAGTAATTTATGAGTGGAGGCTAATGACAGCGTTGGTGGCATATGAGCTGGATGACAGCGGAGGTGACGACAAGGGAATGTGCTGTACAGAGTAGCTGTGACAAAAGCCCTCGGAGCAGCATTGTGCAGGTGAGCTGCACATTGAAGCAATAATGATGATCTGCAATGAGACAGTACAGAGCAGCTATGACGATCCATTGGGCTGCATATAAGAGTATATAATACAGAGATTAGGGTTAGGCTGAATACTAATTATCCAAATCAATTGATATATGATGTACCTCCAAATTTCACAAAAGGTAGGCCTCCATACAACTAAATTTGTCTTATGACCACATCCCATTATGAACCACATCCTTTGCAGGTTGCATTTAACATGTCATCTAAATCTCTGCCACCATTTATGATCATACTAAGTGTAGCAATGCATATACATATACATCATATATATATTTTGTTTCTGTGGCAAGCAGATTAACCCCCTGCCTTTCACGCACCTGTTTAACATATACTTATAAATTAATTGAGCAACTTCCATTCTGTTTTTATTATGTTTGTGGGCATGTCTGGGAGCAGTTGCTGAGAGAGGGAGAGCTGTTTCACAGCAGCCATTTTGGAGACTTTAAGGGGTGTCTCCTAGGTAAGTTGGCTCTCAATTTCTAAACATATATATGGGACCCAACATTGGGACTCTCAATTTTAGAGTTAGGACCACCATATACAGAAAGGCCTTGACGGTGGCTGGTGGCTTATCCCATATTTGATCAAATATGTGTAACGAACATTTCTGTGTTTTATTTTACAGATAGAACAGTAGAGTTTGTTACTGGTTTATGGCAGTGTGCTGGGGCTTTTCTTTCCTTTTGTTTCTGTGGCAAGCAGATTAACCCCCTGCCTTTCACGCACCTGTTTAACATATACTTATAAATTGATTGAGCAACTTCCATTCTGTTTTTATTCTGTTTGTGGGCATGTCTGGGAGCAGTTGCTGAGAGGGAGAGCTGTTTCACAGCAGCCATTTTGGAGACTTTAAGGGGTGTCTCCTAGGTAAGTTGGCTCTCAATTTATAAACATATATATGGGACCCAACATTGGGACTCTCAATTTTAGAGTTAGGACCACCATATACAGAAAGGCCTTGACGGTGGCTGGTGGCTTATCCCATATTTGATCAAATATGTGTAACGAACATTTCTGTGTTTTACTTTACAGATAGAACAGTAGAGTTTGTTACTGGTTTATGGCAGTGTGCTGGGGCTTTTCTTTCCTTTTGTTTCTGTGGCAAGCAGATTAACCCCCTGCCTTTCACGCACCTGTTTAACATATACTTATAAATATATAGTGATTTTAACACATATGTCACAGAACGGAGTTGTTATTGCATCAGTTTTTGCCATTTTGCTCTTTTGCTCTTGCTCTGGTCCTGGTCTTCCTGTGCACCTTCCAATCCATTAACTTCCATGCGTTTCTCCACTGAGACTAATAGATAAACAAATCTTCCCTATTGGGGAGTGCTCACAAGTTGACACTCCAGTATCAATTTTAAAGTCCCAAATGTCTTTGTCTAAGTCCTTCTATTTCTGCTTTCACTCCCACTCTACAGTTATTTGCATTAATATATTGTTTCTCCCCTGGAGAGACAACCTTTATTTTCTCCTCTTTCTATTTCTCGGTCCACGGCCCTAGGAAAGAAGAAGAGAAACCTTCCCTGGTGTAGTAGAGTTGTCAGTCAGTGAGTATAACAGACACACTTTCTTACTTCCATTACTTTTTCCTTGTTCTGTAGCATGAATAATAGTCTCTCTTTTTGCTTCTTTTCCTAGGTCAGACACTCTCAGGAAAAATAAGAAACTAAATCCACCCTGGTTTAGTACAATCAGTAATGAGTGAGTAAAGTAAAATAAAGATGTCCTACTCACATTAATGTTTTCTTGATCATGGATATTTGTCTTTTTCTTTCCTTCCCTTAGCTAAACAGAGATAAAGGGCCGTATTCAGAGATCCGTTTGTTAAAAGTACGCAATTATACGCACGGATGTTGCAAGGCCACACCCATGACACTCCCATCACACGGACAGGGTTGCCTCAACCACCCTTATCTTTAAGTGTACATTTCCGTGCGTATAATTCTTCCGTACGTACGTATCTAACTAACCGCGCCCTCAAACGTCATTTAAATGCCCCCCACCACCCATTTTCACGTATCTGTCTCCGGACGGGTTATAACCACGCCCCTCCGTACATATTTTCTCACGTGCGATTCATAAGTCCATGCCTAATGGACTTCGGTGCGTAAAAACAACGTAGATAGCGTAAATAAAGTTACTACGCATGCGCAATTCATCAGATCGTAAAAATAAGCAAGCAAAACCGGTTCTCTGAATACGACCCAAACATTAAAAAAGGAAGAAATTCAGCAGCTTATAAAAATAATGTTGTAATACAGAGGAAGCAAATGATTGTGGAAACAGAATGAGTTGAAAGATTATATTTCCTAGCTAAACTCTAAATTAGAGTTTAAAAATAATGCTATTCAGAATTTTTGTAAAATTAGAAATTGTTTACTCCTAACTCTGGATTAGCACCTCTGTCTTTTTCTAAAAGCTAAGATTCATTATTTATGTAAAAATATTATAATGACATATTGATAGCCAATATTTTAAATATGTTATAAACAGCCAAAGAAGAAATGCACAGGATTCTGGGTCCATGATCCCTTGTGCCTTTAAGTCCAAAAATGTTGAGGATGCACTTGTGATCTTGCAAATGATAATTATTTTTTGCACAATCATCACTGTTTCCATCACAATAGCCACTGTAGTCAGGACAGTAACAGCTGTCTGTGGTTTATCTTACAATTGGCTCATAGAATTGCCGTACACTGTTGCCATCAGAAATGTCAGCTGGGTGCAGACATTAGAAATATTCAGATATTAATCAATAGTGTTAACATAAAAAAGCATAAAAAAGATATAAGAACCAAAAACTGTGCTGGTACAGATATATATAAATATACACACGTATGTATATATATATATATATATATATATATATATATATATAGTAGGGCCCTGCCCTGTCATAAAAGGGATCACTCCCCTCTCTATGTCGGATGCATAGACTCCTGCACGTACGGAAAGCGCACGGGAGTCCCGGTCCCATGCGTATGTATATATATATATATATATATATATATATATATATATAGTAGAAAATGGCCCTGTCATAAAAGGGATCACTCCCCTCTCTATGTCGGATGCATAGACTCCTGCACGTACGGAAAGCGCACGGGAGTCCGGATCCGGTCCCATGTTCCATAGTGAGAGTTCTTATTCTTATTTTTTTTGCATGCAGGGAAAATATGCATAAAGGTAAAACATATGCAGAATATTGTCATCAAACTTGTTGTCTAGCAACAAGGTTTATATCTTTTAATCATTTTAAAATAATAAAATATATAGTTTATTAACTGTGTGTTCAACAGTGCACCTGGTTGTGTTTTGTATTTAACACATTTAGACAATAGGAATGGGGCTTCTAAATCAAACTACTCTGTACTGTGCTCCCTTTGTTATCCCTAAACTTACCCATGGGCTAACTTGTTACATACACTGGGCTGGATCCAGACTTAAGTAAGTGCTTGAAATTAGTTACTCGTGGTCTAAACCATGTTGATTGCAGGGTTTGAATTGCTTACTGCACACAGATACTGACCAGCTTTACTATCACACTGTTATTTATACCAGGGTTGCCGACTTTTGCCAGCTTCCCTGTGGGAGATCCTGAGGGAAGCGAGCAATGCATGCAGGGGGCGGGGCTCAATGACGTGATTTATGCAAATTACCCCAGCCCCTGGATCATACTTGCCCGGTTTTAGCTTATTTAGGCATCGGGACGGGGCTTGATGGTGCAAATTGTGTCATCAAGTCGCTCCCTGGCCCTAGCAACACTAGTATACTAGTGTTGCTAGGCTGGGGGGCAGGACTTAAGGCTGTGGTTTCCATGAGACCACGGGCCTCAAGTCCCTTGCGGAAGATTTGCTAGCTCTCCCATGATACCGGGAGAACTGGCCGAATTTCGGGAGCCTCCCAGACATTCCGGGAGAGTTGGCAACCCTGATTTATACTTGGGGTAGGAAACATCACCTCTCAACTCTAATACTGTTTGCAACAGATGAAATATGACTCCCCTGCAATCAACATGGTTTAGCCCAGGAGTAACTAATTTCAAGCACTTACTTAAGTCTGGATCCAGCCCACTGTTTGTTCTTGAGAAAATGAAAATAAAAAGCAACTATACCTCTTTTTGCTCTAGTATATAAAAATGATATATTATCATCATGCATAACAAACAACATTTAGCTACAAGATAGCTTAAATTTTTATCTTTAACGTAATAATCTACTAATAATCAATAATAACACTGCTTAAAGTACAGACACTTTCACTACATGGTAGTGAGGAAGGGCCATAGGTATGGTTAATTTGTGGTTGTTATATAAGAAAAGCTACTTTAAAAATCTGCCTCCATTACTGAGATTAGAAAAGTAATGCAGTAAATGACGCATGAAATGACATGCACTGGAATGGAAGTGAATGCATTGTTAACAGCTTATTGCTACATTGTACAGTCTGTTGGTTGCTTGCTACATGTTACATTTTAAAGTATAATAACAAGAACGATAGTTAAAATTCATTGTATGGGCTCAGCAATAAGTTCAGTTGCCAGTCTTCATCCTCACTTACAATAAATATTATAAATATATATGTCCATACACTGGGCCAGACCCAGACTTAGTAGACGAGTGTGAACGCGCGGAGTCATTCCGTACGTTCGGCCTCTACTAAGTGCTAAATGTGTGGACAAGATAATTGTACATAAGTGCAAACCCAGCCTTTACTGTATGATTTGCATAGAAAGGCCAGCTCACCATGGCCCTGATTCAAAGATTGAAAATAAGAACTTAAAGTTACACCTGGGCTAAACCATGTTGATTTCAGGGGAGTCAAATTTCATTTGTTGTAACAGTATTATAGTTAAAAGGTGATGTTTCCCAGCTCAAGTCTAATTAGCAGTTTAAAAGTGAAGCTGATCAGGTATCTGTGTGCAATAAGTAAAAGCAAAGCATTCTCCCTGCACGCATTGAATAACATTAACTTGACTCCCCCTGAAATCAACATGGTTTTGCCCAGGTGTAACTTTAAGTTCTTATTTTCAGCCTCTGAATCAGGCCCCATGTGTATAAAGTATACATGGAGGCCTGGATCGCCCCACTGTCAATCCTCAGTAGTAGACCCAGGGTATGGAAATGTCCCCTAGAGTAAATAATGAACATCACAGTGTGTCGGTTCCCACACTTTTAGAGCATGCCTGCACGGATGCTTTCAACGTCTTTAAGTACATGCAAAAAATAAAAAATAAAACAGACTATTGATGTGTATAAAGCACTGTGATCTCTTCATTTGCTTCCACCATCATAGCTCAGTAGATTCATCTCAGGTGGTTTCTAAGGACCGGATTCACACTTAAGTGTGAAATCCATAGGTGCGGTTTGGCATTAAACTGCATCTAAGTGTCCCGTTCCCTCCCATGTCCCACCCACTTCTTTTAGGTGCCTAATGACATTTCCAAGTGCCATAGACTACCTTAAGTTCCTGTGCGTATTTTCCCTCTTAAGTAGGGAAAATGCACACGGATATTGCCAAGCTGCCTAATCCAAATGTCTTCCCCCTCTTACTGCTTCTAACTTTCTACGGGGACTGTTTTGGCATGACTCCTCTTACTGAAAAAAACTATGTGCGGTCTTTAAAGACCGCACATAGTGAATCTACAAGCCTAACTGCTATGAATCAAGGCCCAAGTATTTTGGTACATAAAGTTTACAAAGCAAAACATGTCACCATTCGCTCTTCAGCTTTGGCAGCGAGATATTTGCAAAACCTTTTCCCTGTTGTGATGGGAAAGTACGTGAACTGTCATTAAAAATGCCTAAACCATACTGAAATATTTAGAAAGCAGCTAAAGACGCTGGATCTCTCTCTGGAAGTGGAAGCTCGCTTAAAGCTAGGCTTTTGGAGTAGCCCAAAAGATTCAACTCAGAAAAAAAGATGTTCACTATTCCCTCCAAAGTTTCTACCAAACCCCTGTGTCCTGAACATTTAAGAGTATTTGCAAAGCAGATACTGGATCTGATCCAGAGCTGTGCTTCCACCTATTTTATAGGTTCAAGCACTGCAGGATACATTTCTGCACATGTGCAGAACCGGAGCGAGCACAGAAATTTATTTAAATTAGAAAGGGAGCAGTTTAGTGCTACTGTGAGTGCAGTAACAGGCCAGATTCCCTGCGCTTAGACCTTATATTTTACCATTGTATGTCCGCAGCCAGAAACAGCTGTTTTAGAAATTGAGGCAGCCGTAGGCTCATTTTTCAGCTGTATCTATATAAAAAACAGCCATTTTAGATTTTTAGTGTGAATATTGTTTTATTAGCATTCCAATAAAGACAGATACAAACCAATAACACAATACAACGAGGAAGAATGCAGCTTTAGTGAACAAGCATATATAATGAACACTCAAAAGGGCAAAATTGTAACCAATCTAGAATGAAAGCGAGTGTCCTTAAGCACATTCCATAAAGGGAAAGAAGGTGTACAAAAACACAGAAAGATACCTTGAAGGAAGAGTAGAAGAGAAAGAAAGAGAAGGGACAGGGAAGGGGAAAGGGAAGGTACGGGAAGGTGGCACCTACAATGGAGCGGCCTAGCTTCTGGAAAGCCCTGCAATAAAGCAGATTAGATCAACCAACTAACTGCCTATACAGATCAGATTCTTTAAACCGCAGCCATGGGAACCAAGTTTCTGTAAAAACTGAGCTTCTGTCCAGAGTAGAAAGGGTGAGCTCCTCCATGTCCATATAAAGGTCAATTCTGGCGAACCACTCTCTAGGCCCCGGGGGGGTTGGGGACCGCCAGTGAAGCGGTATGACTGCCTTAGCGGCATTGATCAGGTGCCGGGAAAGTGAGTTCTTAAAGACAGAGATAGGTAGCGGGGACATATTCAGAAGCCAAAATTGAGCAGAATCGGGGACGTCTCCCCCTAGAACAATCGAAACCATCCGTTGTACCATAGACCAAAATGAGCGAAGTTTAGGGCAACCCCACCATATATGAAGGGGGTTTCCCTCCCCGTTAGACACCTCCAGCATCTGTCCGGGACGCTAGGGAGCATTCTATGCAGTACTGTTGGGCACCTATGCCATCGGAACAAAATTTTATACTGAGTTTCCCGGACCGTGGCACTTGATGATGAAGCGTGTGTGTATTGAAATACCTTAGTCCAGTCAGAATGTTACAGGGTGACACACAAGTCCCTTTCCCAGGTCTGAGTGAATCGTGGAAAGGTAGGCCAGGTACCAGTAACTAGCAATTTGTACATAGCTGAAACGGCATGAGGAGGGGGATGGGAGAGCTGACACATGGTCTCAAAAGGGGTAAGATCCCGACTGAGCTCCGCCAGGGGAGCAAGTATAGTGACAAAATGGCGAACCTGGAAATAGGACCACCACTTCCTCCCTGGTGAAGACACTACCTCCCCAAGGTCACAGAGGGGCCGCACTCCTCCAGCTCGCACCAGCTGACCAACCCTCAGAGGCCCGCTACCGCACCATCTACTGACAAAGGAGGGCTGTAATCCTGGCGTGAAATCCCTATTATGTGAAATGACCGTGAGCGGGGAAAATTTTGAAGAAATAGTGGGAAGGGCCCTAAGACGCTTCCACTGGGCCAACGTAGCCCCTATCGTGGGGTGGGGAATCCTAGAGACCACAGGGGTCCAAGCCAAAGTGGTCAGAGGGGAGGGTGCCATAGAATTCTCAATGGTGATCCATTGCTTATTAGATTGGTTTGCCGACCACTCCGCAACCCTACATATATGGGTTGCCCCATAGTAGAGGTAGAGGTTGGGGAGTTGAAGTCCCCCCCCTCTGTTTTCCGGTACAAAATATCATGTTTAAACCGTGGTCTCCTGCCATTCCAAACAAACCCCTGAATAGCGGAATGGGCCTCTTTAAAAAAAATTTGCGGGATTGCAATCGGAAGCATCTGAAAAAGATATAAAAATTTCGGTAGAATAGACATCTTGACCACATTTACCCTTCCCAAAAGGTTGAAGTGTTTGGGCTGCCATCGGGACGGGTCAGACTGAATCTCCTTGAGTTTGGGAGCAAAATTAGTCTCTAATATTTGGGAGAGATCACTGGTCAGATATATGCCCAAGTATTTAATTCGATCCGGGTGCCACTGGAAGGGGAATGATGCCTGCAGACTCCGAACCACTGACGCTGGAGCTGTGAGATTAAGGGCAATAGACTTATGGTAGCTGATCTTAAAGTTAGAAAGTTGGCTGAATCTCTGAAACTCTTTAACTAAATTAGGGAGAGATACAGAGGGATTCGATAATGTGGCTAAGAGGTCGTCCACGAACAAAGCTAACTTACACTCCATGCCACCCGTCTTAATGCCTGAGATATCCGGATTAAACCGTATAGCCTGCGCCAACGCCTCCATACACAAAACAAAAATCAAGGGCGAAAGGGGACACCCCTGCCTAGTGCCATTACGTATCTGCAACGGAGAAGACAAAAGGCCATTCACCCGGACTCTAGCCCACGGGGCGTGATAGAAGGACATTATTTTGCTAATAAAGACTGGGCCCAAGCCCATGTGGTGTAAAATTTGGGACATAAAGATCCAGTCGACCTGATCAAAGGCCTTCTCGGCGTCAGTTGACAGGAGAATCGCCGGTGTCGCAGAAGTATTGACTATGTGGATCAAATTGACAACCTGATGGTATTGTCCCTGGCCTCACGGCCCGGAACAAAACCCACCTGATCCGAATGTATAATGTTTCGAAGGAGTGGGTTCAGCCGAGCAGCTATCATCTTGGAAAGTAACTTAATATCAGCATTAAGTAACGAGATGGGCCGATAACTGGAGCACTGGGTGGGGTCTTTACCCTCTTTGGGAAGCACCGAAATATGAGCCTCATAAGCTTGGGAAGTAAAACGATGAGACTCCGTGATCTCATTGAGGGCCGCTAACAACAAGGGAGCTATCGAGTCCAAGTATAGCTTATAATAGGATATGGTATAACCATCTGGTCCTGGGCTTTTACCCGAGGGAGGGCCCTTAATAGCCTCAGCAAGCTCTTCCAGGGTGAACGGCCTCTCCAAAGCAGCTACCTGAGCACAAGACAGGTGGGGATAATCAACAGAAGAGAGATATTCGCTAACCTCACGCGCTTGGTCCCCTTCAGAGGAGATGGGCAAATTATATAGATCAGAGTAAAAGAGCTGGCCATTTTAGATCTTTTTTTAATGGGTAAGTATTCCAATCGGCATACTTGCCCATTCATTTTGGGAATCCACTGCCCGTCGGACCTGTCGCACCTGCTGCAGGCACCAACAGGGAGGCGAATGACCGTTTAGGGTTAGGGATAGGCTCTGGGGAAGGGAGGGTTAGGGTTAGGATCAGGCTGCAGGTAGGAGAGTCTAGATATAGGCTGCTAGAATGGGAGACCTTAGGGTCAGGCTGCAGGGAGGGGAGTCTTAGGGTTACGCTATGAGGAAGGGAGTATTATGGTCAGGCTGAGGGGAGGGAAGGGTTAGGTTCATGGAAGCGGAGGGTTACAGTAAGGGTTGGGGTTAGAATTATACTTATCCTTCGGAGCTCCGTCTTTGTTGCTTCAGGGATCGATTGATCTGCCTTTTCAACGAAAAGTAATTGATTTCCCAAGAAAACGCCCCTTTCGAAATAGTGCCATTCTCAGCGGCAAACCACACCCATATTTTACACCTGCTCAGGGGCTGGTGTAAGTGTAAAAAGGACTTTATTTTTATTCATTAGGAGATCTTTTTTGTACTTCCTAAACATGTGGAAATAATTAAAAGACTAAATTTAAGTAACAATTAATGTTTAAGACAATTTTCTGATCATAAAATACGAGAGAGTGATTCTTTAAAACCCTGGGCCGTATTCAGAGATCCGTTTTTGAGTGAAGTTCTGTGCGTATTTTTAGGATCAGATCAACTGCGTATGTGTAGCAACTTTATGTACATAGTTTACGTTGACATGTGAATCGCACTTGGGGACATAAGCACGAAAATCAGATGTATGGAAAAAATTACATAAAAGTGGGTGGCAGGGGCTTTTAAATGAACGCATGAAGGCGTGGTTATAAAGAATAACATTGATGGAGCACATACGCGCATGTAAGTACACATGTATAGAACAGAATGGTCTATGGACTCGTAAGTCACCGACAGCACGTCCGGGATAGGGAAGTGTCGGTGGGTGTTTCCTTGCTCCGTTCGTGCGTATAATTGCGTACGTTGAAAAAACAGATCTCTGAATATGGCCTCTGAATGCTGCACATTCTACTCAGGCATTATTTAAAAGACACTTCTTAAATTTTAATTTTAGGAGTTTATTTTGGAGTATGCAAACTGGTAGAGGCTGCTGCAATTACACCTCACAGCCTTTGCATATACGCATCGGTTTGCATGTTTCAAAGAGATGCGCCTTTTCTGGATGTCTTATCCAGAGATACGATATTTGCTATTCTGGATAAGACACACGCAGCTTGAGAAGCAGATCTGCAGATCCACTGCTCAAAAACTCCTTATCAGGTCATTTATTTGTAATACGGAAATATCTTTGCTTACACCTCTTTGCCTTGGTTACAATGGTTGACTAGGCCTATGTATGCAGCAAGAAAGATTTCTCAATGAGAAACCACAGAAGTACTCCTTTCACCTCTTTTCTTTTCTGTACCCAGAAAGTTGATTAACTGTTCAATAAAAATGTAATGAAAAAAAAATTACTCTGATAAAACATATGATCATTTTGACTAAGATGAAATGATTTATAAAAATGCTGGCTTCCCTGTAATGTCTACAATGCCCCACACAATATGTACAGTGGGGAAGATCCAGAACAATGCTTCTGTGCAAATTTACGCGTGGCGGAGGCGTAAAATCGCGATTCTGTATGTACTGCGCATGCGCACAACATAATACGCTACCTAACGTAACGTAAATGTGAGCATGTGGGTCATTTACGTATTTGCTGCGTAAATTCGTACGTGTGGGCGTGCCAATTTTACATTTGGCAAAACTACGTCTAAAATACACAACGTATGGCGGGGGTTTTCATTTAAAGTGTACAGTATGGGCGTGCTTAGCTGCGTAAGTCCGTGTTGCCCATCCGTACGTGAGCGGACGACAACGGTTATGTGGCCAAAAGTTAAGGTAGGATTTGGAAAGCGGAACTCAGTCAAAATACGTACATACAAGGGGTGTGTCTAGGGGAGTGTATAGAAGGTACGCACACGTAAATACACTACGCGAGTAAACGGATTGCAAGTGGAGTTCTGGATCTACCCCTTTATCTTTAATAACAAGCAATAACAAAAAACTTGCCCATAACACTGTGTACACAAGAAATTCAGAAGCAACAAAACCCATTCAAATGATATGAATCAGATCAGTGGTTGAAGTGGATATTTAGAAGCAGCGGTATGAAAATATAGAAATAATATAAATGAATGGAGATTTATTGCTTTACAATTAAATGTGTGGGAGAAGTGACGGTCTGACATACCCCCGTATACCCCCATACCTCGAGCCCAGAATCAGATTATAATGAGAACAACAAATCAGATTTCTATTTCATTTTAATCGATTTCCATTTATTCAACAGTTTTGCATTTTGGGCATTGCAATTAATCATTTTTCTAATGTAAGCAATACCGTAAGTAATAAGCAATAAAAATGTACAATAGATTTATTTTCATAACATTCAAACATTGTAAAATACAACAAAATGATACCCTTCATGTTAATGTTCAACTACTGGAATAATTTTTCTTCAATATGGTCATTCAAGCAAACTTGGTATTGGATTCATTATTTACTTTCAACGTACTTAATTCTTTCAGTATTGGCAACATATTTATATCACAGACCAGAAAATAAACACAAATACCACATGTTTTTCACCCCTTTCCTGTACAAAAATTTCAGAAAATGTCCACTTGACAGTGTCAGAGTTGTGTTGTCAGTCTCTGGCAAGAAATGGCTGTTTTCAAAATAGAAACAGCCGAAAGCTAATTTTAGGCTGTGTCTATTTCGAAAAACAGGCATTTTAGATTTTTTTTTAATAGTTTTTTTAAATGGCTTTTAATGGTTAAATTTTTTTTTTATTCTGATCGGCATACTTACCTATTCATTTTCGAAACCTACCACCCACCCCACCGGAGAGGTTAGGGGACTTTTAGGGTTAGGCTCTGGGGAAGGGAGGGTTAGGGTCATGGAAGGGTTAGAGGGCCGTATTCAGAGAACCATCAGGTAAAGGTACGCAATTATATGCATGATCATTGCAAGGCAAAACCCATGACACTCCCCTCACACGGACGGGTTTTCTGTGACTTATGAGTCCATAGAGCACCTCTATCTTTACGTGTGCATTTCCGTGTGTATAATACTTCCGTATATAACTAACAGCTCCCTCAAACAGTCATTTAAATGCCTCCCCCCACCCACTTTCACGTATCTGTCTCTGTACAGACTATAACTATGCCCCTCCGTACGTATTTGCTCACGTGCGATTCACAAGTCCGTACCTAAGGGACTTCCGTGCGTAAAATCAATGCAGATAGCGTAAACGTAGTTACTACGCATGCTCAGTTCATCATATTGTAAAAAACGCACAGAACTTCTCACAAAAACGGTTCTCTGAATACGGCCCAGAATCAGGCTGCGGGGAGAGTAGTGAAGATTTAGGCTGCAGGGAGGGGAGTCTTAGGGTTAGACTATGGAGAAGGGAGTATTAGGGGTAACGCTGCAGGGAGGGGAGTCTTAGGGTTAGACTATGGAGAAGGGAGTATTAGGAGTAACGCTGCAGGGAGGGGTGTCTTAGGGTAAGGCTTCGGGGAAGGGAGAGTTAGGGTCGGGCTGCGGGGAAGGGAGGGGTAAGATTAGAGTCATGGAAGAAGTATGAGGTATAAGGAAGAGGTATGTTTTATTATATGAATATTTTTTACTGCCATGTATAGTGGTTTGTAAATGTACAAACCTCCCAAAAAATGTATTAAAAAATCTGTCAGATTGGACATTTACAAACCACAACACATCGCTGACGGTTGTAAATAGTAAAAAACACGGCTTAGTAAATTTACCCCCAAGTCCTGCCCATTTGCAAGCACAACCAGGCCTCTGCAGACTGCAAATTAATTGGGTTAAATGAGTGCTTGTGTAAGCGCAGCCCACAAAAATGAATGCTATAGATCTGGCTGCATGGAAATGATGGAATATCAGAGGTCTAGATCCAGTTTTTCATGTAGAATAGCAGAGATAGGAGTCACTCAGGAGTCTTTCACTAATGTTAGCAAGAAATGCCTTTCAAGCTATTTATTGTGCATAGAATACCGACGTTTCAATCGCAGTCCTACTGGCTGTCCATCATAGGCTTCTGGTTAAAATCATACAGAGACACATATGTCAGCAAATAATATCCTATAATAAAGGTGCACATAGTGGGGGGTGGGAAAGGGACAAACTACGGCCTAGGGGAAGCCTGAGTTACCAAGGGACAGAAGACTGTAATCATAGAATCAGGGCTGGCCCTAGCCAATTTGGTGCCCTAGGCAAGATTTGGTTGGTGCTTCCTAACAGAAAATCAGCTGACTGAAGATCCACACTTTACAAGGGGGAGGAGCTGCAACACATGTGTTGTGTTTCCTTTTCTGCCCTGGGGTGCCCCCCCTGACAAGATACAGCTATAGGCGACTCGCCTATACCGCCTATAGCTAGGGCCGGCCCTGCATAGAATAATATAATGTCAGAGGATGTACAAGCAAATAACGCTGCTATTACACTGTGAAGCAACTGTAACCGTACCCCGTGTCCTGCTTACCGGGTTTAACTGGGGCCTCATCTTCTATACTGGAGTGCAGATGGAGAGGCACGATAATAACCAGATATACTGCAGTGCAGATGGAGTAGCACTAGAAATAAACAAACTGGGGCAAACACTCAGCACACAGCAGGACCCTCTCACTCAGACAGGGAGGAGAATGGAGAGGAAGGATAACTGGGCAGCACAAAAAGTGGGGAGACATAGTAAGGAAGGTAAGACCAAGGCACACAGGAACGTTAAGAAGTAGTACAGAATTAGCTGGCAAACAGACCAAAAGGACGCTATAACCAGCGCCAGTACAGAGGCATGCCGGAACTATAAGGAGAAGGACTGCCAATGAGAGGAGTGGGAGAATCGTGCCTTACCATCAGATAGGCTGGCATCCAGGTTACTAGGCAACCACCTGGACGCCAGCCCCAGGTAGCAGGGGAGAGGCGCGCCCCGAGTTGCCAGAGCAGATGTTTATATGCCGCTGCGAGTTATTCGGCGGCATGTAACTACAACAGGACTGGGGTAAGTCACAGCGCTGCAAAACACTGTTATGGGCTGGGAAGAGAGGTTAAATCAGAGCATCTCTTTACTGGAAAGTGGCCAAAATAAGTCAACACATCAATAAATGTAATAAATGTAAACACATGTAACAAAGAACATCTCAGTGGACATCTCCAGGACAATATGGGAAACAATAAAAGGATACTACAAATGTAAAGATCCTTACAATTATTTATCTGGACGTATTACAGAAAAAGCCCAAAATGGCACTCTGCTGCAAGGGAGGTACCCTGTTTAGTATATATATATATATATATATATATATACATACACACACTAATATTATACACACTATAACAGATTTGTAAATACATATGATACACAAGTACTAATATAGTAATTAGCAGCTGATTTATAATGCCCTGGAGCAGAACGAGCTAAAAGGCAAAACAAACCATTACAGACAACCTGCTGTTAATACCAGGAATTAGTTGCACAGGTAAACAGGAGTAGAAGTAATGCTATTGGGTGGGATTGCCAGCTACTCATCCATCTTTATACCAAGCCTATAACTTCCTAGTTCCTTCCTGCTCTCTCCTAGCACTTGTCACTACTCAAACAACGTTACATTACCTTGGAATGCTTCATTTCTAAAGGGGGAGACAATCAATCATCATTTATATATGGCTCAGGATTCCAGTACTTTTCACAGCTATTATTTAGCCATGATGCAATTTAAAGATAATACGATACATTTAGAAGCAGTGCATGTTAAAAGAGTTAGATAAGTTTCTGCAGACTTCTATACTCTCACCCCACCTCCCTGCACTCTGAAGTGTGCTGGCCCCAACCTTGCTGTAGTTATGGTAACATAGAACGTTGCTTTGTTGACTTGGGCACTGAGGGACAAATCTGTGCACTTCGGAGTGAGCCTGTGGTGCTGATTAATACTTTGGACGGTAATTTATAAGATTTTTAGTGAGATCATGGTTTGTTTTGCCTTTTACCTTGTTCTGCTCCAGGGTGTTATAAATCGGCTGCTAATTACTATGGGCTGGATCCAGACTTAACTAAGTGCTTGAAATTAGTTACTTCTGGGCTAAACCATGTTGATTGCAGGGGGAGTCAAGTTAATTGTATTCTTTGCATGCAGGGATATAGCTTTAAATTGTTTACTGCACACAGATTCTGACCAGCTTTACTATCACACTGTTATTTAGACTTGGGATAGGAAACATCACTTTTCAACTAATACTGTTTGCAACAGATTAAATCAACATGGTTTAGCCCAAGAGTAACTAATGTCAAGCACTTACTTAAGTCTGGATCCAGTCCTATATTAGTACTTTTGTATATCATATGCTTGTATTTACAAATCTGTTACGTGTTATAGTGTGTATAATATTTACTCATTTACTCTGTAAAGCTTATTTAATATGCTATTTCTGAGCTTTCCCTTTATTATCAAAAAAGCGATTATTTTAAACGATCAATTATTTTATATTTGCTTTTTTCTACCATGTATTACCTTTTTTTTTATCAGTGTTCTTTTGAAGCAATTGATACGTTATTATAATGATACTGTAGTACTGAATAAATCTTTTATTTATTTTTTTTAGCTGGAGAATATGCCAGATCAAAACTCTCGATATTGTGATCCCAGGACTTATGTGGTTATTAAACCACTTCCAAGTCCTAGCCCGGAGGAGATGAAAATCCATGGCCGAAGTTTCACTCTTCATTATAAAGGGATCCCCAGCCAACGCGAGGAAGTGTTTAAGACAAACTATTACCGAAGGCAGATGCAACTTTCTCAACAAGGATACAATGCTCCAAACTGCAAACCCTATGAGGAACTGGGACACCCTCTCATTCTGGATGAGAAAAAACTCATACTTCATTCATTAGGACAAGATAAACAGGTATACATAATAATACATCCCCTACACAATATATTTCATTAATCTCATATTTATTGTATAGCAGTATGGTATTTATTATTTATCATAAAGAAAAATATTCCTAATTCCTTTAGGTAGCCTATAAAATTTCACATGACCGCTTGCTACCACTATTGAAGGTGCACTTTGAGATCATTCCTATCTCTGCCCCGCTTTGAATAATCCCTTTAGTCTGTTAGTTTAGCATATGTATAGTACAAATACAAGAATATTCTGCTTAGTGAACCAATCTAGACACATTTAGAAGTTATTATTATGAAATCAGTGATAGGGATAAATTTTTTAACTCAGTCAGTGGAAGTTTGGGGTTCCCTGTTTAGCATATACTATACTTAGCCTGGAATCAGAGCTGTGCTTCCATATTTTTTTTTCAGACAGAAGCACAGCCAAAATAAGCACTGTGCATGCTCACAATGGGAGCGAGCACAGAAAGACTAGCGCAAGTGTGCCCATCGTCTGTGTTCGCATCCGACAGCACTGCATAACTGGGATGGGGAGTTCCATGGTATTTAAATGAGAAAAGGGGGGTTTTTCTCATTTAAATATAAGGTGCAGGGCTGTACAGTTCCTGTGCATCCACCTTACTCTTATATCATCCCTGGGGATGGAGTAAGCATAAGGTGCAGGTCACAGATTATGGAAAATGTAAGAAAAAAAAACACATTTACATTTACCTGCCGCAATAAATAAAATAAATAAATATCAGCCCTACAGGACATGCTGATGCTTGTAGTGCTACAAGCGCCATCATGCCCTGTCATCAACTGCAGGTTTGCCAGTTAGTGCCCATTTTTGGTGCGGGCTATTCAGTGGTGCTTGTTTCTAAAACAAACACACACCTCGGAATAGGACGTTTTAGCGGATTCGCTAAAACCCTGAATCCGGGCCATAGTGTACACTTGCACCTGTTTTGCCCTGGATCATACCCAAAAATGGTTGAGAATCACTGACATTTAGTATATGAAAATTTTTATTTCTTACTTCACCGTACATCAGCAATGCATGACCATATCGAATGTGGAACAATAATTTATATGCGGTTGCCGAGAAATTATTTCTCTTTGTAACTGATTAAAGAGCTCATAATGGCATATATTGTTTGATATATTACTATGAATGATAATGTTATGTGATTGACATTATCTATGGTGTATGTGCACCTTTAGGAGCTTTCTTTAGCACTTTTCACTTCCCTCTGTTTATTCTGAGACCCTAGGGGCCCAATTAAAGTAACTGCGATGCCTGGACGCAGTGCTTTTCCCTTAAATTTAAATTGCAGATATTTATACATTATATAAAAAATCCACAATTTTCTTACCGCAGTAGATGGGAATAGGCGCAGATTGCGCTTTTTCCAGTCTTCATGGACAATTGAATTGGGCCCTAAGTTTGCAACCTTATAGTGAATTTTGGCTTTGACCACTGTCTTTATTTGTTTCCCTTTTCTTCTCCTTTCTCTTTTTAAATATATTTACACATTTTTATTTAAATGTAAAAACATAGATTTTATGTATTCTACATGAGATTTAAGATTCGACATAAGATTTTATATTTCTACTGCCAAGATATACTAAAATATATTGAACTTTTTATTTATATTTAATAATATATTATTATAATATTGTGTTATATTCAATGTATTGAAAATAAGTCTTGAGTGAACTACTGCTCTGTTTGTTGACTTTAACTGAGTTGGCATGGATTTTGCAAAATGCACTTATTTTTTTTTTTTTTATTAAATAAAAATTATTTTTATATATATTTTTCTTAAATGTGCACTTAGAATCTGAAGCAAGAGAAAAAGAATCGCTCAGTATCATTTATGTATTCTGGTTCAGTGAAAGCTATTATTTTCACACCATGCTCTTAAGTGAGAAAATAAAAGTGTTAGAGCAGTTTATGCAGAGGCATAAAATACATTTTTGTATTTAGCATATCGGGCTCTTCTCTTTTCTCAAGTATGTTTTAACAGTTATGCAGCATATTATGTTTTCCGAATGGGAGTATATGTTTTATATTTAGGGACTGTAAATAAAAATAAAAAAACTCTCCCTATGATTGGTGCAGTGAATTTGTACGTTAATCCTTGCAGCCTCTATATAGTACATTTATTCTTCTGAGTGTCATGTTTTATCCCCTCTTTGTCTCCATGTTGTCATACATTGCGCTAACTATAATTTTACCCTGACAATGGCTTGCATGGTAGCTCTTGCATACAAGGAGGATGTGCACAACTGAATGATGTCTTATGAACACCAACGCAATCCTCCAAACTTCCTGCTCAGAAGTCAGTTGGCCATTAAATTCCTAGTGTAACCATGGGCTGGATCCAAACTTAAGTAAGTGCTTGAAATAAACCATGTTGATTGCAGGGGGGTCCTATTTCATCTGTTGCAAACAGTATTAGGGTTGAGAGGTGATGTTTCCTATCCCAAGTCTAAATAACAGTGTGATAGTAAAGCTGGTCAGTATGCAGTAAGCAATTCAAAGATATATCCCTGCATGCAAAGAATACAATTAACTTGACTCCACCTGCAATCAACATGGTTTAGCCCAGGAGTAACTCATTTCATGCACTTATATAAGTCTGGAACCAGCCCCATGACTGGAAATCAGAAACTCTCCACAAATCAATTTCTGTAATAGCAGGGATGTTGGCATTATTTGGCCACAGTCATGGGCTCCTCATCTTTGCTGGGCAGTAAGCAGCTTATTTGTATTAATGGTTGACCCTCAGATTTTTCTGTAGGGGCTGCTCCCACACATCTGTTTTTTGACCAATGGATGTTAAGGTGTTGGTGTTCTGTAAAATACTCCCGCATTATGCCATTGGTAGGGCAAAGATGTTGAAGAAGTAAATAAATCCCAACTAAATCGGAAGGTCATAAGTTTGTTCAGCTGGCCACAGACAATGGCAGTGTTTAGTATTAATCCATGCAAAATTGATACGATAATTATTAGCCATTATCCATTATGGATCATATTCAGCTTTTGTGTGCTCAGTGCTATGAGCTCCGCATTAGGTGCGATCTGCAACCAAATCACTGTTGTATCCATCTTTCAAATGAAACGAAGTCTGATACTTGTTGGTGTGCATCTCAGTATAGAAGTCTGGAGCTAGATAAACACTGAACGCATAGCACATGCTTGTTTGCAATCTCAAAATGTGTGCTTTTTACGCTCCTAATGAACTTCTAGCCACTCTAACAAGCAAACATCAGATCTGGAAATATAAGTTGTAAGTTGTCACCAACAAGCTTTATAGAGAGAAAAATGTATGCTGGTTTATAGGAATCTATGGAGCTATTTTAATATTGACATTTTTATGTCCTGTGCATGTGCACGCACCAGGCTACCCGATCATACCACAATCCACCTGGATTTCGACTTCCAACAGAGGGACCAGGTTGCACTTGCAAGTTGGTGTGACTTTGTATTACAATGTACCGTATGAGTCCCAGAACTGCAGCAAATTGCTGCCACAAGTCCTACCCTCCTTACCAATGATAAGATTTAGAATATTACTAAGGATGGTCAGGGCTTGATGACATATTTGTGACACCAAGCCCCACCCTGTCTTTAGTAATACTATATATTACGGCATGGATAGGCAGGGGGCAGTACGGGCTGTAACAGCAATCGGTAAAAGCAGAGACACCCTTTAATTCAACTTCTCTGTCCCTATTTGTGATCTATGCTTATTATTGCTGCATGAGGGCCCCCATGAGCAATTTTGGTACACATTTTACATCTGTAGGGAAGGGTTTTATTTTGGTACCTCTCACTTTATTACCACTTTTTAATTCTATATGTTTTTTCAAATAATTTTTAAATATGTCTTAAATGAATTATTGATACATTCCGGAGGAGTATATTTCTTTGATACTGGCTCATGCAAGGTTGATCTGTTTGTATAAATCATCGCAGAATTATTGTTCCTAACGAGGACGCCCAATAAGACGTTACCAGGAGTAACCATCTTGTTGATATGCTTTAATACCAAGAGTCTTTTATTGGTGCACAGTAATAAATGGTGATAAAAACATGTAGTTTGTTTGTTAGTGTAGTTTCGCCGTGTTTCATCACACAGGGTGACTTTTTCACGGGGGGGTTTTATGACCATTTTTTACTGTGCACCAATAAAAGACTTTTTAGCATCCATCTGTCCGCCCAGCTATCTTCTCCTCTGCTCTATCGGCTACATTCCGACCTCGCAGAGAACACGCCACTTCATCCACACTGCCCCCATGATGCACTTGCCTCAACCACATCGCTATAGAGATATTATTATTAACGTTTATTTACAAGGGACCACACGGTATCCGCAGCGCCGTACAGTGGTAATAGCGAAGACAATAGTTACATATACAATTCAATACAATAATTAACAGAGGGTATAAAAAACATGAATAAGGAACACAATACATGTACAAAGCAAAATTAAAATACAGTACAAAAAAAAAAAATAAAGCAGAATCTGTAAGGAAAAAAGATGCTGGATATGTGTGTAGAAGCAGGTGAATAAGGACAGAGACAGGCAGTAGAAAAAAAAAAGGTGGGAAGTGATGAGGACAAGGTAGAGGGGTGATGATAGGAGGGAGGAGGACCTTCACATAAGAGCTAACATGCTAAGTGAGAGAGGGCAAATAAACAGGAGACACAGAGATGGGGAGGGGAGGAAGGGTAGGCTAGCCTGAAGAAGTGGGTTTTGAGGGAGCGTTTGAAGGATTGGTGGGTGCTGAATTGCCTGATAGGAGGTGGTAAGTTGTTCCAATGGAGAAGGGCAGCCCGGGAGAAGTCTTGGATGCGGGAGTGAGATGTAGTTATCAGGTTGGAGTTGAGGTGACGGTCACCAGCAGAGCGGAGGGTACGGGAGGGAGTGTGGATGGAGATAAGGGAGGAGAGATAGGGAGCGATGGAGTAGGAGAGAGTCTTGTAAGTTGTGGTGAGGAGCTTGAAGAGAATTCTGAAAGGAACAGGAAGCCAGTGTAGAGATTGACAGAGAGGGGAAGTGGAGGCAGTGCGTTGGGAGAGGAAGATGAGTCTGGCTGCAGCATTTAGTATAGATCGTTGGGGTGCAAAAAGGACCAGGGGGAGGCCAGAGAGGGGAATGTTGCGGTTGTCCAGATGGGAGATAACAAGAGAGTGAATGAGCGTTTTAGTGGTGTCTGCTGTTAAGAAGGGTCTGATGCGAGCAATGTTGGGGAGATGAAAGAGGCAGGACAGTGAGAGGGCGTGGATGTGGGTGGTGAAGGAGAGAGAGGAGACCAGGATGACACCCAAGCAACGGGCTTGGGTGGAGGAGGAGATGGTGGAGTCGCCAATATTAAGAGATAGTAGGGGTACAGGGGATTTGTGAAGGAGGAAAGACTAGAATTTCAGTTTTGTCCATGTTAAGCTTGAGAAAACGAAGGAGGAGATGGCAGAGAGGCAATTTGACACTTTAGACAGAAGTTCAGGGTAAAGGTACAGGGAAGAGAGATAGATTTGAGTGTCGTCAGCATAGAGGTGGTAATTAAAGCCAAAGGAGTGGATGAGGTCACCCAGAGAGGAGGTGTAGAGTGAAAACAGAAGGGGACCAAGGACTGAGCCCTGGGGCATGCCAACGGGAAGAGGAGTGGTAGGGGAGGAGGAGCTAGGGGTTACGACAGAGAAGGAGCGGTTCAAGAGATAGGAGGAGAACCAGGAGTGGACAGTGCCAGAGAGGCAGAGGGAGCTAAGGGTGAGGAGCAGAAAAGGGTGATCAACGGTGTCAAAGGCTGCCGATAGATCCAGGAGGATGAGAAGGGAGAAGTGGCTCTTAGATTTTGCAGAAAGGAGATCATTTGTGACCTTAGGGCAGTTTCAGTGGAGTGCAGGGGGCGGAACCCAGATTGTAGAGGGTCCAGGAGTTGTCGGCAAGGTAGCCGATTAGACGCTTGTAAACAAGCCGTTCAAGCAACTTAGAGGCAAAGGGCAACAGGGAGATGGGTCGGTAGTTGGAGGGTGAAGTGGGGTCAAGGTTAGGTTTTTTAAGGATGGGGGAGACAAGAGCATGTTTAAAGGGGTAGGGGAAGAAGCCGGAGGAGAGGGATAAATTAAAAAGGTTGGCAAGATGAGAGCAGGTGAATAGAGAGAGAGACCAGAGGATATTAGAGGGGATGGGATCAAGTGAGCAAGTTGACGGAGGGGATGACAAAAGAATTGAGTGGATTTCTTCAGTTGAGGTAGGGATGAAGGTAGACATTTGTAGGTGGCTAGGGAGGAGACGAGAGGATGGAGATTGAGGTGGAGGAGAGGTGATGATAGAGGAGATGGAGCTCCTGATGGAGTGAATCTTGGAAGTGAAGAAGGTGGCAAAGTCAGATGCAGAAATAGAGAGAGGGAGGAGGGGGGGAGAGAAGAGAGTTGAAGGTGGCAAAGAGGCGACGGGGGTTAGATGATTGGGAGAGGATGAGGGACTTAAAGAAGGATTACTTGGCAAGGGCGAGGGCAGAGCTAAAAGAAGAGGGCATGAACTTGAAGTGGAGAAAGTCTGCCAGGGAACGGGACTTCCTCCAGAGGCCAAGAGAACGTGACTTCCTCCAGAGGTGCTCTGCAGTACGGGAGCATTTATTTAGGAACCGAGTGAGCGGGGAGTGCCAGGGTTGGGGGTTGGTGCGGCAAAGAGAGATAGAGGAGAGAGGGCAGGCAGCATCAAGGGTGGAGGTTGTAGGGCGAGGTGGCTAGATTAGGGCAGCACATGTTGTAAATGAGTGCGAGGAGGGGATCAAGGGAAGAGGTGAAAGCCACAACATCAATGGAATTAAGGTTCTTACGGGAAAGAATACGTTTGGGTGACTGGGAAGGAGAGGAGGAGGAAGAGAAGGAGATAAGATAATGATGATCAGAGGGGGGAAAGGGAGAGACGGATAAGTCAGACAGAAAGCATGAGCGTGAGAAAAAGAGGTCAAGGGAGTGACCCCAGTTGTGGGTAGATGCTGAAGTCCACTGTGATAGGCCAAGGGAGGCGGAGAGGGAAGTTTTGTAGTAGTGGAGTCTGAGGGGTTGTCAACAGGGATGTTGAAGTCACCTAGAATAAGGGAGGGAAAGTCAGAAGACAGAAAGTGGGGGAGCCAGGCTCCAAAGTTATCAATGAATATGGAGGAGGGGCCAGGGGGCGGTAGACAACAGCAACGTGGAGATGGATGGGGTGATAGATGCGAATGCTGCAGTGGACCTCAAAGGAGATGAAAGCGAAAGAGGGCTCAGGGGGGGTATGACACTAAATGTGCAGGAAGGGGAAATGAGGATGCTCACCCCACCACCAGGGCATTCGCCAGGCCTAGGGATGTGGGAGAAGGAGAGACCACCATAGGCGAGAGCAGCAGGGGAGGTAGTATCAGAGGCGGAGAGCCAAGTCTCAGTTATGGCGAAGATTGCAGGAGTTAGAAATGAAGAGGTCATGGATGGCAGGGAATTTGTTACAGATGGATCTGGCATACCACCGAGTGCAGGAGAATGGGAGATAGGGAACAGGAGTGATGTGGATTAAATTGGAGGGGTTGCAGGAGCGAGGTAAGGCTTGGTGGAGGGGCGTGGTACATGGACGGGGGTAGGGGTGGGTATGGGAAGGGAAGCCTGATGGAGGAGTGGTAGAGGGTGTGGGGTGAGAAGAATGGGTGGGGAGGTAGAAGGTGGGAGAGAGGAGTGAGGGGGATGGAGAGACAAGAGCCATGAGATTATGAAGAAGGCAAAAAGAAGTGATAAAGGCAGGAATAACTGAGGAGCGGTTCTGAAGAAGTGTAACGTGTGCAAAATATTAAATAAGCATGAATAGCAAATAAAAAATAAAAGGGCAGATCAATTAAGTGCAGGTTAATTGAAGTCCCAAGTAGACACCAGAAGCAGCATCAGAGTGGTTTCATCTTGCCATGTGCAGGAAAGGATTTCCAGAAGGGGTATTCCCCTATAAGAAAAAAACACTAAGTTCTTTCTCAGAAATACTACTAAAACAAGACAGCGCTAGTCCCTATTCCTAAAAAGGAATAGCATCTATAGATGGCGTTAATGAACGGTTAATAATAAACTGGCAATGGTATAAAAGTGAAACATAAAAAACTTTAATCAAATACAATAAACATTAGTATTAAGAGATCAATAAAACAGGATTCTACTCAGGCTGTGTTCTTTTATAAATTTGCTGTAAATGATTCAATGTATCATAGATTCATACACTTTGAAACAATTGCTTTTTTCAATAAAGTATATGTTTCCTGAATAAATTATTATATTATAATATTTATTCATTGATTCGTTTAAGTATTTATTCATGGTGTTTCTTTTTAAAAAAACAATAATAATTGTAAAAAAAAAACCTTATCTATAATTACTGGCAATGGTATGTATGTGTCAAATGTATTAAACCTTTGTAATCCCCTAAACTCCCTGATAAGGAGAATGAAAACAGGATATAAAGGGGACATAATATGGAGATGCACAAATCGCTTTGAAAAATTACCAAGTCAGGGACGAAACGCGTAAGCGGACTCAGGATTTTAGGATTTCTACTGTGGCTGCTATACTGACATTAACGGATCAATACTGGGGCTCATCCATCGGAGGGAGAGAAATTCAGAGGTACGTGACACCCTAGGGTTGGCCACCCGTGGGAGAACTTTCAGCGTCACTTAACCTCAGCTACCATTGGACCAATACCTCCCCCCCCGCCTCGTTTTCATCCGTCCACCCAAATCAGCTGTCATCACTTCACTGTTCGACTGCACTGAATTGTACTGAATCCACTCCACTTTGAATGACCAGCGGCAAACCATACAGCATCTCACTTCTTCCCTGGAAACGGTTGTCGGAGGTAATACATTTCCCGCTCACAGCGAACTCCACCACCGTCGCGGACACCAGGGTTCTGTGAGTAAATACATGTATGCCTAAAAACTTCTCGTTGGATTAGCCTGTCCGGTTGGGCAGTCACCAATTTTAAGTTGGTAACATCCCACATCAATTGAACATTGATAAGCCGCATTGGGGTGGTATACCCGGTCTGGGAATTCATTCCTTTCAATATATGATTGACTATTAAGTGATTCAGTTTATTATTAACCATTCATTAACACCATCTATAGATGCTATTCCTTTTTAGGAATAGGGACTAGCGCTGTCTTGTTTTAGTAGTATTTCTGAGAAAGAACTTATGGTTTTTTCTTATAGGGGACTCTGCACAAATCCCCCAGACGGCAGCTGATCATTTATTATTATTCTTTTATTGATTTTTTACCCAACATAAAGTGTGCTATTTTACTTTAATTGAGCTAAAAACAGTGCTCAGTAAGCGCCCATAACTTTTTTACTATATATTTTATAAAGTTAAATAACTCCTTGCTTGTTTTGTATGATGTGTTGTCTGACAGGGTAATAATTTGTGTCTTCTGTTTTCCTTTAGTTTTACTCCGGTGTAACTCTGAATTCAAATACCACTTAAAATTATACACTAATAAATAGCAAGTCAAAAATGTGTAGACCCTGATTGCTAACAAGCATCAGTGTCTCTTCCCTGCACAAGGTGTCATAAATTTAAATTAAACAAACAATCAGGCCCTAATATGCCAGACCTCAATTATCAATCACAAATTCTAACAAATACATCTACTAAGCCCTTAAGGGGAAATGGTATTACCTAGATAATAATTGTCACTCGCAGCATAGAGTAATATTTGCACAGTCCTTAAGGGGAAATGGTATTACCTAGATAATAATTGTCAGTTATAGATAGAGACCAGACACCATATGCATGATAAGCATTCAGTCAAGACATCCAGAGGGTGAGTGAAATCATATATTCATCCTCCAACAGTTTTATTGGTAATGCGCTAGTCGCTATTTTTTTTGTGCTCTCTCACATCTTTTATTACTCTGGTCCTCTCCACGTCACCTCCACTTTTTCATCCCTGGGTGGATCCTACGTATGAAGTACCAGTGCCGACCTTCAACTGCGACCGTATAAACCTCTCTGTTGAATAGACTTTTCTACTTGTCATTCGGACTTTGGACTCTAGACCCTCCCACCTTCCCTTTTTTGACACCCCCACCGCAATTATCACCTATTACCATATCCCCCATATAACACCTATCAAATCACTGCTAGAGCACAACTTCATCTCCCTTCCTTTTCTAAGAGGATTTATGGTTGATGGAGTTTTTGTCTGAAAAAAATTCTCTGTCGGATCATGGAGATTCATTGGAGGAATATTTGAATATTGTGGTTTTCCTTCTTTAAATAACTAGATATTGGAAAGATTCTCCCTTGGACTTACCTCTTCTTACCTGTTCTCATCTGAAAATGTAATTGTCACTAAGCGTTACTCATCTTACGTACCTGATTATACTTACCTATTTGTTAAGAGATTAGAATTTAGACACTGATTATAAGCTAATGCTATAGTTACCACCCTTTCTCCCAGACACACTAAAACTTGGGGGACAACACTGTCACCCCACCTTTCAGAGGGGGTATTTGGTTTAAAAAACCCCGGGTTGGAGACAAACGATCGCTTCTTTTCTTGGGGAGCGCAAATCAGGGGTTTACTTCCATATATATGGGTTCATTGGGGGTGGTACCTAGGGCTCATTGAACTTTTAATCTGGTTCTGGATCTCTTGCTCGAAAACTGCCATTCATAACCTAAATCTTACTCTAAATTGAGGGTAAAAAGAGATGTAAGGTAAATAAACAACTGTCAAACAGTACCTGGAGCGCTTTAGCAATACTCTAATGTACCATAGGAAGTGTACTCAATAAGACTAGATTCCTCCGCAGCTTCAAGGGGATGGATAAATGCCACAATAATATAGAATCATAAAAGAAAGAGTATGAAGCGCTTCAGGAATCTTATATTTATTGAATGACAATCATAAAACATATATAAAAAAATGGACATAAACTGTCTTTCTTTTATTATTCTAATTTATTAACTGTAAAACATGCTTAAGAAAAATGTAAGCATGTAAACTAAGTTCTTTATAGCCCATTGATCTTTTTTTTCTTTTTATTCGTTTGTTGAAGGACATTTATCCAAGATGCAACTGAAAACTCTATGTGCTACTGTCATATGCGCAACTATATAGCAATAAAATCTTCATTTTATGGAGTACATCTTGTGTTACAAATATCGGGGTAGATCCAGAACTATGTCTGCCGTACGTTTACTCGCGTAGTGTATTTTCGTGTGCGTATATTCTATACACTCCCCTCGGCACACCCCTTGAATGTACGTATTTTGTCAAGATACGCTTTCCAAACCCTACCTTAACTTTTGCCAACGTAACCGCAGTGATCCGCACACGTACGTATGGGCAACACGTATTTACGCAGCTAAGCACGCCCATACTGTACACTTTAAATACAAACCCCCGCCTACTTAACGTATTTCAGACGTATTTTGGACTCACGTAAAATTGGCACGCCCACACGTAAGTATTTACGTGACACATATGTGAATGGCTCATACGTTCACAATTACGCTACGTTACTGAGCGTATTTTCTATGGTGCGCATGTGCAGTACTTACCAAAAGGCGATTTTACGTCTCCGCCACGCGTAAATTCGATCACAAGCGTTGTTCTGGATCTGGCACATCATTAGTAAAGTAGAGTGCATTAATTTGTGACACAACAACCACTTATATGCAAGTGTATGTTTAATAATGTAGACAGAATGACTGATTCACAGACAGAACCCCGACAAAGTTAATTAGCTGGTGCTGTGTTTTTTATTTGTGTGTTTAAAGAAAAGGATTAGCAAACATTTGGGTAAAAAAACAAATAACCCAACATTACACAGCACAAAATAATCCACTACTAAATGGGATGTTAGGATAAATACATTTTCAAAATGGAATAATCAAGAAATATTGTTTAGCTTAGAAGTATGTTTATTGAGAACATTAAGGTAGGCATTGCAGTGTGCATGCTAATTAACTAGCTTACTGCAGTCCTGATGAGACAATCTATTCACATTAGCCAAAGTAGATAAGCTTTTTATTATTTCGTTTATAGAAGAAATAGATGTAGTTTCCCATGTACTTAATAATTATCCTTTAATTACTTTTTAACACAACCTAAAAACAGATGGCATTTTATTAAGTATAAAGTTATAAAATCACATCAGTACATGAGACCCTGGAAGACAGATTAAAGAGATCATGTACAAACTGCACAACCAGAATTTTTGTTCACCACAATAGTTATGTATATAATACTATGTGTATGATAGCATTAACTACTAATGAAAAGGTGAAGAGATAACAGCATCATATTGGAAACGTAAAAGTCTAAAATTGATGGGCGCAGTAAATGAGATGGTTGTGTTTAAAGTGAAGGGCTTTCTTTGCATTAAATGTTGTCTTTATGACAGTAGAGTAATTCTATACCAGACAATTTCTTTCAAATTAAATGCTGTACAGATTCCCAGATTTCCTTGGGGACTGACAGAAGTTTGAAACTTGTTGGCTGGTGACAGAATCCAGTGGTACAAATAGACTGTAAACACTAAATACACAAGGGTACACACACACACACACACACACACACACTTTCCTCTTTATATCCATTTGGTGGAGGTTAAGAGACATTTATCTAAGGTAGGCCTGGACAACATGTGACTCTCCAAGTGTTGTGAAACTATGTGTTCCTACAAGCTTCATCAGGTATAAGCAGACGTATTAGGGTAAGATTGGCACCAAGGTTCGAGGTGGCGCTATTGGAACCCACCAAAATCACCATGGTTGTGCCTCTGGAACCTGCTGCCCCAGTGCTGCACCCAAGCCACAGACACCTTGACTGGCTGTAGCCGCCCATAACGATCTGTGTCGATGGCCATGCAAGGTGTCAATGTCTCTGTCTGTACTAAACTGAGCAGGGACATTTGGAGTCTGCCTATGTCACTGCTCGTTTCAGTGCTGCTTGAACATTATGCCAGCAACAGCCATCTCAGTAAAGCATTGGAGGGCTGTCACCATAGCCATGAAAATGCCATGTAAATAAGCCAAGTGAAAAGTGAATCCAGCTGGAAGGCCACAGTTTGGCAGGTCTTCACTTAAGGAGTAAAGGAGTGTGACCATGCAACTCAATTTGTATACACACACACACACACACACACCAGAATTGTAAGATAAGACGTGCTTGCATCTGAGATTACAGAGGTAGACGGGCATTCACGCCTCTAGCACTCCCCTCTTTCTCTAGTATTTCTGGAACCCTACATTAGCTTTTATGCAATGATCTGTGTCCATCTGGACATGGATCAATGCGTAACTGGTGGTCCCCGCCTTCGACCCTTAATTTGCATGCCTATTCCCTGTATGATGGGGTTATGGCATGTATAAATGAAGGGTTGGCTCTTATATCGTAACTTCTAATGGACGGAACGGAATTCTGTATGTTAGACGGTATGCTTTCACATCATCTGGTGCACACATGTCAGTGTTACTTGTCAGAGGAATTACGCAAATGATGTGCATAAGTCCCCTGACTTTATTAGTTCTGGATCTGGCCCATTAAGGTTATTATTGACAGTGGTAGAGGATAGTGCACTTAAAGGTCACAAGAAAATAAAGCGGTGAAGTACAGTCTGAAATGGCAAACTTATGACGTGAACTAATAAGCAAAAAATATATATTACCCAGGTCAATAGAAAATAGAGAACAAATAATCATATCTTCACCAAAAAAAATTATATGTTAAGAGCTTTAAGCATTAAGCGTTAAGACCTCAAGGACAAAGCAAACATATAGGAGTATGCTATAAGAACATTGGACTCCCCCTAAAAATCAACATGGTTTTGCCCAGGTGTAACTTTCCTCTCTTATTTTTAAACTCTAAATCTGGTCCATTCTTATCAAGATATTCTAGAATAGGTGACAGTAAATAACCTGAACATGTAAAATCAGAATTGCACTGCTGGGACAGTGCAATTCTGTACTGGCGCTGGTTATAGAGTTATTCAGTCCAGTCTAATTTCTCCCTCCTTGCCTTGCCTTGCCTCTACTGTTGTCTCTCCAGTGCCTGCCTACCTACCTTCTTGTCTAAGTATTGTTGGTGTTATCATTATTATTTATTGTGCTATACCATCTGCACCTTTCCTTAGTGCTTCATTATTATCATTATCATTATTATCGCCAGCACTATCCTTTTTGTTAGGGGCGTTTGCATCTGGCTCTGTGTATCCAGGGAAGTGGTATCCAGCAAGTAACATGGAAGCTTCTACCACTGAGGCGATTAATGCACTTATTGCCCAAGTTTCTAACCTAGGCCAAATAGTTCAGGCCCTTACCAACAAAGACAACTCTCAAGAAGAAGTTATCTTTCCATTGCACGCACCAGTTCCAGCTCCAAGTCCTTCCATAGTTGCAGTGGACATCAAGACAAACCTACTGGATCACTTTACTGGTGACAGGATTTTTACTATTTAAAGAGAGTTGTAAACTCTATTTTCAACTTAGACCCAACACCTCGAGAAGTGAAACTCAAAGAGTGAGTTTGAGAATATCCTTATTAGAAGAAAGGTTGGGCATTTAGTCTCTCTCCATGTCGACCCCGGATTGTACGGCTACAGCTGAGTCTAAATATCTTTCCATTCATCAAGGAAGGAAGACTGCCGAAGAATACTGCACAACTGAGATCTGGAGCTGGGCCAATGACTGCCGATAGAATGATCTGGCACTCCGCAGCCAGTTCCGGATCTGCTCTATCTCTGGGAATATCAACCAAAAATATGACTTCACCTTTTACTACCTGTGGATTGGATGGGAAACCATTGGTAGAAGGCTTTTGTCACGAAACAGGGAACAGGTCAGTTGTAGCCTTTCCTTTTGGCAGCCACTCTGGTCCTGGACTTTCAGCGTGGTCTACTCAGTTATGCATCCTCACTGTTTCCTGAACCCTGGCTAATCATTGAACCAGAGCCTGATGGTGGTTTGGTTCGTTGCTGTGGTCATCTTGGATGTGGTCACCTGACCGCTTTGCACCAACCACAATTGCATTGTCTCCTTGACTTCCTGGCAGCCAATGGGTCTCTAGCGCTTCCTATTTAAATCGCTGACACAGTAACTATGTGCAACGTTCCTGGTTCCTGAGCCTGTTTACTTTGACATCTCCCTGTTCTTATTTGCTCTGATGTGTGCGCTGGATAACTGCATTATCAAAACACTATTACTATTTCTGGATTACTTTATATTTGTAGAGAAATTATTATTGTGTTAGTGGACCATTCAGCGGTTTAAAAAAAAACGAAAAAACTATTTTTCTTTTTTACTTTCTATGTTATTTTAATGTTGTCTTTTTTTAAAGATTGAAATAAAATTGTAGTTTTATTTAATTTTAGACAGGTAAAAACGAAAGCTCAAGGGAAAAGGGAATAAGGATGGGGAGGGAAAGGGTGGGACCCGCCGCACACCTGAATAAATAGCTCAGCAGACAGTACCTATACAATGAGCAAATGGGACCTAACCCCTATTTCAATGAAGGGGGTGCTACCATCACACCCTCATTAAATCAGCAATGATTATAGGAAACGGGGACTGGAGGGAAAGAACAGTGAGGGGTTCGGGGGTGGTAGAGGATGCTGCACTTAAAGGTCACAAGAAAATAAAGCGGTGAGGTACAGTCTGAAATGGCAAATTTATGACGTGAACCTTTAAGCAAAAAATATATATTACCCAGGTCAATAGAAAATAGAGAACAAATAATCATAGTCCAAGCTGCATAAATATGGTGACCTAATGTAGGACTCTAATCTAACCTAGTAAGAAAATATATTGAATGATGGAAATGACTCAGAAAATTGGTACATGCCACGTGGAGAGAAAGATAAACAAGGTTCAATATAGAGACACAGAAAGGTGGTACATAAATATCTGGACATGAATCTGAACAGTTGTATCAGAATATTTAACAGAAAAAGTGGTTGAATTGAATATATGGACACAGGGGCACAGCAATACTGAAAAAGAGCTATAT
>WWET01000205.1:844423-886644 GCA_011038615.1 Limnodynastes dumerilii | reverse complement strand
CTGTATAAAATTTTACTTTTAGTTGAAAAAAGGGGTAAAATACCATGTAATGTCTAAGGCAAAAATATAGAAAAATAAAGTTAAAACCGACACCATTCAAAAAAAGGGAAAAATAGTGATAACATTAGCAAATGTAATTATCAGAGAGAAATAACCATTTCAAAATGAAAAAAGAAAAGAGGGTTAGTGGGTGGTGGGAAGAGCAGGGCCACTAGATGTAATGTGTATAATAAATCATACAAATGAAAGCAAAAATAATCTGCCAAATAGCCACTCATGGGCCTATGCTTAAACTGATCCCACTTACCCTATCACCCAGTTAACCGCCTCTAGGCGGTGCTTCACCCTTCCGGGTCCGTGGATTCCCTTACCTGCACTAATGAGCATAGGGAGTGAAGAGGAGAGCGGCGCTGGTGGAAAAAAACGGGGAGAATGGTGCCCGGTGTCGGGAGTGTGACAGAATGGACTCTGCTGTTCTTCTTTCCTATTAGTGGTTTCTCTGACCTCTCCCTGTGCCTTTTTACTCTGACGTCTCCTCATGTCTGTTCCTCAAGTCGTTGCACTAATAGTATCAGCATTTCATCTACAACAGTGTGCTGCTCAACCACCAGCTATATTACAGCTTCAGTGTCCTATCTACAAGTAGCAGTGCAGTTGTTCAAGCTGCAGCACTAATAGTATCAGAATTCTATTTGCAACAATGTGCTTCTCGGCCACCAGCTACAATATGAGCTCCAGCATTCAATCTGCAAGTAGCAGTTATTAGCTGTATTCCAAGCTCCAGCGTCTATCTGCCAGAATCGGTGCAGGCTCTCAACCACAGTACTATAGAACCAGCATTCCATCTACAACCTTAAGCCACTCTATCATTCGATGCACTAACAGCACCAGCATTCCAATTGTTCGAGAGTATAGCTCTCACTATACCAACACAGTAACAAGAGCTAATCGCAGTCCCAACTGCCACAGCCAATCGCAGCCCCAACTGTTCCATGTTTCATTGTAGTCCTATCTGCTTCCGTTTACTTGCAGTCCTAACTGTTTCTGTCCTATCCCAGTCCCAACTGGTCCAAATCACTAGTCATAACAGCTTCTGTTTAATTGCAGTCCTAAGTGCTTCTGTCCTATCGCAGTCTCAACTGTTCCAAGTCTATTTAAAGTCTCTACTGCCTTAGTCTCTGGAGTCCCTGCTGCTCCTGCCACCCATGTCTCTCTCCAAGTATTCTACCTCTGGACATTCTTATCACTCCTCAGTGCCTTCCTCTTGTACCATTCCAGGGTCCAACCAATGAGCATGGCCTTCATCAGGAACCCACGATTACTATATTCAACCGCTAACCCAGGGGACCTTGAGCCAGATCCAAAACCCCCAGAGTCTGTGACAGCTTTATTCAAAGAAGTTTTACCCTCTATGTTTATGTATAGGTCTATGCCACTCTGAACAATTGAACTTTCTACTCTGCCCAATTGGTCCTAGGATTTCCCTGGTTATAAGCACACAATCCTTATATAGACTAGGTCAAGGGGGAAATTGTTAGCTGACTTTGACCCCACCTCACCCTCCAACTACTGAACCATCTCACTTCTCTCCAGTGCCTGAATGGCTTGTTTACAAGAGTCTAATCGGCTACCTCACCGACAACTCCATTCTGGACCCTCTTCAATCTGTATTTCGCCCCCTCCACTCCACTGAAACTGCCCTGACTAAGGTCACAAATGATCTCCTCTCTGCCAAATTTAAGGGCCACTTTGCCCATCTTATCCTCCTGGATCTATCGGTAGCCTTTGACACTGTTGATCACCCTCTTCTGCTCCACACCCTTCACTCTCTTGGCCTCTCTGGCACTGTCCACTCCTGGTTCTCCTCCTATCTCTTGGACCACTCCTTCTATTTATCAACCCCCAGCTCCCCCTCCCCTACTACTCCTTTTCCCGTTGGTGTTCCTCAGGGCTCAGTTCTTTGTCCCCTTCTCTTCTCGCTTTATGCCTCCTCTCTGAGTGATCTCAGCATCTCCTATGGCCTTCGTTAACGCAAACGACACTCAAATCTATCTCTCCTCCCCCAACCTCTCCCCTTCTCTACTGTCCAAAGTATCAGATTTTCTCGGCTATCTCCTTGTGAATGTTCCAGTGCTTTCTCAAGATTTAACATAGACAAAACTGAAAATGTAGTCTTCCTTCCTTCACGTATCCTCTCTACCCCTACTATCTCCATTACTATTGGTGACTCCACCATCTCCTCTTCAACCCAAGCCCGCTGCCTGGATGTCATCCTTAATTCCTCACTGACCGCTGCCTCAACTCCAACCTAATAACTACCTCTCACTCCTGGCATCCAAGACTTCTCCCAGGCCACCCCTTCGAACTAGAACAACCTATCAGCCAATTCAACACCCTTCGATCCTTCAAACGCTCACTCAAAGCCCACTTCTTCAGGGTGGTCTACCCTTCCTCCACCTAAGCTTACTTGCCCTCCCCATCATCATCCCTGTGTCTCCTGTTTTGTTCACCCTCTACCACTTAGCATGTTAGATCTTATGAGCTGTGCCCTTCTCCCTCCTGTCATCACCCCTCTACCTTGTCCTAATTAATTCCCACCTTTTCTCACTACTCTCTCTCTCTCTCTCTCCTTATTTATCTGCTCCTACTCACATATAATGCATCTTTATATTCCATACATATTGCACTGCTATTTATGTAATGTATTTTATTTTTGCATTGTACTTATATTGTATTCCTTATTTGTATGAATTTGTACCTGGTCTGTTAATTGTGTTGTATATTTATCTGTTGCCTTTGTACAGCACTGCGGATACCATGTGGCGCCTTATAAATAAACATTAATAATAATAATAAATAATAATAATAATAATGATGTGTTCAGCGTCTTGTATTTCTTAATCCATTCATGTCAGACTAGTTTCACTTCCAAACATTACTCCTTAGAATGCAGAATTTGTAGAAGTTTTTTCTAACCATGCTTCTGAAGAGCTTCCACCACATCACTCTTTTGACCGCGTAAATTTATCTGATACTTGGTGCCTAACTTCCCAAAGGAAGGTTATTTTCTTTCTGTCGACCAGAAACTTCTACTATGGAAGAGTTTATTCAAGATAATCTTTGGAAAGATTTAATTTGCCCATCTAACTCGCAAGTTGGAGCAGGCTTTTTCTTTTGGCTAAGAAGGATTGTTCATTAAGACCATGCATTGATTATCATGCCCTCAACAAAATAACCAACAAGAATACATCTTCCATGGATCTCAGATCTTTTTGACAAATTAGGAGGAGCAGTAATCTATTCCAAAATCGATCTCCGAGGTGCTTATAATCTTGTAAGGATTTGCGAGGGAGACTAATGGAAGACAGATTCAAATCCCACTCTGGACATTACAAATAATTGGTGATGGGCTTTATAATGTTCCAGCCGTCTTCCAGGACCTCATTAATAAAGTGCTATGAGATTTCTTAGGTAGATTTGTTGTAGTCTACCTAGACAATGGGCCTGATCCAGAACAACGCTTCGGAGCGAATTTACGCATGGCGGAGACGTAAAATCGCTGTTTTGTACGTACTGCGCATGCGCACCATAGAAAATACGCACAATAACGTAGCGTATTTGTGAACGTATGGGCCATGCGCATATGTGTCACGTAAATACTTACGTGTGGGCGTGCCAATTTTACGTGCATCCAAAATACGTTTGAAATACGTGAAGTAGGCGGGGGGTTGTTTTTAAAGTGTACAGTATGGGCGTGCTTAGCTGCGTAAATTCGTCTAGCCCATACGTACGTGTGCGTATGAATGCGGTTACGTTGGAAAAAGTTAAGGTAGGGTTTGGAAAGCGTATCTTGACAAATTACGTACGTTCAAGGGGTGTGCCGAGGGGAGTGTAACGAATTTACGTGCACTAAAATACGCTACGCGAATAAACATACGGCAAACGTAGTTCTGGATCTACCCCAATATCCTCCATTTTTTTTCTTCAGATTAAGATTCTCATCGACATCATGTTCTACAAGTCCTCATCCATCTTCGGGAGAATCATTTATTTTCCAAGGTCGAAAAATGTGAATTAGAAGTAAACAAAGTCACTTTCTTGGGTTATGTCATCTCACCTGAGGGATTTTCTATGGATCCCTCCAAAGTAAAAATGGATGTGGGTCTCCACTTAGAACTACCCTAAATCAATAGGGCCGTTCTGTCCCAGCCAGTTCTGACCGGGCTGGGATATCGATTGCTTATACCTCGAGGTATAGCAATCGATCCCCGGTGCACCAAACATGGTGCTCCGATAGGTAAGTGTAAAAACTACCCCAACTCTCTCTAATTCTAACCCTAATCCTCCCCTTCCATTACCCTAACCTTCCCTTCCCCACAGCCTGACCCTAACCCTCCTTTCCCCGCAGCTTAACCCTAACCTTCCCTTCTCTATAGCCTAACCCTAAGACTCCCCCTCCCTGCAGCCTGACCCTAACCCTCCCCTTCTATGACCCTAACCCTACCTTCCAAAGAGCCTAAACCTAGCCCCACCTTCAAGATTAAAAGTCCCTCTCCATAGCTAGCAGCGGGTCTGCGGCGAAAATTAATTAAAAAAAAATCTATAATGGCTGCCATTCAAAATAGAGACAGCCGAAAAGGACCTTTCAGCTGTCTCTATTTCTAAAAGCGGACCATTGGACCAGGGATTCCCACCGAGTAAAAGCAATCCTTGAATGGGTTCAACGTTTCCTTGGTTTCTCTATTATAGATACTTTATCCGGGGCTTTTCAATGCTAGTAACACCAATCTCAAATCTCATGAAGAATGGAGCGACTCCCAAGAGATGGCCTTCTAAAGCAGTTGAGGCACTCTATGCTATCAAGGAGCTTTTATCTTTGTACCAGTTCTGTGACATCCTAACCCCGATTTGCCATTTATCATTGAAGTGGATGCCTCCAACGGTAGTGCAGACATTGTCCTCAAGCAGCAAGATCCATTTGATGGGAAACATTACCCTTGTGCTTATTTTTCAAGAAAAGCAGCAGAGAAAAAATAACAATGTTGGCAACAGAGAATTGCTAGCCATAAAGATGGCTTTTGATGAAAGGCAACAATGATTGGAAGGGGCACTTCATACTATCACTATCTTAAATGACCACAAAAATCTGCCATATATTGAATCCACTAAAAGACTGACTCCCAGACAGGAAGGGTGGGCGCTATTTTTTTTTACCAGATTCAGATTCGTCATTGTGTATCATCCTGGATATCAGAACAAAATGACTGATGCCTTATGTTCTTTGCTACCTGAGCATGCTTCCACTACTCCCCCTTCCTATTGTTCTTTCCGCTGTTATCATTATGGGCCTCACTCAAGATGAATATATTCTCATCCTAAAGGCCCAAGATCATGCTCCTCCACGGAAACCACACAAGTCTTTTTTTTTCCTAAAAATTTAAGGAGGTCAATATTGCTGTAAACTCATTTTTTCAGGATATCAAGTCATACCAAAGTGCAAAAGACTCTGGAATTACTGTATTGTGTAGTTTGGTGGTCCGCTGTGTCTCTTAATGTTAAAGAGTTTATTGGCGCATGTGTGATCTGTGCTCAGAATAAGTCTTCCTGGTCCTCTCCTGTTGGTCCTCTTCTTCCAGTATCGATTCCAAAACGTCCTTGAACGCACATGTATATGGATTTTGTCACAGATCTTCCAAACTCTTATGGAAATACTAACATTTGGGTCATTGCTGAACGCTTTAGTAAGATGACCCATTTTGTGTCTCCTGAAGGATTACCATCCACCCAAAAGTTAGCAGATCTGTTCGTTAATCATGTGTTCTGTCTTCGCAGCCTACCCTTTGATATTGTGTCAGATAGAGGGTCTCAGTTCATTACTGCTTTGGAAAACATTCTGCAAACTCTTTGAATCAATGTCAGCCAATCGTCTGGATGTCATCCACATTTGAACGGATAGACTGAACGGGTCAATCAATCTTTGGAGCAGTATCTCTGATGCTACACTAAATTTCAAAATAACTGGTCGGAAAATTTGGCAAGGGTGGAATTTGCATACAACAATGCTTCACACACTACTACTAAAGTTTCCCTTTTTTTCTGTGGGTGGAGATATCATCTGAGTGCCAAATTCCTACATCAGCCTGAAATGGATGCTAGCTCGGACTCCTGTAAAATTGCCAGGAACATCAAAACAATTTGGAGTAAGGTTACCAATTATCTCCATCAGGTATTTCCACCAAGGCCATGGTACTGTAGCTTGCTGAACAAATATGTGTAACTTTAAAGTGGGAGACAAAATCCACTAGAAATATTCAGATTCATCAACCCAGCAATATATTGAGACCACGATTTATCGAGCCCTTCTCTATTCTCAAAAAAAAAAAATCCTTTAGACTTTAAGTTGAATCTAACCCACAACATGAGAATTCCTAGAATGTTTTACGCAAATCTTCTAAAACGTTTTTAGAAACTCAGAGTATTTAATTCAGTTACTTTGTCTAAACCACCACCAGTTGTACGACGGTCAGGAAGAATTTTGTTATGACACTCCGGGTTTACCTTGTGAGAACCGTAGTGGTCAGAGAGAGAGTAGGTGTGGCACCCCAGATTTACCTGGTGAGAACCGAGGTGGCCACCAAAAAGATAGGGTGAATGAGTCGATTACCGGGGCATGGAATCTTTACCATCAGGGGATTTTCACCAGAGCCCCTAATGGTGGGGATGGATTTGGCTGCGCCCTAGAAGCCTGGTCGTGCCCCGTTGAACCAAACCTCGTGGAAAAGGAAAGATAGGAGACCGTGGTGCGAAACCAAAAAGAGAGACTGAGTACAATAAGCAAAGTGGGAGCAGAACACCGCCGGAAGATACCAACCTGAGTCGGACTACAACAAACACTATACAGAGCACAAACACACGTTAACACAGGAATGATCAGGAATACTGGGAAGGTATGTACAATAAGGAAGGAGCACCAAGGATTGAAACAAAGGGAGAGAGGCAAAATAGAACAAGACAGGGCAGGAGGTCAAACAGAAATCAGTTCACTAGGCAGCAAGGCACTAGGCACACAAGATTTAGCAGGTCAGAGTACTGTGATACAGAAACTATAACCAGCGTCTGCTACAGGGAGAGACTGGCTAATAAAGGGTATGCAGCGAATAGGAGCCGAGCAGAAGCGTGCCAAAGAAGAAGATAGGCTGGCGTCCTGGTTGCCGGGAGAGCACCAGACGGCAGCCCGAAGGAGACAGAGAATATGCGACCCTAGCAACAAGTCGAAGCAAGCGCCGGGAGGCGAGGAGACGCGCGTCAGAACAGCAGATGGCCGACAGGAGAGAGAGCAGCACTGGAGCCGCAGGGAGTTCTGGAGCATGGCCAGTCACGGGGAAAAGGTAAGAAAGAGGCATGGGGGAAGGTGGCGTCCCGCAGCGCTGTCTAACAAATTTGTTGTCAAATCTATCTAAGATTCCAATAGAGTTCAAGAACAAATACATTGTTTGGTTAATTGGAGAGGTTATGGACCGGAAGAATGACAGTGGATTCCAGAAAGAAGTCTTCATGCCAACATACAACTTTAGGAATTTAATAAAACAAATTCCTGATAAACCAGCTCCTAGGGGTATCTTAACCCCTCATTAAAAGAAAAGGGGGTACTGTTACGCGCTGCGGCAGCATGTAATTGTTTACCTTTGGCACCGGAAGGGACATTTCCAGGTCCGACAACGCGTCTCTTCCTCTCTGCAGCTGGCATCCTGGAGGGTGCCTAATTACCAGGATGCCAACCAAGCTTCTCTGGTAGAAGCTTGGCTGCCTGCTATTGGCAATTTCCAGCAGCCCTCTGAACTGGCAAGTCTAGTCTAGTTTCTCTCTTGCCTTGCCTCTCCTGTTTTGTCTCTGCAGTGCCTGCCTACCTACCTTTATGTCTGTTTGTCTGCTCCTACCTACCTGTCTAAGTATTGTTAGTACTGTAACAAAAGCCTGCTACGCAAAGAGGTCACATACCTATTCATTTGAGCTTTAAAAACAACTTTTACTAGCTAGAATACCTTTGATGACAAGGATGTATCCTGTTATGTGAGCACCAGTGATTATAGTTATAGGAGGCATCAGTGGGTAGAGAGAATTATTGATTAGATGTGTTAGTCTTTAAGTTTTGTGATATTTACCCATTATTTTCAGGTATTAGTTCAACTTATTGTTTTGGTTTAATAATCAATTTAAATTGCTTTCTCTGATGTCTTTCAGTAATCTCTATGCTTACTGTACAGCTAGCCTCATGCGATGGGTCAAACCTTAGTTGGGTTGTTATATACATATCACATAGAACCGATGACCCAGTTGAATTTCTATGTTTGTTATAAGACATTTTAAATTGTACTTTGGTTCCTTGGTGATCAGTGTGTATCATTCTGTTGCTATTTTAGTCTCTGAAAAATGAGATGCAGAAACATTCTGATGATTTCCTAAAGTGGAAGCAAAAAATAGCAGAGTGCGGTACCAAATCTGTATGTCTTTATTGGCTCCTATCATATTTATGACAAGAAGCTCTTGAATAATTCTCTGGGGTTTTAATTAGCACATGATAGCCATGACTTTGTGAATAACTACACCTCATCTTCATTATACTAATGATTTAATTTTCCTTAGACCTTTTGAGAAGTATTTCCTTCAGGATGGTAATATGTACTGACATGCATTTAACTCCTCTAGTGTTAGAGCTCACGCTTGAACAACTTTCTGTCAACATTGCTAAAAGGAAAAAGGTTACATTTCTTCTACTTCAAGTTGCAATATTACATTGCTGGTTTAGTCAGAAAGAATGACTAATTTTCTCACCATAAACTTTTCTTGATTAGAACATGCCTTTTAAAGCTGTATTTTGAGCAGTGACATTTAGCAACGTACGACGACCAATTTAGGATGGGCCCATATTTATTCCCAGGTCATCTGTCCCCCTATTATGTTTTTCACATGTGCTTCAATACTGCGTAATGCATAACAGAGATTCCATAATGAAGCACCACAGGCCTTCGTATGGTAGGGCTCACAACAAGAGTGTCCCTCCCTGTGTCCAACATGACATAATAGGAAATAGTCACTGACCACTTATAGTTCATAAAGATCTAAAATAATGTTTAACAAACTCCTCATGTACAGTACCTGTTATTCTTTTTAATGACTTTGAGGTTGCTTGAGGTAAATGTGACTAATTTACCTCTGAGCAGTACAATAGTGCCAAGAACGCTGTACTCAATTCCATGCTCTTGCTCTGTCTCCCCATTGCTATCAGCCAGCACTTCTGATCTGAGTAGTGGATGCCCAGAAACCACAGCAACTTACTTAATTAAAGCCCTCCCAGTGCTCAGCTGCAGCTGCCACAAAGCTCATTTCAAATGCGTTTAAATCCCACACTGGCTGTCATTGCCACAGTATAGGCAAGCTATGAATCCCCATGTACCTGTGTGTACTGCTCCATTGTTCCTGCTTCTAGCAAAAAAACCTGTGCTGTTCCCTGTGGATTCTTTCTGGTGTTCCTTAAGGATCCCTTCTGGCATCACCCAGTGACTCCTGATGATATTCTGGTTAACTTTCCTTGTGTTACTCTGCTCAGCATTCCGGCACATCCTGCTAAATATCACAATCGATTTTGCTCAGCACTTCAGCATCGTATGCCGCCTTCTGTTTATTCAAACAGGCTTTTTCTTGGCTGTCTCAGTGACTGCCGTCTGTTTGATGACCTGCGGTGAATATTTATCAAGTCTGTCCCCACCATCATTGACTCTGGCACAAACTAGTCCCGTGGTTAGAGTTGATGGATCCTGGTCAGATCTTCAAGACCGATCACTTTGGCCATGGAAAATAGCTTAGAAGTCATCTCCAAAGAAGCATTCACATCAATTCTCAGAGAGAGTAGGCAAGGAGGGCATTCAAAGGCAACTTTTTTGGTGCATTCACAACTTTAACAACTCACATTGAAACCTTGGGAGATGAAAACATCCTGTTTAACTATTGGTCTTAAATCAATGTGCCAGTAATTTTTTGAACCATGGCTTTCTCAGAACCATGGTTCTGAAAAAGTCATGGTAGTGTTTATCATTAATCTTCTCACTAGACATGTACTGACCTGAGCATTTACCCTGGGGGAGAAAGAAAACCCACTACTTCAGAATTGAAGTAGTGAACAGTCCTTCACTTTGAGTTTTTAAAAGGTCTTGATGAGCCAGATAAAGTATTTTCTGCAGCAACAAGCTTTCTACATCGGAAACATGGGCCTTCCACCTTGGGCCATTTCTCTGTGTGTAAAGGTAGACGCATGCTTAAGGGAATGCAACAAAGAGAGATATCCGTCTAAGGACATTCTTGTCACCAAGCATGTAACTAAACCAAAACAAAGATAAAAATGCACAAGAAAATGACGGTTAAGGCTTCAAATAGACTAAGATCAACTATAAAACACCTATATGCAACAGGATCGCTGCCAGAGCGGGGTTTCTGAAGCCCCTAACACATACAATAGAAAAAGAAAACAGAAATCAGCGCTGAACCTTTCTGTCCTGATTTATAAAACCCCTACGTAGCAGACATCTCTTCCATTGGAATTGGAGCCATGTTGTCTTAAAAACACCCACAGTGAAATGTGCATTCCTGTTATTTCTTCACCAAGAGATAAACTACAGCATAAAGGAAAAAGAACTGGGGGTGCACAGTTAAACGGTGTTGCAATTACTGTAAGGGGCTCTTAATAATTTTATTATCCATAGAGACCTTAAAAACCTTATATTTTGCCTCCTGTCTCAATGCGCATCAATAGTCACTTTTCATTTCTTAGTTTAAGATGCGGATCACCTTTTGACCTTGTTGAAAGAAAACATAATGCTTTATACTGATCCTTTGAACCCCCGGGATAATCTACTGACAAGCACTTCCAAACCCTTTCTTGGGCAGGCAACGATTTTAGCAATCTCCGCTTCAAAACTTGATCACCCAATGCTACTGGTGACAAAGTATCTTTGGGTGTTAAGGACTTCGTGGTGGCCTGTATGCAATGTGCTCAGCACAAAATTAACCAGAGAGCGACGTGAGTACTCTTGTGCCATTATCTATTTTGGATCAACATTAAGATAGCAAATCTATGGATCTACAAATTAGCCTGCCATTAAAAGCTACACTACCATCAGGACACTCGCACTTTTACATTCTATATGGACACAAACCAAATCCTCCCACTTTTTTTTTCCTATTCAAGATGTGCTGACTGCCAACAACTTATCTAGAGATCTGTCTGAAATCTGTGATTGGACAAAGCACAAACGTGAACATTAAGTTCTTTAATGACCAGTAGCAATTATAAGTAGGTTGTCTGATAAAAATCTTTGACTGCAAGTACCTATCACCAAATTGGCACCTTATTACATTTGACCATCTATCTATATAATGAATGATCAATCAGGTTACCTTTCGAACTGACACTAGCTTCTGCAGCCATTTACACAATGTTGTACATATTTATTTATTTATTTTTTAAACCCCTGGCACACAAAACGTTTTCTACAGTTCTTCTAAAATCACCCACAACACAGACCACATATGGACCTGTGTTTGAGGTTAACAAAGTTGTAAAGAGGACTTCGGAGGATGCACGGAACATTAATGCATCACACCGCCTTACAAAGTTCTATAATTGGTATCCCAGCAAGCACTTCCTTAAGGTATCCGGAGTCCGCTAGTATTTGGAAGGGGGTACTGTCATGACCGTTTCTGCTGTGTCATTGCTGCTGTTGACTGGCGCTTCCACTTTGTGTAGCAATTACCTTGTTATTATAGCAGCTAACTTGATTGAAGCCCTTCCAGCACTTAAATCCTGCTCACTGCAGTTCTTTGTGTTTCTGTGTGTACGCCAACATTCCTACTTCTAGCAAAAGCAAGTATGTTGCAATATCCTGTGCTATTCCCTATGAATTCATTCTGGTCTTCCTTGTTCTATTGGATTCCTGTACTTTATTCTCATGACTCTTGGTAATATCCTGCTCAACATTCCTTATATTAAGCTGGCCATATACTAGAGCGATTAGGGAGTTGCTATGGCAATAAGCCACACTACAATTATTGTTTACAGCAGCAAGTAGTATGTGACACTCATATTGGTATCTTTTCCCTAGTGGGAATTTGTCCCGTTCATTGGATACTTTCTGCTTAGCTTTCCAGTTCATCCTGCTCAGCTTTCCAGTTTATCCTACTCAACATTCTGGATCATCCTGCTCAGCGTTTTTGTTACACTATGCTCAGCATTCTGGCACATCCTGGTAAGTATCCCAATAGACACTTCTCAGCACTCTGGCATCACTGTTCCTCTTGTCATATGCCATCCTCTGTTCATTCTAACAGGCTTCTCCTTTGCTGCCTCAGTTTGTCTCCTCTTTAGAACCCTAATGTGGGTCTGCAGCAAAGCTTGTCTCCAAAATGAGGGGCTGTGGTGAATACTAGTCCTACTTCTAGTCTCTGCATCAAAGTAGTCACCCAGTATCATTCCTGATGGGGCCCTGGTCAAGACCTTTGTGCATTCCATGACAAATTGATCTCATGATTCAGGAACTACTACTTCACAAATATCATGGAAGATCCGCAGTGCATGTGTCATATTATGGGTCAAGCTTTGTATAAATGAAAGCGGTTTTGTTTCCAAAAAGGAGTTAATTCTATTGCTCTAAATCACTATGGGCCGGATCCTGAACTCCGTCCGACATTGGATTTACGTAAGTCATTAGCTTAAGACCCCTGTCAGGGAACATCTGCGCATGCACACACCAGATGTTCCCTGTGCGTAAGTACTAATGTACGTAACTTTGTTAAGTAAGTCAGTACTTACGAGGAAGGGGCAGACCCTTCACTTACGATGGCTCTATCACTGCCATGCACATTATGGGCGCAGACCTAGTCGTAAAAGTTAAGGTAGGAATCGACACGTAAGTGTCTAGATTTCCTATTGACAGCGGGGAGAGCAGGGGGCATGCAATCCCCACTACAGCTGTGTAACTACAGAACCCTACATGCACGTAAAAGCGTGCGGGGGGGGGGTCTGGATCTACCCCTATATCTCTTTGTTTATATTAAGTCATCATCAGCTAAATTTGGTAAACCCATTCTTACTGATAAGGGAAGGGATTACAGTATAAGGTCCATGTGTGACAATGCAATTCAGATACATAACACATATTTGATGGGTTAGGGGATAATTGAAAATATGCTATACATTGTAGTCAGAACCCAGATCTGCACTGAGGGGCCCTGAAAGTGTCTTAGGTCTCTGCTCTGCACTCTGAGGAGTAATATGAAATGCTATTGGGCCAGATCATCAACTACGGCCGTCTTCCACACACGGCCGTAACGTGCCGATATATAGCTACTGCGCATGCATAGTAACTATAGTACGTAATCTTAAAGACCGCATATACACAATCTATGTACCGAAACAATACGTAGATTACGAACCAATTGTGAGTATGTGTAGGTGCGATACATTCACCTGAGTGCTCTGTAAAACAAACTAAAGTCTCCAGTGGGACCCTGTAGCCAATGAGATACACCACATGTACAACCACTGGTAAGCCATAACCACTGGAAAGCTATATCAGTTAAGCATAGCTGTGTGAAAATCAGTGCCACTGATAGAGTTTGAGAGATATTGCTTATATATTAAAAATAAACCCCTTTTATATATTACACTCACAATGATTTGTGAGAGAAACAATAGTTGAGATATAAAGATTAGAGATGCATTGGCATCAGTATTACTGATAAATTGCGACTGTGTTACAATCAGTACTTCAGTTATAATGAGCTGGACTTTTTCAGCCTCTGCAGTGAATGTAGGGATTAGTCAGACTATAAAGCAGTAAAAACTTACTTTGGATTGCTCAAACATTAACAAACATTGCAGGCTCGAGTTACCATGGAGACTTTTTAGACTTAATTAAAGTAGCTCACATTGCTTTTCTTAACCTCAAAGGTTTGAGTTTTATTTCGCTAATATGTAAACTGTAAAGCATCCTAATTATCTTCCTCAAGTGTTCATCAAGCTGCTCAGTATTACAGTTTCTTTTTCAGTACAAGCAAAAACAAAGATTCATCTGTCGGAAATAATATTGTAAAACTTCTGCTCACAAAGGAAGAGTTTTTTTTTCATCTTCGGTCATAATATTTGATTGTGCTCTTAACACAAGTGGTTTAGTATGAACACCATGGACCTGATCCAGGGTTTGTGCAAGCTGCATCCAAACTTATGAATTCTTCATCCAAATACTGAGGTGAGTCAAAGAAGGAGATGTAGGAGTCAAATGGATATAGAAAGGCCAAACAAGAACCTTGGAGGCTATGGACTGGATCCAGCTTCCCATTTGACACCCTTCTTACGCACGCAAAGTGCATAAGTGGGGTGTCTGGAGAAAAGGCACATATGATTTCAGATGTTACATGCCTTTTAAATGCATAAGACACAACTTCCGGGGTGGTTCTTCCCTTCTGCCCGCAAAAAGTACCCAAGGGGGGGAAGATTTAAATGATACAGTATGGTCTGGGTTTTACACATACCCACAGATTAGTCTCCTGGACTGATTCACACGTCACTGTTAACGTTGCTTTATGGCAGCGTATCTGCCCTCAAATCTGCATGACAGAGGAGATTGACAGGGAAATTCACTCCCCTCTTCCCGGAAAGAGCGTGTGGATCTAGATCCAGTTCTAAGGGAGGAAAGCTATTCATTTATTAATTTACAGAGAATATTTCACATTCACATCAGTCCCTGCCCCATTGGAGCTACATTTTAAATTCCTGACATATACATTAGGGTTAATTTATTCAGCATCCAATTAATCTACCAGCATGTTTTTGGAGTGTGGAAGTAAACCAATGCAGACACTGGAAGAACTTACAAACTCCAGACAGGTAAGGCCTAATCCGGGAATCAAACTCATGACCTCTGCGATGTGAGACATGAGAGCTACTCACTGAGCCACCGTGGTACCCATGGGGAAATTTGTTAATTTAACTAGTCTGATGAAGGTTAGTTAAGTTACATACAGTCATACATCTCAATATTTATAGCCATGTCATGACTGGGTGGTGGATGAGTTGATCCTGACATTTTAACAGGGAGATGGCTGCTTCATGATAGAGGTGTGATGTTGTGATAGGATTGATAGCCCCTTGTCACCTCCCCATTTCCCCAGAATATCCATATAATGCTACAGGTTGCAGACACCTGTTTCTCCCATGTTTCCCAACGGGAGGACAGACCAGTGGTACATTGTAACAGATCCCTAAAATCATGAGTCTAAATGGAGACAGTTATCAGATATATGGATTACAGATAAATCATAGTTCAAAACAAAATCATCACAGACATCAAAATAGTGATTAGTAAGACTTTAATTCACAATATTGGAGCAGATTCAGACCTCCACTGCTGCCATAGTTGAAACGCCAACTGCCGCGGTGGTGGAGGTCCAATGCTGGATTGCCGCTGTATGGGCGAGGGGAGGGCCCTCCTCTTACTTGTGTGAATTTAAGCCAGCTGATCCCTTAAAGATTTCTGCACTGTCCCCACGTAAAATGTTGGCAGTTCACAAATTCCGAGTGTATGTATTGGCTAAAACCCTTACTGTACAATTAGCATTTTTTACTTTCCGCATGGCAGAAGCTCTGTGCCGCCGTCATCAGATTTGTACCAGGACAGATGTGGATCCAGAATTCTGAATTCGATCATATTGATCAGAATACACAAACTTTGAGTAAATCTGGATAGGGACCAATTATCCTTAGAATATACTTAGCTACTTGCCATGTTACTGTGACTGCCGTATATAATAATCTGCCAAAATAATAAATGATGAACTGCAGCATAAAACATAAATACCAACATTCTACATCATTCTTCTCTGACACAATTGTGTTAAAAAAAATCTTTCAGGGAACTGTTGCGTTCTTATTATGAGGAGTTAATATTGTCCTTGATATTATAATTCTGCTTCTGTGCATGGACAAAGGAAGGCATTCTAGATTTATGTTTCAGAAAGCTTTTACTGCAACAGCTGGAACATTACTGATGATGCCAACTACAAAGGGCTACAGTTACCAAACAAAAAGGTAATGTTAATACGGGATTGTGAGGGATCCGAGACGTAGAATAGGCTCAATATGTGTTGCCATTTCTTGTTAGATAGAGTGACCTTTCTAGTAGATTACTGCTATATCATTTCCACAGAAAGAAAGCAAAGACAGTATATTTTTAGCCCACTGAATGTCAGTTAATTAGACTGCAGTAAGATTGTAACCGTTTACATTAAGTGCTCAGGTAGGGGCAGCAGAGGTTGACAGCTAATGTGTAACGCTACTCAGAAAACAGCTTTTGACTTTCCAAGCTTTCAGATCACAGAAGGGCCCTTCACACATTCATGGGGCTTAATTGTCTCTCACAGTTTGATGCAGGAAAACAATTGCTGTGATGTTGTTTAAGGCAGAGATTTTCACTCTTTTACACAATGGCAGGTATATGAACCATAACATTTTGAAATTGGTGAAACCACTTCTGCAGATGATATCTGGTAAGTGTAGACAGCATTTCATTTAATCAGTAATCATCAAATCCTTTTCTTCCATTTGTCAATGCTAAATTCAAGTTCAAGCCTTTGACAAAGTATTTATTGTCAAAAAAGTTTTTGTTCTGCATAACTTTGGATGGTGCATGCAATCTATAAACATAATGGTCTAGGCTTTCACTTGGTACAAATTCATTTACTCACAATGGCCCCGATCCTGTCTAGATCGCAAATGCGGGCGATATGTATGTGACGCACTTGCGTTCCGAAATGACGTGTATGGGATGTACACGCATAGAGCACCTTTGGGGAGGTGGGTAGCAATCAACAGGGCGCGTGGTGGTACAAAGCAGCCTTGGTGCCAGATTTACTAAGCTGCGCGTTTGGAATAGTGGAGATGTGGCCCATAGCAACCAATCAAATTTTAGCTGACATTCTCTAGTATGTAATAGGAAAGTGAGAGCTAGATTGTGTTTGGTTGCTATTGGTAACATCTCCACTTTTCCAAACCCGCAGCTTAGTAAATCTGGCCCTAGGTCTCTCCTGCTACCTGGCCAGAAATGTTATGTATAAAAATTGTGCAAACACTGTTGAAGATATATACAAAGAGAGAAGATTGTGGTACGCTAATTGCACTATGTTTCCCAGCCTGAGGCAATTTTATACCTAGAGAGTGTCCAACCTTAAGGAATAATATGCATAGGAAAAAAAATTTAGGTTCAAAAATAGCGCTGAGTTTATGTAGTTTTGTTTGTGGTAAATAGCCAACTGCTAAAATATATACAATTAGGTCCTTATTTTGTCATACACATTTATTTTTTAGACAATCTACAAAACATACATAGTGTTATTACTAGTCATCATTACTACTTACAATGGGGGCTGGACAGGTGAAAATGGTGCACTTAAAATAGTTACTATTACATATTTTTTAACAGGGCACATGGTATAAAGTGCATAACTATGCTTATATTGTACAAAGTCCCAATACCACCTCTCAGCTCAGTTGCAGGGTACCAGACACTGATATTACCAATAGAAATTTCCAGTTTCATGCCTTTGAAATGTTTGGCTTTTTTTTTTTTTTGCCTACTAAGATTTTTTTTTATCATATTGACTGCTATTATATGCTGACATATTACTTTTACTGTTTAGAATCTCCTGCTCTTTAAGGCTGGTGGAGATTACAGCCTTAAAGAGCAGTGGATGCCGTGCCTTGCTTTGCATTGTAAATTGTTATGAAGTACCTTCCGTGCTGTGAATAACAGCTCTGAATGTTGGGGATGGTACTTCATCTGATAAATGCTGGTTTCACACTATTTTGTTTCTTAATGCAATTAGATATAGACCTACTTTGTTTATGTCTCCTTAATTAAACCTCTTATTTAATATTGTGGTTTTGCTTCATATGTCATTAACTACATTTCTTGCTTTATTATATATTTGATCTGCCAACATGTCATCGATTACGTACATTAACAACACAGTACAGTGGTACCCAATGAAGCAGCTGCTACCTTTCTGTCAATGCTTTGCCATTGGTCCAATGGTCTTATATAGACCACAGCCATCATTTTCATCCTGGAATTAGACATGCCCTATATCTGGTGCATAAGCTATGGTTGAAATTGTGCATACTATTGTAAATATCACTGTCTGCATTGGAGAACCTCCTACCACCATATACTTAACTGTATATGAGATGTGTTAGTCCACCCTTCTCTCCCCCATGTCCCTATGCTTGCAAGCAGTAGCCTACACTTGTTTTCTTGACATGCACACTGAGGAAATATGCAAGTTATGCTACACAATCAGACTTCTGTCTCACTCTGGTTCAGACCCTTTGTCTTTGTCTACCGCAGTCATATGAATCTGTATGTCCTGTTAAAGCTATGAATAACCCTGTTTTCTAGGTGAAGGTGGCTTTAGCTGTTTTGCAACCAATCAACCAGCAAAAATACTGATGTGTGAGACTAAAGATTTTTTTTTTCAACTTAAGCTGTTAGCTGCCATTACTTTAGGCATCTAAATGTCTATCCATTGATATTTTCAAAATAAGCATGTCCTAATTTGGTTTATGTGCATATTATTATGCCATTCCATATCTACCTAAGCTAAATTACTTTGCAAGACCAAAGGGTTTTTGAGGGAATAGAGTCGACATTAGTCAGTTTCCAGAATAAATCATGCTGTAAGGCTGTGTTTGATAGACTTAGGCCATGTTTATAAGAAAGATGGCAGTGACTTTGAATACCGCTGAGCTATGAAATTGGAAATTATTTGTACACAAAGTATGGTATATCTTTGGTGTTGTGACATTAAATTTGTTTCCAAGTGAAAGTGAAGGTCAGCAGTAAAAGGTATCTGCTGGACTTTATCTCATAAGATGCATGTGATCATGTTTTGCAGATTTGCATAATCTAAGTGCAGATAAAAAAATAAAATAAAAAAAAGAAGATTCAGTTTTTTGTTTAGTTTTTTTTGTTAGGTAGTGTTTGTATTTGAATAATCAATGCATGAACTATATAAGCTGTCACCCTGTCATTCACATCATTTTGAACAAAAAATGTATAAATGTCTTCAGTCCAGAAGGTTTTGAATTTCGGAAGGAAGGGAGTGAATATTTTCGGAAGACTGCAATGAAGTTTTGTTCACTGATTCTACTTGTAGCAGAAAAAGGTCATTTTATAGAAAAATTTAATTGCATGACTCTTGAAAATACATGAAAGTCAATGTCCCCTTAATGCCATGAGTATTTTAAAAGAAACGAAGGCTCCAGCAAGCAGGGTTTTCTTTGGCTCTACTTTACACAAATGCAGACAATTATGTGGACATGTCCTAGTACATGGGTATTCTGGCTGGTTCAAATCAGTGTTTGAAGTGGAAAGTTAGAAGTGGCGGTATGAAAATATATAAATAACAGAAGTTAATGGAGATTTATAACTTTTCAAATAAATCAGTGGGAGAAGTGACGGCATGGCATAACCCTCACTTCAAACCCTGGTTCAAATGCAGGATTTGTAAAGTGAGGTTTCCAAATCATGTGCATAAACAACATATGATTGCCATGGGTATAATAATAAAAATAGAGGACCTGATTCACACTTAAGAAGCTGCGGCTTCTTAAGCGCATATTTGTCCGAAATGACCTACTGCGCATGCGTAGTAGGTCATTCACGCTATCTACGTAGCCGATCGGCACGTAGATAGCGTAGGTGCGGTCTTTAAAGACTGCACGCAGGGATTTACATCTCTAGAGGCGGCGCTATGCTGCCTTGGGGAGTTTTTAGGCAGAAGTGGTAGGGGGGCGGAGAGGTGCAATGTCCGTACGGACATTGCACGGAGACTTAAGGTAGCCCTACGGGACTTGTAAGTGCTATAAGGTACCTAAAAACGGGGGGCGAGGCGGGGGATGGAAGAGTGAGTTTGATGCGCATTTGCATGCACCTAACTCACTCTTAAGTGTGAATCAGGCCCAGAGAGTTCTAGGCCACTCTCCAGCCCCTATAGGTCCTCTTTAAATATAGATTTAAATGTTGCTACCTCCTGTAAATGGAGGCAATTTGAGGCATCTGCCCCAAATAACCAAGTTTAAACTTATAAACTAGTTACCCACAATTGTAACTACTACACCAATAGTTGCCAGGCACCATAGGCCTTAGTGCATTATCAAACACCACAATCTAGGCCAAGGGAGCTTTCCAGGCAACTGGACCTCAGCATTTGTCTATGCCTAGACAAGACAAGGCTAGTCAAGACATTCATAATTGCACTAGGTCTCATCATTTAATATAGACCTGTTGTAGTTTAAACATCATAAACTTAATACTAACTACTGTATGTTCTATATATTTCATACTCCTGAAATGATGAACAAAATCAGCACCCTCTTGCCTAGAATGTGGCAGGGATATTCTTTGACAACACAAATCATGTCAGCTTGCCCCACCCCCTTGATGATGTCATCCAGTCCTACAATCTGCTCTTGTTATAGTAATTTCCCACTAGATCTCCTGTGTATGGGATCCCCAGTGTAAATTGTGGCTAAATTACCTATGTTTATATGCAGTAGCTTAATAAAGCTTGTGAAGACAAAATATAACTTTATATGAAGGAAAGCCTAATAGCCTTGTGTTCTGTCATGTCTTACAAATGTGCTAGAAACTCATATGTATTATCTTTGACAGAAGGAACTGATATCTTAGGCATCCATCTTAAATGTTACCCTCTGGAATTTGCATGCAGTGTTACTATGCCAGCTTTCATGTAAATGAAAAATATGTTAACATCTTCAACCGTAAGAAATATATCTGACAACTTATCACACAGTCAAAATCAAAAATAATGAGCCATCACATGCTGCAAGCCAGGCGTCCCCCTTGGGGGCTCAAGCATTGCCTGCCATGGAGATTAAATACACTTGCTTTTCATTTTATTTATTGATAGTGTGAACTGGTTCATTATGCCTGATTTTGTCTACTGGATCTATTACAGAAAAAAAAACCTGCAGATTTTTGTCTGCGTTTGTGGTTCTTAAGTTGAATACCTTGTTACTACAAGCTATTTATATATTTAAACTTAAATAGCTGCAGTCTCATAATCTATTAAAACTAAAATATCAGAAGATTTTTTTCTTTTATATGATGGGGCTTATGTTATGCGTGCATGCGTATAGCAAATGTTACACATCGGAACTCTGAATGGTTTCCATATGTTCAGAGTTTCGTACGTCAGGACATGACACCACTCCCTATGTACAACAACAATACACGTTGTGGGCGGAGGGGTGGTATTTAAATAGTATAGTATGGGCTGGGATAGACACTTATGTATGACAAGGCATTCCGTTCGACCAGAGATACGCATAGAGAAGTTAAGGCAGGGACACTTTTCAGCTAAGCTATGTACGTGAGAGGGGAGTGCCAGGGGGAGCGCATTTTCCTCTAACGTGCGTAACTTAGGTATGCTTGCGTATGGAATTCATTGCTATGTCTCATCAGGCCCAATACCATTAAATAAAGGTCATTTGAAAATAAAAACTTTACATTTGCAGTACTTGCATAAATGCACCTAATTTTCCCATCTAGCTTATAAAAATAAGCATGCATGCATTGGGAGGGCTATAGTGTACATTAAACAGATTAACGTTCCATCGGTCTGTCATGTTTATTGCCACTAAACGAGGGGCAAAACACCCTAATAATGTGACCCAGCAACCTCGCCCCCATCAAATACTAACCTTAATCACCATGGTGCCCTTGAGGTCAGACTTTACACTAATGACTGAGGAGTGTGGAAGTTTATGTGCATTCTGTATTGTTATTGGAATAATTGGAATAGTAAAAAAGGACCGAGGGTTATCGTAATGTGCACAAGGGGAATTAAACCCCCTCGCACTGGGACTCCCCACTGGCCAGTTGTCATCTCATGACATGGGGGGCCAATGGGAAGAGGCGAAGATTAACTGACCTATCAGGAAAGGTGTCGGGGGTTCTTAAGGGGGAGCAGATAGGACCTCCCCCTTTTCTCCCTGGATCTCAGCGTCACAGGACCGGAGGGATATTCATTTACCCACAACTGCCCACCCGTTGTTTAGGAGTTGCCTTTTTTCCTGTCGGTAGCTTAGTTAGGGGGTACGGATAGTCAGATGTGTAGTCAGTTGGTGTATTTTTTAATAGGAAGTGGTTAAGGTTTTTCTGGTTTAGCTGTTTGATGTTTGATTACGCAATTGGCGTAAGTGTTTGTGAGAAACTCAAGTGGCGTTATTTGTGACTATTGGTTATTGGAATTTTTGCTTGGAAGTTTTCTTACAACACGCGACTGGTGTGTTGTGGCTAGGTTTTCACCCCAGCGGGCGGGCTAACTTAGATTATTATTTAGGTTACTATTTAGGTAGTTTATTATTTAAGCTAGGACACGAGGCTTCTGGTTTAGCTGTTTGATGTTTGATTACGCAATTGGCGTAAGTGTTTGTGAGAAACTCAAGTGGCGTTATTTGTGACTATTGGTTATTGGAATTTTTGCTTGGAAGTTTTCTTATAACACGCGACTGGTGTGTTGTGGCTAGGTTTTCGTCCCAGCGGGCAGGTCAACTTAGATTGTTATTTAGGTTACTATTTAGGTAGTTTATTATTTAAGCTAGGACTGTGTCATTTGATATTATGCATGACTACACTCTGCCTATTCATCGCCACCATTTAGCAGATGCCCCCTTCCCATTGTAATCCCCCTAATAAAGCTGCCATATTTTTCATGTAAAAGGATTGTGTTCTTACAAGGTAGTGTAGTAGGTTGGTATTTTTAATTGTGTGTCATGGGGGGTCATCACTGCTGGGGGGTTTATATAATTCAGTGTTTATTCTTTTAGGCAGAAATTGTATTCTAATTTCCCAATAATCTTTCTTGATGCAAATATACAGAGTTTGTGTCATCAATATTGGACAAGTTGTTTGAGAAATTATTCAGAACATTGTACAGGTATTCTCATTTCCAGAGTTAATGTTGCAAGGCCACTAACGATATTTGTTTTGGAAGATAATATTGTAGGTAACAGTTTCATCATTGAAATAGTGGTGTTGGTTCATACATCTCTAATGATTACAGCAAATTAGACTTTCACTCTGCCAGGATGTAAATTCATAATATAAAAATTGTAGCTTGTTTAGATATTGGATGAGGAGTTACTTAGTGCATATCTGACAACATTTTTCCCCCCTGGAGATCTTGGGACTGATACAGAGTCTGGAGTAAATTGCTCAAAAAGGTGCAAACCTAAATCCAGACAAACCATGCAAATAATGAAATAATTGATGTTATTTGCATGCAGGGAAAAATCTCTCTGATTTAGCTTATTGCACACCAATACTAAGCTTTATTTTAAAACCGTATTTTAAAATCACTTTCCAGCTAACTCTTTCGCACATTAAAAATGACTTTAAATTACTTACTCCTGGGCTAAACCATGTTGCTTGCAGGGGAGTCATATTTCATCTGTTGCAAACAGTATTAGAGTTCAGAGGTGATGTTTCCTATCTCAAGTCTAAATAACAGTGTAATAGTAAAGCTGATCAGTATCTGTGTGCAGTAAGCAATTCAAAGATATATCCTTGCATGCAAAGAATACAATTAACTTGACTACCCCTGCAATCAACATGGTATAGCCCCCAGGAGTAACTAATTTCAAGTACGTAATTAAGTCTGGATCCAGCCCATTGTAAATTAGGTTCCCCTTCAGTTCAACATTTGTTTTTGCAAATTTGCTCCTTTTTCTGCTACTTTTAACTCTTGCAGCTAACTATCTTGAGTACTGTCATCAATCATGGGGCCTGATTACCTAAACTGCAGGAAAGGAAACGTGGAGAGGTTGCCCATATCAACCAATCAGATTGTACCTCTCACTTTCCATACTAGAAAATGTTAACTAGAATGTCCATTTGTCCTATCCCGCAGCTTAGTAAATCTGGCCCTTTTGTATCAGTTTGAATTAAATTAGCAGTTTGCATTAAATAACATCAACAAGCCCTCGCCCCGCCCCCTGCTTCACAATGCTATGAATCATAGGACTGAGCAGTAGGGGTGGGGCTTCATTTTCTGAATTCACATCATTAAGCGCCAATAAGTGCTGTCTCAAGGTAAACATGGGACCAAAGGAAATTAAACTAACCACAAAGCCACAATTTGTAGTAAGAAAGTATATATAAGCGCCTTAAAAGAACCTAGAAAATATAATATAATTGGTAAATCAATCAATTTAATAAATATGTATAAAATCAAGGAAACAACATATAGGTAGTTAAAAAGGAAAATATAAACACAACCAATATATTGCGACTGATATAATCCCAAGAGTTAGACCGACAAAGCAGGATGGCCACCTGATATAATAGGAAAGGATAGTAACTAAAATAGCGTTCAATAGCAGGCCTATATAAAAATATATACTAAACTGGAGGGGAACGGCATGTTACCCTCTTCACTAGGTAGTTCCAAATAGGGTTGGTATTCTTGTGTTCCGTTTTCAAGTAAAAAATATATCAGGGATAAAGAGAGGCTGAGTATCCCATTGCAACCGTGATATCAAGGTGTATGCATGGCGCAGGGTAATAAAAAGTCTCAAATCTTTACTATTTCCACGATGTAAAAGTCAATGATCCAGACAGTGTAACAACTCATGATTTGCTGAGGCGGCCGCCTTTTCTCGTTGTCCTGGAGAGGTATCAGGTTGCTATACACGCTGTTTGTTCCACAAGGTAGAATAGTGGTCGCAGTATCTATTCTGTCATCCCAGTAGTGCCGGGCAGTATAGGAGAGAATTCCTGTGCGGTGGCTCCTAATGGTGTACGGAATAAGCTAATAAGCTGGTCCCAGGTCTAGGATGTAAAATTTAAAAGTAGTATCCGTAAAAACAAGTGTCCTGACACGTTTCTCCGCAGTTCACGTGGTTTCTTCAGAGAAAATTTAAGGAGAAATAGGTACCAAGGGTATTTAACAGTCCAGTAGCCAATCCAAAGCCGTGTTTACCGATGACGGATTTCAGGAGAGATAGCACTTTGTTTACTCCTCATAAGCGATTCCTATTATCATATAGATTCTTTTTGTGTGTGAAAAATATGGAGTAGGTAAGAAATTATGATTATAGATAACTGTATATTAAGCTTAATAAATTCATACAGTATTCAGACGGTATACATCATATCTAAATCCTATATCGGAAAGTTAGCAAAAAGGCTGCTTTAAGTGGACTGTAAACATAAGTTGAAACCAACAGTTATAATTTAATTCAGTTAGTTATATATCTCTAAAAACATAAAGAATAAAAAATAATAAACTAATAAATAAATAAATAAGCTACATACTTAGCTAGACCAAAGTAATTGGGCAGGTAAAATGGGACCAGTGATAGTGACAAGATGAAGTTGTTTAGAGAATGATGCAGCCGAAAACTTAATTGCAGCTGCGCCATTCCCCATTACATTTTCAAAATGAAGAGCAACATTCTGGAACAGGTACCATTTTGAATGGCCCATTTTTGAAAAGGTACCTGTTCTGGTTACTGTTAAATTGCGAGACAGGAAGGAATTAAGGTTAGGCTCTGGAGGGGGAAGGTTAGGCTTAGGCTGTGGAAAGTGGAGGGTTAGGGTTAGGCTGCATCTAGGGGATGGTTAGTATTAATAAAACTTGCCTTTCAGTGTTCAGCTTTTGAAAATTGTGCACTCACAGGGGCCATCTCTTCTAGAAGCAGACTGACGAAAAGTGACAGCAGTGACTTCTGTCACAAGACAGATTTTCCAACCGGCAAACACATCACATTCAAAAATATCTATATATATTGGGGTTGATTCAGTTCTCCATAGAGGGGATTAGGTATAGCATGCACATCTATTATGAAAACTGAATATCATATGCTTTCCCTTTATCCTCTGTGGGCTGTACAATATATGATGTAGCTTTCCTTGGGGGTGCTGTTGTGAGGGCATATCACACACAATAGAAATTGCCCATAGTTCATCCCCACTGTTGGTCCAGTATCTGCCTCCCGTATGCCTCCTGTGGTAACCCAGTATCTGCCTCACGTATGCCTCTTGTGGTAACCCAGTATCGTCTCCTGTATGGCTTTTGGTGAGGATGGTCTCACACTCTCAGCAACTCACTCCTATATATAGGTCTGTAGCAGGGCCGGACTGGCCATAGGGCAGTTCTGGCAAATGCCAGATGGGCTGCTGGGGGGCTGGGCCGGTACACAGAGCTGCTGCAGAACGGAGGAAGTCACTATCAGCAGTAGATTTTCTGCTTCAGCTAAAGCAGCTTCGCATTGATGAAGCTTTCCCTTAGTGCCAGAAAATCAGCCAATGAGGGAGTAGCATAATGACATCTGCTACTCCCATATTGGCTGATTTTCTGGCACTAGGGGAAAGATTCATCAATGCGGAGCTGCTTTAGCTGAAGCAGAAAATCTACTGCTGATAGTGACTTCCTCCGTTCTGCAGCAGCTCTGTGTACCGGCCCAGTCCCCCAGCAGCCCATCTGGCATTTGCCAGAACTGTCCTATGGCCAGTCCGGCCCTGCTTTCCATACTAGAAAATGTCAACTAGAATGTCCATTTGTCCTTTCCCGCAGCTTAGTAAATCTGGCCCCTGTTGTATCAGTTTGCATTAAATTTGCAGTTTGCATTAAATCACATCAACAAGCCCTCGCCCCCCCGCCCCCTGCTTCACAATGCTATGAATCATAAGACTGAGCAGTAGGGGTGGGGCTTGATTTTCTGAATTCACGTCATTAAGCGCCAATAAGCGCTGTCTCAGGGTAAACATGGGACCAGTGATAGTGACAAGATGAAGTCGTTTAGAGAATGATGCAGCCGAAAACATAATTGCAGCTGCGCCATTCCCCTTTACATTTTCAAAATGAAGAGCAACATTCTGGGACAGGTACCATTTTGAACGGCCCATTTTTGAAAAGGTACCTGTTCAGGTTACTGTTAAATTGCGAGACAGGAAGGAATTAAGGTTAGGCTCTGGAGGGGGGAAGGTTAGGCTTAGGCTGTGGAAAGTGGAGGGTTAGGCTGCATCTAGGGGATGGTTAGGGTTAATAAAACTTGCCTTTCAGTGTTCAGCTTTTTGAAAATTGTGCACTCACAGGGGCCAACTCTTCTAGGAGCAGACTGACAAAAAGTGATGGCAGTGAGGCCTGTCGCAAGACAGATTTTCCAACCGGCAAACACATCACATTCAAAAATATCTATATATATATTGGGGCTGATTCAGTTCTCCATAGAGGGGATTAGGTATAGCATGCACGTCTATTATGAAAACTGAATATCATATGCTTTCCCTTTATCCTCTGTGGGCTGTACAATATATGATGTAGCTTTCCTTGGGGTGCTATTGTGAGGGCATATCACACACAATAGAAATTGCCCATTTAACTGGATTATGTTGCAAGTGTTGTCTGCATACAAAAAAGTGTTTATCAAAAAGGGTATACAGCACCTTGAAGTAACATAAAATGTTATACATGTCCTCAGGGTCGGATTGAGGGCCATGTGGGCCTGGGGCTTAAAATTATCAAGGGCCCACAGTATATAGTATGCTTTGGAGGAGGATGTCAGTTCTTGACGTTCATCCTTATGCACTGCAGTGTGTGTGGGCCTATTTTCAGATGGAGGCCTGGAGCTGAAGTTAGCCCCATTGTTAATCTGGCACTGCATGTCCTGAAAGGCAGACAACAAAACTAAGTATTTGATACCCAAGGTCCAATTCACAGTTGTGAGCAATTGTTAAAGGGAGATGTGCACAAGATGAGCGCAATCACAGCTTACACTGCTTACAGTGTTAAATCCGATTGAATGTGAAGTACATCTAACATCTGAGCCATTTTTTTTTAAAAATAGATCCATGCATGCAATTAAAAACCTAGCAAGAGTATTGTGGCCGTCATGCAGGCAACGCATAATGGATGACAAACTGCCAATCAATGATTTATGACTACACACGAGCAGTTGAATTTACAAATCATATTTGGAGAACATGATACTTCTCATTTACCATTGTTCATGTTTCCATATTAATAGCTGCTGTATAATTATCTTGCAGAATTCTGGATATATAACAATTGTTTTCCAATACTGAAAAGTACCCATCTGCTGACATCTTTGTCTTGTTTGTGTAAATTCTCCTAAGAGTTCCGGTCCTTCTTGGGACAGCTCTTAATGCTCTTAGCATCTCTGTAATGATTTCAGGTGCCAATATCTCGGAAGATGTTCCCAGCAGATCCGACAAGATAATAACACAGTTTTTTGAAATGTGCAGTCTATTGAGGGAGGACATAGGAATAAAAATCAGAGCAATCCTTCCAAGCACCAGGGCTGTTGTAATGGTTTGGTTATTATTTGTAGGCCTATCATTACCATCATGGGGTGCCAAACGATTGCTGTCATTTATCAGAAGTAAGGGCAAATTTCTCCTGTTAAAAGCTCCTGGAAACAACATTAATGCCTTACACATACAATGTGTTCCTTGTACTTGATGTATAGTGCTTTCATTTCAAGTGTGAGATGGATGTAGTAATTAGCTGATCATATGTACCATCACATAATGTAGACACCTTACACAGGAAACTTGTTTGAATGAATGTGTTAAAAACTTTGAGCTTCATTTACTTGATTTCCTTTCATCTTTATCTTTTCGTTCTTAGTTTCTATACAATATATTCCCCCAATATATTTAGAAGTGTAGTTAATCATCGTGTTAATGGCTGCAAAGGATTGCTGGAACTTGTGGTTCCATACTATGTCACAAGATCAGTATTTAGATTGTCTCCTCGCCAGATGGTGACACTTTCCATGGAGCAAATGGCCGTGGCTTCTTTTGTCCGGTCTCATACTAAGCGGGAAGCATGGTGGTACAAGTGATTTCACTTCTGCTTTACAGTGCAGAGGTCATGTGACATAGGGATAGATCCAGACCTACGTACAACAGTGAATTTACGCAAACCATTTGCGTAAATTCACTGTCAGAGAACATCTGCGTATGCACGTGGCAGATGTTCCCTTAGTACTTATGCGGAAGGGTCTGACCCTTCCCTTACTATGGCTCTATGGCAGCCGTATAGGTGGGGATAGCCATTTAAATGAGGGCAGGGGGGCGGGGAAAGCCCTGTTACAACTACGTCTGCGTCCGTACAGATGCAGACCTAGTCATAGTTACATAGTTGATGAGGTTGAAAAAAGACAACAGTCCATCAAGTTCAACCTATTTTGGATCTCCTGCGATCCCTATCTTTATATTTGAAGTTAATAATGTTGCAAGCACCTTTACACATTACATATTATGACAATAGACTTAATGTAAATATGTGATCAGTGGACCACACATCTCTTTAGAAATCATGAAATGTAATTTATATCTGACCTTTATTTTTTTAATTAAAAACTACATGATTTACTTCCTAATTAATTTTTTCGTTCTTATTTTACAAGACAAAAAATATGTTTTATGTGTTTCTTTCCTATATAAAAGTAAATCAAGAGCATGTATGGAGAAACTCTTGCTAATAACATTCCTGTTCCTTATGCAGGATTCACCATGTTGACTGACAATTGTCCAAAAACTTTGTCTGAACCCAACTGACTGACATTTTCTGCTCCAATTCTCTCATTAAGGGAGAAGGGCCGCACCAGTTCAAAAAATTAAATAAAGTCAGGACAAGGGTGCTGCAAATGCGGTTCTTAACTAAAGCCAATACACAAAAAAGAGAAAAATACCTACGCACCCTTATGTACAATAAGCGGCAAGTGGTAATGACCGCTTGACAGCGCACACCTTACATATAGAGACAGAGAGGTTGTGGTTTTAAAACTTCCCAAAAATTTTTATTAGAACATATTAAAAAAAGGAGAAGATTTTAGTAACTAATAGTTTCTGAGCAGACGAAATGTACATGCAAAAAGTAGCAATTGAACAAGCAAAAAACAGTGTTTGCCATATAATGCACAAAAAAAGGAAGGAAAGATAGCAATGGAGGTTGCTAAAATAGCCCTAATCTAATATAGAGTGCTAACCCTGAAGATAACTAGTGTTCTCACAGGCACGCTTCGCCCTTCCAGGTCCATACACTTACCCTCCCTTGCTATTCCTTTCTGTAACAAACCTCCGTTGCGGTAGCAAAATTGCAAACAATGATCCAGAAATGACGTATCACAATGAGCAGTTCAGTGTGAACGGAGGCAGTATTCCAGGACTTAACACACGTTTTGCCTTAAACCACGGCTTTGTCAAAGCCGTGGTTCAAGGAGAAACACGTGTTAGGTCCTGGAATACTGCCTTCGTCCACACTGAACTGCTCATATAACTGCTTTTGGCATATAACTGGAAACTGGAGCACAAGGTGGAAACCCACGCAGACATGGGGACCACATACAAACTCCACACAGATAAGACCTAGGAATCGACCTCAGCGATGTGAGACACAAGTGCTACTCACTGAGCCACCATGTTGCCCATAGATATGGAGGATATTTGAGTTGTAATGATTTCCTAGGTGTCTTCATTGGAGGGGTATCATGGGTATCTTGAGGTCCAAGCAGTGATGGCAGAAGAAGGTCATACAACATAGAGCTTATGCATCCTCATGAAGGAAATGATTGAGCTAAATGTACTGAAAAGGGTTGCATGGAAGATCAGGGAGGTGTGTGTAGAGGTCCGGGGGATAAGGGGGAGGTGTGGTTTTATCTAGCTTCTTCAAGTATTCTGTGTTGGTTCATTAATGTCCGTTTCTTGGTGTCTTTCATGCTGGCCCTTTGTGCACCATTACCTTGCTCCTGTATTTCCTTGAGTTCAAGTCTGTGATCATCACCTGCAAGGTTTCTTTGTGTCTCCAGCTCTGCATATTCCTGCCTGCAACTCTTCTGCAAGTTTCATCTTTGCATAATCTCCCTGTGCATACAGTGTGCTTTCCAGTGTCACCTGTATGCATTGCTCAAATGGATGCTGCTGTCATCCTCAGTCTACATATTTGTCACGGCTGTTTATAGATACCTATGGTATCTGTAAAGTCTGCCACCTATACAGTTATTTCCAGTGTACCTTATCCCTGGTATGTGTATTCTAGTTATCTTCTAGCTCAAGTTACACCAGTGTTATCTCTCTTTTGTTTTTCCACTTCTCCAATTATACCATTAATTGTTTAGTTATCTTTTGCCTGTTGAATTAAACCTCATTTATTGACTATAGTTTGTATTTACTTTAAATTCTTGTCAGTAGACACTGCAAACCCTAGTCTGTGGTTAAATATAAGTTGTGCCTCAGTACTGAGTCCAATTAAATTGAATGAATCCCAGGGAGAGCCCAAGAAATGTACAGGTAGCAGACTGCAGGTTTAAAACTAAGACCTTAGACTCAGGAAACTAAAGTACTCAAAAAAATTACTTCAAATAGCAAGCAGCAGGTGATATTAGATGCTGCTGTCTGCAGCCAGCATAATGGAAGCTACTCCATTATCTAGTGCCAGATCCAGACTTACGGACGTCAGGCAACTTATGCACATAAAGGGGTTGATTCAGAGTTACTCTTACACCTTTTTTTTAGGTGCAAGTGTAGACCTGGGAGCTGATTCAGAGCTTGGGAGTAAGGGTAAAAAAAAATAAAAGGTGCAAGTGTACAGCTCGGCTAAACCATTTTTAAAAGTAAGGGGTGTTAATTAAAAATGTTTGCATGCATGGAAAATACTTTACTTTTACACATAGAACTAACATACTGCATAGCTTTATGTTTATTCTATAAAATAGAGTTGAGCTAAGAAACTTCAGAAACATGCTGCCTCTATTGTATTACGTTTTATTTTGTGTGTGTGGGGGAGGGGGGGTAACTTTAAATGACTTTGACTCTCTTGGCTATTATTTCTCCATATTCTAGTGGGGAGGATGATGTGACTGTGGAGGTATAAAATGGAATTTGGCCCTGGTCCTGGGAGAAGTAGTGAGAGAATGGAGCACCTGAGCGGCACACCAACTGTTGTGCTTTTGTGACTGTTACAGGAGGGGAGAGGAGGTATTGAAGCACCCGGCAGACACATTGACAGATGTGCGACTGGGGCTGGGACACATGAGGGGAGTTCAGCGGAGCTCCTAGAGTAGCACTCTTTACTACTGTGCTGCCGGGGTTAAGATTGTCATAGTTGCATTGTACAGCTTGGGGACAATAGGGACAGGGAGGTAGAGAGGGAACAATTGGGTGAGGGGTATATGGGGAAGAAGGAGCTCTATAGAATATTGTGAAGATAGTGGGTGGAGAAAAAGAATAAGGGGCAGGGATCTATTCCAAAAAGGAGAGTGGTTCAAATTGATCATTAAACTGCCCTCCCTAAACTAAAATTCTAGATCCGCCCCTGCAAGTGGAGCTCTTTTGCACAGCTCTTCACTGCCTTCCTTGCTGTCTTTTTCCAGCGCTGTCCGTTTCTTTGGCGCCCAGATCTTTCACCTCCTCTTCTGGCTCTTTGCTGCAGCCTCTCTCTTCTCCTTCAGGTACTTGTGGCCCTTTTCTTCAGCTCCCGCTGCTTCCTGAGAGCTCTTGCCCTGGTGGCTCCCCACCACCCACTAAGCTCTGGCCTCACAGCAGCTCCTTATATGCTGCTGTGAGGGGGCTGTAAACCAATGTATACCATACTGTAAACCATTGTTGCCTCCCCATTGGTTGCTGGCGAATCCTCACAGATTTGCCTCGCTCCCACAGAGGAAACAGCCAGGGATTCCCTGTAACCGCCACCCCGGACACTAGAGGACCCAGTCCCCAGGATGACCGCACCACAGGGCAAGTAACTACCTGTAACTACCTGTTTTGTCCCCTGCTGTGTCCTTCTCCAGCGCTGCACCCAATTCCCTGTGTCTTCTATGTCGCGGGCTGGGTCCTCCCTCTAGTCCTGCACTGTGCCTTGCTGGATGTCCGCATCGCCCCGCTATCCACCACCGGACCTGTCACAAATTTATGTTAGTTGCATGAAAAGTTTTCATAAAACACCAAAGTGCACATATGTAAAACTATACATCCATAAATGTATTCTGCAGCATAAACAATAAAACTCCTGTTTATGACAGATTCCACTTTTTCTGTCATTATGGGATTGCAAGTTTTTTTTTTTTAATCCAGACAGCTTCACACACAACTCTGATGAGCGACATGAAAATTGTTCAGTATTTTGTGCTTGTAAATAGCCTGGTAGCTGACATTGTAATTTGTAGTTCAGAACTGAGCATCTGGCAGCCCCCCTTCCCTCCATACCTCCACCTCACAAGCTGTCTTCCACTGTTAGTAGATGAAAACAGCATCTTAACTCTTCTACACACTTGACATTCATTGCTATAGTCACAAATACGCTATGACACATATTAAGAAAAGTTTTGAAAAAAAAAAGCTATGGAAGTTTTCTGGTCCTACCTTTATTACTTTCATTCCAACATAAAGAAACTATTCATACGTATATTAAAAGAATTTATTTATCCAAGACCAGTGATGATATGTACAATAAGCGGAGAACTCTGAATATGAATAACTAAAATAGAAATAAACAAAGCTGTTTAATAATGACCAATGTTAATATTTTAATAGGCAATAACTAGTTATGCTAAGTGCTTTATTTAAAAATGGAAATCAGGAGAACTATGGAGATATAGGTCTATAAAACAAATTGGTTGATGCTGCATATGTTTTCCTCTCCAATCAAAAATGAACATATAAGTATGGATGGACTCACTAGAGCTAGCTAAAGCCAACTGATCCCTTGCCTGCATGTCTTACTCGTGTGGTATTCTGTGATGGATTTCCACAGGAACATGGACTTGGTTCAGAGCTACTTATCAAAGTTGTAAAATTGCTAATAAAAAGTTTTGCATGAACAATGGCAAGCTATTTTATTACATACATACTTTGCACCCTTAAAATTGCACATAGTGGTCATAGACCAAAGCATTATGGGAAAGGAGGGAGTAGAGGGCAAAGTTCTCATTGCTACCCCTACCACAGGGTTGCCGACTCTCCTGGAATATCCGGGAGACTCCTGAAATTTGGGCCGTTCTCATGGTATCCCAGGAGAGCCGGCAAATCTCCCGCAAGCCCCGACCCCCTAACAATGACAAGTGTAATCCCTAGAGTTACTAGGGATGGGTGGGACTTGATGTAATCAAGCCCCGCCCATCCCCTTTAACACTAGAGATCAAACGAGTGATTGACAGGGGTGGGATTTAATGACACAATTTGCATAAATTGCATCATTAAGCTCCACCCCCTCACAGCAATCTATGGCTTCCCTCCGGGTTCTCCCAGAGGGAAGCTTTCACTAGTCAGCTACCCTGCCCTACCATTGTTTCATCTCATTGGACTTATAGCTCTGACTGCGATGTCATACATATGTACCTCATTTATGAGTTGCAACTGATTAGCCATCATTAATGACATCTAAATTCATCATTTGGGTTTTAATACAGTCATACATGTTTCTTAAAGTATCACCTAACATAGCTCAATAAAAAAATATTTGACAGCAGTATTTAGTCTAATGGCAATGCATTATTGACTGTTGCATTAAGTGAGAGGACTATGTTTACATTTTTATACCACTCGGCAGTTGTTTGTAGGGGTTAATTTAAATTCAGACATCCTGGTTTGGCATATCGGAAATGAAACAAATACTAGATATTTCTTATCTCTTTATGCAGAAATTCCAAGGAGAGTTAAAGACTTTATAATCTCTCTGAACTCTAAAGATGAAAGTTACTTTCCTCCAAAACCATGATGTATGACTTATTCACAGCTTTTTAAAATAAGAGCTCCACTGATAATCCAAGGGCGCTTATATAAAACACAGGGACGATAAGATCTATTAATTTGATTAAAAGCTATTTTTCACTGGGTTAATGGTGCATTTATTGCTGGCGTCCATGCTCTGTCATATGGCTAATGGGAGCTCAGAGAGGCAGGCACACTGTACATATTTATTGCATGCATTCATATCTAGCAATTAAACACCAGTTCACAATACCAAAAAATAAACACAGCACTAGAAACATGAGTTGCAGTGCCACCTAATGGCTATTTTATGTAATATCATTGTTCAACATACCATCACCTGTTACAATAAAATTCTTAATTCCAGCAAGTCATCAGGCCATTTTTAGAGAATATAAAAAAAAAAGCTGCTCTTACCCATTTGAAAAGGCTAACTGTCCAATTACCCTATTGTTATTTTCCTTCCTGGGGAACAGACTACATCTGGACATTTTAGCAAATAAAGGGCCAGACTAATGAATTCTGGGAAAAGAAGGGGGATGTTTTGGGCCAACTTTACTAAGCTGCGAGTTTGGAAAAGTGGAGATGTTGCCCACAGCAACCAATCAGATTCTAGCTGACATTCTTTAGTATGTAACAGGAAAGTGAAAGCTAGAATCTGATTGGTTGCTATGGGCAACATCTTCACTTTTCCAAACCCGCAGATTAGTAAATCTGGCCCAAAATATCCCCCTTCTTTTCCCAGAATTCATTAGTAAAACTCCCAGCATACCCTTGCAGTCACTTTAGAAAAGAAGAATGTAAATATGATATATAAAGAATCTGAAGATGATTATAACTGGCAGCCTGCGGTCTTTATGTAATTTTGGAAGGATCAGGCTTAGCATGTCCTGCTGTCCTGATCAACTTTTCATCCTTGTCTTTTTAGATCATGTTCTTTCCATATTATTAAGGAATGCATAAAAAGATCATGTGATTGAATTATAATATTATGGGTGTGACTCAAGATAGCTTTGTAAATATAATCTGTTATTGGATAATTTAGGTAATTGTGACAGTTATAATAAAGGCATGAGTACAGCAGGGTAATTGCAGGGCAATAATGTGTCATTATTGCATGATACTGCTACTATTTGGGTTTAACTAAATATTATAAGCGATTATTCATATAAACAAGCATTAGATTGTTCAATGGAGTCTAACAAAAAACATACTGTACTTTCACTAAAGGAAGTGTGTAATTATATATTTACTTTTAGTTTTTGTAGTTTACAGTGCTATTTATTGGTAGACATGTTGATAATGTCTGTTGAACTCAAATAAAAAAAAAATTCAGGGAAAGAATTACTATAGGACAAAGGTAGCTTACAAATCAGAGTGCACAAGTCCAAGACTGATTATATTTGTTGACTGAAAAAAATACACACTGGTTTTAGGACCTGCTGCTAGCAATTACAGTATAATCTTTGAAGTATCTTTAGAGTTGAATTAGCATAATCTTAAATAACTACAATTTAGGGATAACCTATTTAATGTGTAATAGCAGAAAGCTTTGGTCATCCCTCTCCTTTTTTCTGATTGTAGCAAGAATGTTTTATTACTAGGAACTGATCCTACCATCCTGGAAATAATCCTTTAGAAGTTGATTTGCCTTGTTTTGCCTAACACACGTCTTTATGGAACCAATGTTTCATAGTTTAACTAACTTTATAATATTTACCTGTTTATTATCCAGAACACGCAACCTGATGAGGAAATCATGGATAAAAAGACACCTGAGGAAATAAAATTTTCATCAAAGTCACCTTTAACCAAAATGGTAAGGCCTTCACTATAATAATTATGATTATTATTTTTATTATTATTATGCACCACAAAGGGTTTACTGTCAGGTAACGTAAACTTGACAAAAATTATAAAAAAAAAAAGTGAGGTAGTGTAACAATAAAATAAGAATATAATTCCAATAGACAGACCGAGTCATTAGACAGACAATAGGAAGGAGGACCCTGCTCATGAGAGTTTACAATCTAAGTGGGTGGGGAAAGACAGAGACACAGGGCTGGATTCACAACTCCGTAGGTATTCCATATACGTCCTTAATTTCCCGATAGTAGCTACCACGCATGTGTAATAGCATAACTTTCTACGGAGGCTGCATTGGCCTGTTTACTCTTACTTAAAAAACTAAGGCCCTGATTCAGAGATTGAAAATAAGAATTTAAAGTTACACCTGGGAAAAACCATGTTGATTTCAGGGGGGGTCAAGTTAATGTTATTCTATGCATGCAGGGAGAATGCTTTGCTTTTACTTATTGCACACAGATACCTGATCAGCTTTACTTTTAAACTGCTAATTAGACTTGAGCTGGGAAACAAACACCTCTTAACTATAATACTGTTGCAACAAATTAAATTTGATTCCCCTGAAATCAACATGGTTTAGCCCAGGTGTAACTTTAAGTTCTTATTTTCAGCCTCTGAAACAGGCCCTAAGTGCGGTTTTTAAAGACTGTACATAGCAGTCCTTTTAAGCAGACCTTTTAAGTCGTCTGAGCGAATTCATCCAGGAGAACGGGGTCTAAACCAAGAGGTTTTTGCAGAACTTGTAAAAACATGGGGTTTACTTCAAGTAGACCTAATGGAAACAAAAGTGAACTCAAAAGTTGAAGAGTTCATTTCAAGATCCGCAGGCTTTAGCGGTGAATGCTCTAACAGTGTTATGGAAGTTCAAACTAGTGTACGTGTTTCCCACAATACCAATAATTCCATATATGCTCAAGAAAATTCAGAGGGGTTCTGCGACTGTAATTACAGTGTTACAATATTGGCCTCGAAGGGCTTTGTTTGCTCTAGTTCTGCAGTTAGCAGTTGACAATCCATGGACGTTGCCAATATCTGAACCAGAACCCGCTGTGTCACTTGAAACCAGAGTCTTTGAAACTAACAGCCTTGTTTCTGAGACCAAGACCCTGAGGGACAAGGGTTTTTCAAGGTAATTAAGACAATACTTCAAGCCAGGAAGGAATCCACATATAAGACATATTATAGAATATGGAACGTGTTTTCTTTCTGGTGTAAGGATAAGGATGTTTATCGCAGTGAGGATTCTGTTAAGGAGATACTAGAATTTTTACAGGCAGGTTTAGATAAGAATTTATTTCATAGTTATTTGAAAGTGCAGGTGTCAGCACTAAGGACTGACAGGAGGAAAGTTACTCTTGGGCTAAACCATGTTGATTATAGGGGAGTCAAGTTAATGTATTTTTTGCATACATGGATATATCTTTGAATTGCTTACTGCACACAGATACTGACCAGCTTTACTATCACACTGTTATTTAGACTTGGGCCGGGAAGGCACCTAAAAATGGGGACGGGGCGTAGGAGGGCACTGTTAACTTAGGTGCAGGTTTTTCGGAATCCGTCCATACGGATTGCACACTCAAGTGTGAATTCTGTCCCCCTTCTCTGTTAAACACTACACTTACGCCCCTCTTCAGTCACCTCTCAACTCTAATACTGTTTGCAACAGATAAAATATGACTCCCCTCCAATCAACATGGTTTAGCCCAGGAGTAACTTTCCTCTCAATTTTAAGCTCCTTCTTAAGTCTGGATCCAGCCCTAAATGCTTTGCTAGGCTGTGAGCTGGCGACAAATAAATATATTGGAAGAATTTCTATGGTCGAAAGTACCTTTTACCAATTTTTATTAGGATAAAGTGGTGCTTAGGACAAACCCCAAGTTCTTACCTAAGGTAGTGTCGGAGTTTCATGTGAATCAGGAAATTGTTTTGCCATCTTTGTGTCCTTGTCCTAAGGGAGAGAAGGAATCTAAATTTCATTGCTAATATTTAGTTAGGGCATTGAAAGACATACAGCAGGACTTGAGTCTGGATCTATGCAACTGTGGCAACCGCTGTCATCACACTCTGTTGGTCTGCTGGAGGAAAACACTCTTTTTCCCGTCAAAAATTGCGATGGTCTCAGTAGTCTGAACGCTGTCTATGGGCCGCAAACCTCATCAAGGAGCCTTTCTTGAGATGAGGACTTTCTCAGCATCTGGAGTTAGACCCCATGTTTGATGCACTGGAACACCAGAGTGCCATGCCCATGCACTCCCCACGTGGCAAGAAAATAAGTGGCTCCGTCAGATGCCAGACTAGAAATTCCACTTCTATCACCGCAGTGGAAGCTCTGGTAAAGTTAGAGTGTAAACTGACCTGCAGAATTTTGGGTCTTCACCCAATTTAGCTAGAAATTTAGCTGGAACTCCAAAAGCATGCATCTATACTCCATGTGTCCAAGATTGTGTTTCTAAAGGCAGATAACTCTTCAACATGTTAAAAAAAAAAATGCCTGGCAAACCTTATATTTTGGCTACCATGGCTTGTAACTGAATGCGTGGTATTTTCTGGACTCATTTTTTTGGAATATTTGCAGCAACCTAAGCAGCCTTGGTATTGTTCAGTTGTCATACTGGAGGAAGTGCAGGATGCACTGATTATGGTGGAAACTATATTACTCTCTCTTTGTTGAACTAATGTAATAACTTGTTTTGTAGTGAATGTACCTAAAATCCTGCATGTTGCATGTAAATTTGTTGAATGGTAAAACATTTGCTCTTTTTTACATAAAGAAATTGTTAAAACCTAAAACAGAGAGATCCTGGTAGTATGCATGAGAGGAGAGTGAATTCAATTTACACTTGCGGATCAGTGCGACCGCACTATAATATATATGCGGTGTATAATGTACATCTTTCCCTGCTCCCACTTGGTGTACTTTATGCAAGCAGAAGGGAAGAACAACCCCATTGGACGGAACTCATATTGTACAGAAATTAGTTCCATACGATAGAAGGAACGCATGTAAAACGTGTGTAACATCTGGACGGCACATGCATTAGTCCATTCAGCCCACTTACACACCTTGTGATCGTTATAATGTCTGGATCTGGTCCAATGTTAGGGCGGGTTAAGGTTAGGCTATGGTTAAGGAATGCTTAAGGTTAGGCTGTTGTAAGGGTTGGGTTAAGGTTAGGCTGCAGTAAAGGGACGGTTAAAATGAATCTATGGTAAGGGGGTTGTTAAGGTTAGGCTGCAATAAGGGGAGGTTTAGGGTAAGGGTAAGTGTTGGTATTTGTGTCATTCTTTTTTCTATCGACAACACTAAAGTCAGTATAATAATACAGTAAACCTTTCATGTTGTGAGTAAAAGAACCCTGTTAAGGTAATTTTTGTAGACATTTATACACTGAAAATCACTAAAAGACTTCAGCTGCTCTATACCACAACTGTAGATAGCAGCTGCCCTGCTGCACAGTGCTTTGCTTCAGAGTAAGGAGCAGTAGCGGCTTGGTGATGCATAAAGCAAATTTAGTGTTGGCAAAGAATGATTTATACATACTGAGGCTGACAAATTTCCGAGCATATTCATTACTAAAGCTTTGACATGTAATGTATTTTTTTTTTTTTTTTTTAATGAAGTTTGTAATGCAACTACATTTTTTTCACTGCTCAATGAACTCTGGGAGATATTTATTTATTTTTATTATTGTAGGATTTCTGTATGTTCATTCAAACATCCTATTTTTTGCTTTTCTGTTATCAATGTCATTTGTCATAGAAGAGTCTCCAGGGAATCAAATTGCTTTGCAGACAACTAGCAATACAGTTAAAGCATGATATAGCTGCTATTTATCTTTGATGGACAGTGATCATTGAAAATGCTGGCTATCTGTTCTCCCTGTTCACCAGCTCGCCTTGTAATGCTGCTACAAGAAGATATCACATTCAGAAATGTGTTAGCATGATTCTATATTAACATTTGTCTAATTGCAGAAGGTCAGATTATATTCTTCAGCAGCTAAATATATAACTATGGACTGGATCCAGACTCTGAGCTCGCTGCTGGATCCAGCTTTACGTGTAGGTGAGGAGTGGCCACTCTCCTTGCTCGCAATGAATTCCAAGACACCTAACTTAAAACTTCAGCATCGTCCTCATGTAAAATAGACACAGTGCGGTCTGGATAGTAGGAAGAGCTCTTAGCATACCCTCACTGTACTGAGGGTACATACTTCCACCCTCCTGCATAGCGGAATCATTTTCTGCTTCCTCACATGTCCTGCCCTACTGCTGGAAGTGCTCCCAAGTTGGAATTCTGAATTTGAAGGATCCAGTTCCACCCTGGGAATGTGGTGTCTGTATTTAGCAGAAAGCAGATGTTTTTAGCTGCTACTGGTCGGGAAAAAAAATCCTTTTTTAGATGTCTGGATCCAGTCCTAAACATATAAAATGATTGGTCATTATTACTCATCCTAATCTATTAGGGGGGAATATAGAGCCTTATTATCAGGTATAGGTGAGCACAAATAAAGAGCACTAAACCACTTTATTATGGGTTATACATTTAATAAGTCCCATAATAAAGCTCCTTATTCCTCTTTAATTTAGCTCAAATTATCCAAAACAGTGGTTGAAGTGAACATTTAGAAGTGCGTTTATGAAAATATAGAAATAACTGAAGTGAATGAGGATTGATTGTGATTCGGTTAAATCAGTGTGAGAAGCGACGGTATGGCATACCCCGTATACCCCCCTACTTTGAGCCCTGCCAAAGTAGGGGGGTATACAGCCTCTATATTCCCCCCCATTACAGGGTCCTATATGATATAGACCTTTATTAGGGGGGAGAATAAAGAGGTCTTATAATGGGGGGGATCATTTCAGCAAAAAAAGGAGCACATAAAATCATGTGTTATAAATACTTTGTGCCATATAATAAAGTTGCTAATTCCTCTAAATATGTGCTAATATAAGCCCCCATAATAGGGATCTACCCCTGGACTTAATAGTGCTCTGTACACATGGAGAGCTGTTATGGAGGCATATATAGCATGTTTTGATTCTATTAAATTATAGTGTACCCTGGCCTTACTCTGACCCCTAATTTTGTTCCTGACTTTAGCCATACTACATTTAGTAAGTTAGGCCCCCATGCCTACCAGCAAAAATATGACAAGTGAGGCAAGAGGACACCATAGTTCCCAGGGTACCCTGCCTGCTCCCCACACTGAGATACTATGCCGGGGTTACCGAATCTCCTGGAATATCTGGGAGACTCCTGGATGCCGTGCATTTCTCCTGCTATCCCAGGCACATCTTCCACAATGGGCTTGAGTTTATGCAAATCACAACCTTAAAATACTCCTCCCCACCACCACCTATTAATACTGTAAATCCTAGTGTTACTAGGGATTGAGCAGGCCTTGATTGTACTGTAATATGCATCATGAAGGCCTATGAATAACAGTATTGATGGATAGGGGCAGGATTTCAGGACATGATTGC
>WWET01000205.1:828872-842310 GCA_011038615.1 Limnodynastes dumerilii | reverse complement strand
GGATTATTAGCATGTCTGGATTTCTTCATTGTCCGGATTATTAGCATGTCTGGATTTCATCATTGTCCGGATTATTAGCATGTCGGGTTTTCTTTATAGTTCGGATTTCTTCATTGTCCGGATTATTAGCATGTCTGGATTTCATCATTGTCCGGATTATTAGCATGTCGGGTTTTCTTTATAGTTCGGATTTCTTCATTGTCCGGATTACTTTATAGTCCGGATTTCTTCATTGTCCGGATTATTAGCATGTCGGGTTTTCTTTATAGTCCGGATTTCTTCATTGTCCGGATTATTAGCATGTCTGGATTTCTTCATTGTCCAGATTATTAGCATGTCGGGTTTTCTTTATAGTCCGGATTATTAGCATGTCTGGGATGTTATGTGTTGGGATTTTATGTGTAGGTGTTTTAAGAATGTCTGAATCATATTCAAGTCGGGATAGTCAGTGTTTGGCTATTTCATGTCTGTATTTTAATCATGGGTCAAATTTACTAAGCTGTGGGTTTGGAAAAGTGAAGATGTTGCCCATAGCAACCAATCAAATTCTAGCTGATATTCTCTAGTATGTAATAGGAAAGTGAGAGCTAGATTGGTTGCTATAGGCAACATCTCCACTTTTCCAAACCCGCAGATTAGTAAATATGGCCTCATGTCTGTAATTTATGTGTCTGGATATTGTCTGTGTAGATATTCTCGCATCTGGATTTTTACGATCTGGAATTCGTACCCCACCCCTACTGACAGCATTTTCAGTATTAGGCTACTATTTACTTCAGAATAAAGTAAGCATTACCCTCTGCTTTTTGATTATAATTATTATATTTTTCTTTCTTTAAGCCTGCACCACCTGGATCTGCAATGTACCTGAAGCATAGAAAAAGGGACATGAACAATTTCAATAAGGTGCTCAACCACACCAGGTAAATATCTGTGAGCCATACCTCCCAAGTCTCCTGCTTTTGCAGAGGTCATTTATGGGAGCATCAGGGAAGAATCTGGGCGTGTCTGCAAAGGTTGGGAGTTATGCAACAGAGCTGTAGTCAAGGTAACCTCATAACACTAATTACCGTACATTAAGTTTTAGTTTTTACAAATATAAAAAAAAAAGAAACATTTAAAAAACTGTAAAAAGAAAACACTATAAAAAGGAATACCGTGTGGTAAAGGTGTGTGTGTGTATATAATAAATATGTATACAAAAAAATTACAGTTTAACGTGTCTGATGACAGCTACATACATTGACACAGAATAAGAGTTCTTTGAAACTTGCTGCTACAAAAGCCCATAGCTATCATCACCGCACCAACACCGGGTTACCTTGGATATCATCAGTTCCACCTCTGCTACAAAAGGCAATGACAAACTGTAAAAGTCTGTAAAGAACAGAGTGGAGCATCTTCTGTGCATGGGGCAGTCTATAATTCCATGTAATCGAGCATACAAACCTATGAATTAGCGGCTCCACCATTTTGTATATGATGGCAATCTCACTCCATGATAGTGCTAAACAGGACAGCCATCAGGGACTGGGACAACCAGAACTGTCCTGTGCCCGGAGCTGATTGGGCCTGCAATACTCACCTTTTCTCTGTGGGTCAATGCACAGGGAACAACTTCTCTGCACACTGGCCCGAGGTTAATGCTGGTTAGTGCTGCCCCGCCCCTATGTGATTTTAATGATGACGTTACATAGGGGCGGGACCTACATATGTGTCATGGGCCCACTATTTCAGATGGTGGTCCTGGTGCTGAAAGTGCAGCTAACCATAGGAATAATGGTATATCTTGTCTGTATTGCTTAAGGAAAATGTCCAATATGGCTCCAGCCTTAATGTCATAATTTTAATGCGTTTTGGAGTTTGAGTGGCGAAGTTTTAAAGGTCCCCTGTGTGTGCATAGTTACACACAGTTACGCCACCTGAAGGCTACCCTAACTTCAACCGGCGTAACTGTGTGTAACTACGCTCACACAGGAGCGTAATGACTGAAACCCAGCCCTCCCTTCCTTATTACCCTCCCTCCCCCCGCCCAGATGTAGTTACGGAGCTGCCCGCCCCTTCGTCCGTAACTACGCTGTAGTTACAGATGCTAGATCCATGGCTCACAGAGCCATGGATTACACCAGGCAAAATATGCCCGCCGCATGCGCAGAACGGCATTTCTGCCGCCCTTACACTGCCGCCCACCGTAAATACGGCAGGCGGCATACCTCTGGATCAGGACCAATGTAAGTAACCTCAATCACAATTTTTTTTGTCTATGGAATTTCATAGCTTTTTATATTTTAAAGATATTAAAATATTATTAAAGATATATATATATGTAAATATAAAAACACCCCAGACACAACCACAGACACTTACATCTCTCTCACTCACTCACTTATTTCATGACATGGTATTCAAATCTTCTACCCCATGTTCATCACAGGGGACGGGGCATTAAACATGGAGTAATAACAAACCTAATATTTACACAGTCCCCCACTCAACTCCAAAACACCCCCAGCACCAGGAGGGGGTAACATAGCTAATATCCCTGCCAGAACACAGAAGATAATGCAAGAGAAGTCCACCATCTTTCTCCTCTCATGTGAAGCCTGAGTACACCCGGGGTTCTCAGTTGACACCTGCAACACAATGAAATATTTATAATGGAGTATATTTTCCTAAATTGTTAAAATTGTCATTTTCACACAGATTTTACCCGCAAAGAAACATTATCTTCCTAACAAAAAACAGGTAGTGTGAAGACTCCTTGTACATGGAATGCTGCCTTCCTAAAATACAATTGATACAACATGTAGACTTTGATTTAAAAAAAAAAAGGTAGTGGGAAAAATCAGCAACATTTTCTTCTTTAAAGTATTCCAAATGTGTAATTTTTTATGTTTAAAAACAAAATATCTTTACTTAGTAGGGGCAAATAGATAGAAGGTGAGGTCACCATCAAACCATGTCAGAGGGGTCTACAAGATCATTTAATCAGGCAGTATTATAGTCAGCTCTGGTCTTGAAGGGGTCCTGGAAGATTGGAGGGCCCAGGTCTTAGAGAGGTAGGAAGGATCTGAATGCAAAACCAGGGGGACTAAACTCAGTGGCGCACCCAGAGGGGGTTTCCAGTAGAAAAGAAACCCCCCAGAACAGAAAAAGACCATCCAAAAAAATAAAACCCAGCAGATTGTAGGACATGGAGCTGCGCAACCACAGCAGCTCCTCCTATGTTACACTAGCCTCAGGGGTTTCTTTCTGGCCGGAACCCCCTCCCCGTCAGACTTTAGCAGTTCTAGTAAAGAAACAGCCATCAGCTGAGTAAGTTTCTCTATCATTCACTACACTGAAACTGATGTGATATCATCCTGGTCAGTAAGAAGAAAGGCAGTATTTTTATTTCTTCTTTTGTTATAAATAGCCCCCCAATATAGGCCTTTATGTCTATTCCCATATTAGACTCTGTATGATATAGAGCCCTATTATGTGGGATAATTTAAGCACAGTTAAGGAGGATCAAAGAGCATTATTATGGAACATATTAACTATTATGTCCCAAAATAAAGCTTTTTATTCCTCAATTGTGCCCAAATATTGCCCATAATAATAATCTTCAGTTGTAAATTGCTCTGAAATTGCTGTCCATAATGGGGCTTTAAATGACCCATAAGAAAGTTATTTATTCCACCTTAATTGTGCTAAAATTATCACCCATAATAGGATTGTATATCATAAAGAGCATTTTAAAGTGGGGAATATCAAAAAAACCTACTAACATATTTAAGGAGGAATAAAGAGCTTCATTATGGGGCATATAGTTTAAGTTTTTTGTGTAACAAAACATTTTTTTCTGGTATTAAAAATATTTTTTTTATACCAGAAAATGTCAATAATGTAATGTAATAAAATAATGTAAATAATATTTAATTTTTTAAGTGTAGTTTAAAATACAGGTGGTGGACTGGGGGCAGTTAGTCAACACTAACCACACTGCACTAGCCGAGTGTGGGTCCCTGTTGTTAACGGCGCTATTTCGATAGGGTCGTTCGCTCCCAGCCAGTTCTGAACTGCAATAAGCAATTCAAAGATATATCCCTGCATGCAAAGAATACAATTAACTTGACTCCCCCTGAAATCAGCATGGTTTAGCCCAAGAATAACTCATTTCGAACACTCACTTAAGTCTGGATCCAGCCCAAAGAGAACATACAATATATCTAGCATGTCTTAGTAGTTCTTATCTCTTAGAGGCTGGCTACCACAGTAGGATATTTCAAAGGAAGGAGGATTTCAAAAGTAGAGATAGGAATAGTATATTACAGAAAGAGACAGTTGACATCAATGAGTGGTTTTATTGTACAGTACATAATATATTATAATGAACTTCTTGTATCATTTACAGATGTAATATACAGTTAATGTTTATAGCATTAATTACACTTTAATTGGGGAGCAGTTATTATTGTTCTGTTAGAATTATAGAATATTATACTCCAAATGTGTCTGCACAAAACCTGCTGTGTTCATTTGTATGTCACTGATTAGAGTTGTCAAGATCTAAATTTGACATCACAATGACTGCGATGGTTTACAACTATCTTTTTCTTTATATTTATTTATTAAGACATTAACATTTTCAAATATTGATTTAAATAGAGATTTCTTAAAGTTGAATATTAACTGAGTAATAGAATACTTGGTTCACAATTACTTCTGTAAATTATACATTGTTAAACAGAGTAAATGCACTGTATTGTTTGATAGACAATGTATTTTATTTGCCCATGTATTTGAAAAGCTACATTATGCATTTAATGTATTCCGCCCACCACATAATACAAACTGAAAAGAAGCTAAAATAATGCAGTCTGATATGTCCACCATCATAAGCACAATATGTACATTTATTCTGTGTATCATTGACTATACTGTAATTATAAAGAACATTTTAAGAAAGTTTAAGAAAAGCCTAATGACTAGGTATTGTTAAAATGTGGTTTAAATAGTAAAGATCCCATAATTATGAAAAAGGAAACTGGTACACCCACAATTAATATAGTTTCTGTCTGACCTCTGTGCAAGGAAAACGTATGATGGTGGCAGAAGGGGCTATGTTTGTGTGTCTCTCAGTTGTTGGCAGTAGCGTGGCACAACAACAGCTGAGGTCTCAGGTACTATCCCAAGTATTTGTAAGGAAAGAAGGCAATGGATAGCGTTAAAATCCTTGGTATGAGTCTCTTTGCCTGGCTGCCGTTAATTGTACTACTTGTGCTGAGGGAATATGGTTCGATTTGGTCCTCACAGTTAGATGAGTATTGTGGAATGCGGAGATAGGTAGATAGGGGGGTGGGGGAGAAAAAGAAAACAAAAACCAATAGTGCAGATAGTACAACAGTGTAATGATACTGGCGATTGTGTGAGAAATGCACTCACCAAGTACCCACTTGTTAGTGGGCACTGGACCCTTTCTACTCAGGTGCTATCCCAACTGCAGACTTATTGGAAATATTCCCTGCTTTGTTTGTTGTCATTATTGATTGTGGGGCTGTTATTTGATTTTGTTACACTATAATTATTTGCTAAAAGCCCAGTTGTGTCTCAGTGATGGATGTTTACTTTGTACATGCAGGAAATAATGAATTAATTTTTTTCTTTAAATATAGTGGTTTCAAGGTACCGAATACATTTGGATATTACTAGTTAAGCTCAGCTTTGTACAATAAAGTCAAATAAATTTCATCCCCACACATTGAAGGTAGAGGTAAACGTTTTTTGTCTGAATAACATTAGATAGTATCTACCTTCTTTGTAGATGAGAAAGCTTATTGTATACTTTAACATTGCCTATAGAATTATCACATCTGCGTCTTTTGTGATGCGAAAAAATGAGTTCACTGAAAGGGTGACAGGCAGTGGAATAGCCTCCCATCTGAGTTGGTTTAAGCTAACACAGTAGAACAGTTTAAATATGCTTGGGATAAATATAAGGAAATCCTAAATCTCAAACTAAATTGAGGGTCTAGGATCAGTAAAGTTTTAAATAAACAACTGGGCAGACTGGATGGGCCATGTGGCTCTTATCTGCCGTCACTTTCTATGTTTCTATCATATGATCAGGGGGTGCAGCAAAACCTCTAAGCAGAGCCTTTGTCTGTCCCTTTTATACCCCTCTCAGACCAAGCTATCGACCCAGGAATAACCCAGGACGGGTGTTGGTGTGAAAGGGTCCACAACCCTGGTCGACACCAGGGTTATTCGCGGGTCAGCCTAACCCGTTTTGCAGTGTGAACGGGGAAACCCAGGTTATTTAACCCGGGTTCCATAAAAAGTATCTAGAATGGGGGATGGGGAGCACTGTCTGCCTAGGCAGACACGGCTCCAGTGTTGAAAGCTACAACCTGGGTTATTCCTGGGTTGTAGCTGCAATCTGACAGCTAAAAGCCGTGTTGATTGACACAGGTTTAACCTGGGTTTTTGGTCTGAAAGGGGTATTACTAATTATGATGAATACAGTATAACCCTTGTTGTTTAATTAATACTAATACTAAGCAAAATGCACAAAACTGTTGATACAGTCAAGGTGCTTGTTACTTTAACATCTTTACTCACCATCCAAATGTAGCTACAACAAACTTTGTTGCAGTTTTTGTTACTTTTCTGTTTATTTAAAGTTCAGGCTCTGTTTAACAGTGACCTAATTAACAATGACATTTCATTCAAATGCAAATATGGATTTCCATTTTGCCTTGAGGCAAAAATAAGTTTCATTACTTCACTCCTAAATTTATTTACAAATATTGTTCTGCTTTTTTTATTGTAAAAGGAAAAAATTCCTCGGGAAGTGTGACTCACAATAATTAGAAAGCCTATGGGCCAAGTTTCATTTAAGCACACAATTATATGACTCACATTGTATATTTCAAATGTTAATGCTGTTATAATATGAACAAACACTTATGTGTCCTTGTAAGTTTCAAGGAAACATATTAAAAAAAAGATGGTATCTTACAGAAACGCACGTTATGTGACATGTTAGTTCCCTTTCTTTCTTGGTGCCAGATTTAATAAACTGTGGGTTTGGAAAAGTGGAGATGTTGCCTATAGCAACCAAGATTCTACCTCTCACTTTCCTATTACATACTAGAGAATGTCCGCTATAATCTGATTAGTTGCTATGGGCAACATCTCCACTTTTCCAAACCCGCAGCTTAGTAAATCTGGCCCTAATAGTTAACATTTCCATAAATGTCCCATGCTAGATATTCTGTTACGGATTGTAATATCAGCTGTTCTGGTTATTCATATCATATTTCTCATGTCATATACAGCAGTGTTCCCCAACCTCAGTCCTCAGGGACCACTAACAGTGCATGTTTTCCAGGTGTCACTGCTGGAGCACAGGTGTGTTCATTACTAACTGTCACATTTTAAAAGCTCCACAGGTGCTGCTCATTATATCACTTGCGATTCTTTAAGGAAACCTAGAAAATATGGACTGTTAGTGGTCCCTGAGGACTGAGGTTGCGGAACACTGATATACATTACCTCTCAGCAACGTATTAGTGGCAATTGGAACAAACTGAGTGTGAGTGCACAAAGGGTAGTTCTTATGCCACGTTAAGGGTATCGTTAGCTCCTTGAAAAGCTTTAAGCTGCCTTCAACTGAAATTTTCTGTTTCTAAAATTACTTTACATTTGTGCAGACAGCCTGACACCACTGACTGGCAGGTTCCTTGTCACTCGGGATAACGATGCGTAAGGAAAATGACAGTCACAATTAGGGTATTTAAACAATTTGACTGGAACACTACAGTATGTTAAACATATTTACATTCACTAGAAGTTTTAATAATTTGTCACCTAGAAGTTGTCTGAAGTCCCATAAACAATTATCTATCCATTTATCTTTATATACAGTTTATATGTATTATAGTTTTTGGTGTTTTTTGATAGGAGCACATAAATAGCCAAACACTGTAGTTCATTATACAAAATATGATCAAGTACATTTAATAAATAAAAACAGTGCAACTTCTTACTGAGGCAATGCCCCCTTTCCCAAATAGGTGCCTGGATTGCCATGCCAGACATCCTCTATGAAGTCACTTCTGGACGAGGCATGCAGATGAAGGCAAGTGAGCGACAGAAGGAAGAACTGCGCCGATTTGCTTTCAGACAGATGCAGATCTGTGCAGAGATATATAAGTGTTCAGAGCTCTGCATGAGAGAGGTGAATGACAGGAGTTCACTCCCCTCTCATGTGCTGACTTGCTGACCTCCGTGCATATAGAAAATGAAGGTGTGGGTATGGCCCACAGTGCTGAACCTGAAAAAAAACACAAAACAGGACTATAGGCACCATTTAGATTAAGCAGCTGTAATAGAGAATTTGCTAGTCTCACAATATTAAACATTAAATCTGGAAAGCGTTCCAGCACTAACCATAGATGTATAGATATTGTTGGCGTTGATTAAAGACAAATGACAATCCTAAACAAAGATACACTTTGATATCAAAGAATAATCACCACATTGTATACTAATAGAAAGTTCTGCTGTATTAATAAATCAAATAAGATACTGTATATAAAACACTATAATAATTCCATTGTGTTTTAACAATTAAAAACAGCATATTGAGATTGGTAATTCCAATAATTTATAAGCCGATGGAGACTGATTTATAGTATAAAGTTATCTAGAGGGAAAATCCTGCTGTGCATTGAAGCATTGGCCAGAACTATTCGTGCTCACCCAGATATCCACAGGATCCCTTTAGATGGAGGGGAAACAAAGCTTGCAATTTTCGCAGACTATCTGCTCCTGTTCTCCACGAACCCCAAATCTTCAATACCAGTGCTAATGGAGTAGTTTGCTAAATTTGGCTGTCTCTCAAACTTCAAAGTCAATTCTTCCAAATCATATCCCTGAAGACGACAAAGCCGCACTTGGGCAATGGCTCAAATTCTCTTGGTACCACTCTCACATACGTTATCTAGGGGTCAACATCACTAAAGACTGCAATGTGCAAAACTTCCTCCAGCTATTGAGAGAATTAATGCTACCTCTCGTCCTGGTCAGCTAAAAAACTCTCATGGCTGGGTAAAAATAAACGTGTTAGACATGAATACTTTTCCCAGATTTCTCCGTCTTTCAGGCACTACCAATATGCCTACCTCCTCTATTTTTTAAGCGCAGGGAGTTGTGGTGAATTTGTCTGAGGGAGAGGTAGACCCAGATGTTGACGAGATTTTGCTCATAAAGTGCAGGCGGTCCCTATCCTGAGGATGTACAATCAGACAATCCTTCTCCAAAGAGTTCTAGACTGGTCTTCCTTTTCCCCAGGGAAACAATGGATAACACTGGAAAATTGCTTCGCCAAGATGCCTTTGCAGTTCCTCCCTTGGCTACCCCTCACTCTACTATTTCACCAACACTGGAGGTCTGGAAATGGGTGCGCAAAAAAGGTAACATCTCCTCTCAACGTTCCCCCTTAGCACCTCTCTATTACAATCCTGATTTCCCTCCGGGTTTGAAGCCTCGCTATCTTACAGACTGGTCGGCAGTTGGGCTTTTCAGCATTTTCCAATTACTCCATAAAGATTCCCTCCCCGCATTCTTAGATCTCCAAGCTTAACACTCTCTTTCCCCTTCTTCAAGGTGGTCCTAACCTCAGATCCTCCACTTCTTCAATACCACCAAACACAGCATATATGTAAAAAGGGAACTCACTTCTTTTGAAAAACTCTGCACCCATTCACCTCCTCTCAGACATGTAATATCTGCTATCTACAAAATGCCCAGACAGCCCATGCTACATTTCAGCCTGGGAACGTGACCTGACTAACTCCCCTTCAATGGAAGCATGGTCACGGATCTCCCAAATCTCACATGTATGCTCTCGTAGCCTCAAAGTGGTTAAGACTCAAATAAAAATCTTGACTAGGTGGTATAGAACACTCCGAATGCTCCACTCCTTTCTCCCCCATGTCCCCCCTCATACTGGCGTTGTAACCTCTCAATGGGCTCCTTAGCCCACATCTGGTGGGGCTGTCCCAAACTTGCCCTCTTCTGGGAGTCTTTGAAATAACTAGAAAAGTGATAGGCCCATACATAACCATGGATCCAAAATTTTGGCTCCTAGTCCTACCTTCAGTTCCTATATCCACTCTTAAACATGCTCTCTTGCTTCATCTCAGTAACACTGCCAGAGCGGTGATACCAGTACACTTGAGATCCACCAACTTATCTACAATCTCAGAATGGCTTAAAAGAGAATAATTTTATTGGTCGATGGAAGAGCTAATTCTCTCAGTCACCAATAAATTGTCAGAATATACAGTCACCTGGTACCAATGGCTCCTGTCCCTGTCATCAGGCTGATCATCCAATGCCTCTCATTTAGACAGTTTTTTTTTCTCAATGTCTATCATATGCATGGCTCTATGTTATCCAATGTATTGCCTGTCTATAAACAAATAAAGAATTTATACTAGAGGGAAAATCCTGTAAGCAAATATTCACAAATCAATTAAGGAACTAGTCACAGTCCTGCTACATGGAAGGGAAACAGACCATGTATATTACCCGATCTCCTTCTAACTAGTAGTGTTCTGTTCACAGGATTCCATCAAAACCAGCTCAGCCACCCCAATCAGAAAATCCTCCAGAATACCAATATTTTATTTGATTCCAATTAAAAAAGATACATAATTTAAATATCAGGAACGGTTTGGTAAGGTGATAAATCCCAAAGTGCAAGTCAATATAAAACCTATGACGGGTTTTGCCTGTGTTTCTGACTTAATCAAAGCAATGCTCAATTGCCCTGGATTGCCATATTATATGGAGAAAGCACATGTGTAATTATTATCCAATTCATAAAAAAAAAAAAAAAATTAGGGAGAATATGGTCTGGTCCTAATATTTATTATTATTATCGTTTATTTATAAGGCACCACAAGGTGTCCGCAGCGCCATACAAAATACAGTACAGACATACAGGGTAGGGATGGACAGCATAGTATGTATTAAATACAATATAACTATATAAATATCACAAAAATACAATAAAGTGAAGCAAGCACAGAACGCAAGGCAAATTGCGAGGTGTCTTAGCTTGTAAGATCAGTTAGCAGAGGATAGAGCACAGTGAGAGGTTGAGAGGGAGCCACTGGGGATTGGGTAAAAGGGTAGCAGAGACAAGAGGGTACAAAGTGAGGGGGGAGTGGTGGAGGAAAGAACAACACTAGGATGGAGGGCCCTGCTCATGTGAGCTAACACACTATGTGGGAGGGAAGAACTTACAGAAGACATAAGGAGGGGGAAGGAAGTAGACTGCTGGTGGAGCGGAGGAGAGTGGGAAGGAAGAAAAGGGATAGATGAAGGATGCAGTGAGGATGTTAAGTGGATTTGGATTTGCAAGAATACTACAAGTTACCATCAGGGAGAAATTGTTTAACTAGTGTTATTATTTTGTAAGTCTCAAAGTGTAACACTTGGGGCCAGATTTACTGAGCTGTGGGTTTGGAAAAGTGGAGATGTTGCCCATAGCAAACAATCAGATTCTAACCGACATTCTGTAGTCTGTAATAGGAAAGTGAGAGCTAAAGTCTGATTGGTTGCTATGGGCAACATCTCCACTTTTCCAAACCCGCAGCTTAGTAAATCTGGCCCTTGGTCTTTGAGGTGGCGGAGCTAAGCTGCTTGGTTTTAAATTGTACTGGGGCTTATATGCACTATAGTTTAACACTATTTGCACTGTAGTTTAACAGACAGTAACTAGAGAGGAATCCCTTCAAACTGACAGCCTTTATAAATGCCATACAAGGTTGTGAAACAATTTTCACAGCATATGAATCTGATGAAATATGTTATATTGTATGTATTGTGAAGGAATATGACAAGAGAGTCAGTTAAGGTACTGCATTTTATATACACATGTGTGTGTTTGCGTATATATGTGTTTGCTTGATGCATGTTCAATCTCCTAGCTGGTAAATTTGATATAACTGCCTCTGCACACTGTAAATGGCAATGGAACCTTTCACCACTGTGAATATAACAATATAAAATGATCTACATGGAAGGTTGTTTTTTTTTAATAATTCCCAGCAGAGAATTATTCATATTTATTTATATATACTTGAATTTCTTATTCCTAAAATAAATAAATACAAATATTAGAAAAACCATGGACCAGATCCAGATCTACGCTCGGGTTACGTTTCAACACGTAGCGTATTTACGCTTTCGTAATTACTATGCACTCCCCTAGACACTCCCCTCTGTTGTACGTATTTTTCCTCAGTTGTACGTATTTTTGCCATTTTATGCTTGCCAAACCTTACTTTAACTTTTTCCTGTCATCCGTAATGGCTGTATGTACTTACGCACCTAAGCACGCCCATACTGTACAATTTAAATGACTCACCCCGCCTCTCCAAAACGTAATTACAGGTGTCGTATGGCTGGCACGCCCCTTCGTCCCTAGTTACGCTGATGAGCCCTGGCTCATAAATATGATCAGAGTTTCTGGACGTAACATCTGCCGCGTGCATGTGCACAATATCCAAAACAGCGTTTTTACGACTATGGATCTGGCCCCATGTCTTGATTAGTAAAGCCAAGCAGAAGGTGCAATTCTTATATTCCTATATTGACTGAATTCGTGTTAGGAATAGGGCACGGCCTAATTTAACTTTACATTTGTTGGGGTTTTCCCGCCCTTGATCCTTCACACTGATTGGGATCTCACAAACAATCTTTGTTTAAGAAGTCATATCAATATCTGAAAAATAGGAGTGGTTAAGATAGCCGGCGAGAGAAAGGACACAAACTCGTTGGTTGTATCAATGAAGCATTCTTCGATTTTATTGGGTACACAAGCGGTGTTATATTGAATAATAAAAGCGTAGGTAGCGTAACTCTAACCAATCATAGCAATAGTATAATGAGTAGGTAGCGTAACTTGGACCAATCATAGTATTAGCCCAATAATGACAAGGTACCTTCTACTTGCCACAAAGACATGTTTACAACAGCACTTTCCACCCAGGATATTATATGAACTTTAATACCGACAAATGGCCTAACCCAGGGGTAGGCAACCTTAAACACACAAAGAGCCATTTTGACCCGTTTCCCCAGAAAAGAAAACCTCGGGAGCCACAAAACCCTTTATTGCCCAGCCTTTATTTCTGCCCCTTTAGTATAACCAGTTTTCATCATTGCCCCTTTATATGTGCCCAGCCTTCATTACTTCCCTTTTATATGTGCCCAGTCATTATTATTGCCTCTTTAGTGTGCCCAGTTTTCATTAATGCCCCTTGTATGTGCCCAGCCTTTATTTCTGCCCCTTTAGTATGCCCAGTTTTCATTATTACCCCTTGTATGTGCACAGCCTTTATTACTGCCCCTTTATATGTGCCCAGCCTTCATTACT
>WWET01000205.1:760902-771757 GCA_011038615.1 Limnodynastes dumerilii | reverse complement strand
CTAGCATTTATATTTCAGCTAAGCATTCCTTGTAGTTGTTTTTGTATCCTCTAATTGTGCATTCCTTCGCTTCGCTTGACCTTATAGCAGCCAATATTTAGCTGTTGATACTTACCTATACTAGATTCTACATTGCAGTACTTACCTTATTTGCTGCACAGAGTGCATATCCCTATTACTGCACAGAAGTTCTTTCTTTGTTTCCTGCATATAGTGCATATCCCAATGATTGCATACTAGTGTATTCCTTTATTACTGCACATAGTGCAAATCTCCCTAACTGCATAGTAGTGCATTCCTCATTTACTGCACCTAGTGCATATCCATATTACTGCATAGTAGTGCATACCTTAATTACTGCACATAGTGCATATCTCCCTAATTGCATAGTGATGCTTTCCTTAATTAATGCACATAGTGCATACTCCAGTTACTACGTAATAGTGTATACCTTATTTACTGCACATAGCGCATTTAGCTATAACTGCATTAAAGTATTTTCCTTCTTTACTGCACAAAGTGCAATCTCTGTATTACTGCTCAGTGGTGCCACCCATCTTTATTACACAGAGTGTATTTCCCTTCCTCCTTCCTTCCTATATTCTCAACTCTGTCATTTGGTTCTCTGGTGCCTGGGCCTTACTCTATATCACCTCAGTCTACTTTTCCACGCCTCATCTCTCCGGGTCATGAACTGTTGTTGGGGCACAGCCAAGTCCAACCCCACCATCAGGGGCCATGGCAAACACCACTCGATAACATAGACTCCACACCCAGGAGGCTCTGCGCGTATCACTCGAACCTTTGGGGGAACCTTCATAACACAGATAGAGGGAATTTTAGAATAGAAAGAGAGAGTGTGTGGGTTTGTGTTAATAATGTAATAGAAAGGCAAAGTGGTTGTTGATATGGTAAATAAAGCTTAAGAAGACTGAAGAATTTCATAAGCTTGTCAGAAGAGGCTTGAAGTTTTGGAGCATAGAGGATAGTCTTATTAAGTGAGGAAGGTTATTCCAGAGAGTGGGTGCAGTTTGGTAGAAGTCCTGTAGTGGGGAATCAGAGCATTTATGAAGTGCAGAAGAAATTGTTACTCTTGTGACGATCTGAGGGAGTGAGCTGGGATATATCTTGAGACAAGTAAGGATATGTATGCAGGTGCAGTGTTTATGGCTTTATAAGTTAGTAAGAAGATTTTGTATTTGATTCTGTAGTAAACAGGCAATCAGTGTAGAGATAACAGAGTGGACTAGTTCTATTTGAACATTTTGCAAGGAAAATCAGTCTTGCTGCTGTATGCAATATAGGTTGTAGAGGGATAACTTTGTATTGTGGGAGTCCAGTAAGGAAAGCATTGCAGTAATCACTGCGGCAGATAATTAGAGAATGAATTAGAGTTTTAGCAGTGCCTTGTGAGAGATATTTTCATATTCTGGAAATGTTTTTTAGGTGTATATAACAGGATTAAGAAACAGGTTGAATGTGGGGCACAAAGGACAGTTCAAAGTCAAGTGCAACACCTAGGCAGCGAGCTTGAAGTGAGGAATATTTCGGTGAGAGACTGGGTGGGTAGCTTTTGTTGGCAGGAGGAAATATTAGAGAAGCGTAGGGTTAAATCTTTAGCCCAAGCAAAGGTAAACTCCCTGCATCTGGAAGCGAAACCGAAACGTGTCACTCACCTTACTTGGTGTTCATTGGTCCAGTAGGGGTGGGAGGAGCTGGGGTCTGGTGTTGAGCAAAACTAGACAGGACCCTGGGGCCTCCTCCTTTTCTTTTCTGGATTCACCCACCCTCCCTTCCCTTTCCTTAGGATATACAGTGTCTAGGCGGTAAGCAGGTTAATTATAATGAGAGTTTTATCGTTTTTCTTTGATTAGAAGGTTAAATTTTCACCTGTTGGCTGATTTCAGTGGTTGCAAGAGGCAGCCACTTTCCTACAGTTATTGTTTATGGTCGGTGTTTATGGTGCCGGAGGTTGTGGACACGTCTATATAGACAGTCCAACGTGGCGCTTAAAAGAAGCCTGATTTGAGAAGATGCATTGCTCTATGACATATTGATGTTTTTGTAGGCAATGTTAATTTATTTATGTCAAATATGCTTTGTGGAATGTGTTTATATTTTGCTACCTGCTTTCTTGGCCCCATCAATTAATGCCAATCCTAGTTCATTATTGGTAAGTTAATAGTTAAAGTTAATAATAAATCTAAATTTAGTGCCCAAGAAGTTGTCTGTGTCTTTCTTTTAGTTGTTAAGTTAGTGCTAAGTTGGGGAGCGTCAAGGGGAGGTCACACCCATCACGCATGGGACGTTTATTAGATCTGTGAGTGAGTTTAAGATGACAGGAGGACATCCAGGATGAAATGGCAGAAAGACATTCAGTTACATTATAGTGCTGATCATCTTTCCAAGATTCAGTTTTTTTGCATTCAATGCAAGAAAAACTTTATTATAAAATACATTTTTTCTGTACACTAATATTTAGTAAATTAGTGAGCAGGATATTTAAACCATCATAGAGGACCTTCTATAAAAGCTGAACTAAATTTCCCATACTCAGGGATTCAGTAGAATGTGTTGTGTACACAAACTTCCTTTTCATAGAAACTGTTTTTGATCAGTGTGAATTTCTGTCTCCAAAGGTATTTGTTGTCATTGCTTATGATCACAACTTACCATAAGTATTTTACTAAACTTTGGTGTTACTGAGGCAGTAATAATACAAGTCTATATTATAACTTTTGAGTCCTCAAATCACTGTCCAGAATAGAAGTGCATGACATGGATGACCTTTAATATTATTGTTCCTCCAAACTTCTGTGGTTTATATTTTATCAGCTTTGGAGTTCTACATAGTTTTTAGCTAAAGTGATTATAGATTCAGTTTGGTTGTGTTACTCCATAGTTGCCTACTTTTGAAAAATCATTCCAGGGAGAAAAGTAAAAAGTATAGGGGCAGTCCCTGTGTCGCCAGTGTTTGTGTATGGGTGTCCTGGAAAGTATTCACTTACACATTTCAAAGTCAAATATTTCTAGTTGGTGGGAGTTTAAATAATGTAATAAATATCTACAACAGCCTTTGTATGTATTAGAGTGATTTTATGTATTCTCCACACCTTCCTCCTACCCCCTTGTATTCTACAAACTTCCCCTACTCCCCATGTATTCTCCAGACTTCCCCTGTGTTCTCCAGACTTCCCCATAAGCCACTGTGTGTTCTCCAGACTTCCCCATACTCCCCTGTATTCTCCAGACTTCCCCATACCCCCCTGTGTATTCTCCAGACTTCCCCATACTCTTCTGTATTCTCCAGACTTCCCCATACTCCCCTGTATTCTCCAGACTTCCCCATACTCCCCTGTATTCTCCAGACTTCCCCATACTCCCCTGTGTTTTCCCCAGACTTCCCCATGCGCCCCTGTATTCTCCAGACTTCCCCATACTCTCCTGTGTATTTTCCAGACTTCCCCATACTCCCCTGTGTTTTCTCCAGACTTCCCCATACACCCCTGTGTATTCTCCAGACTTCCCCATACTTCTCTGTGTTTTCTCCATATGCCCCTGTATTCTCCAGACTTCTCCATACTCCCCTGTGTATTCTCCAGACTTCCGCATACTCCCCTGTATTCTCCAGACTTCCCCATACACCCCTGTGTATTCTCCAAACTTCCACATACTCCCCTGTGTTCTCCAGACTTCCACATACTCCCCTGTGTATTCTCCAGACTTCCCATACTCCCCTGTGTATTCTCCAGACTTCCCCATACTCCCCTGTATTCTCCAGTCTTCCCCATATGCCCCTGTGTATTTTCCAGACTTCCCCATACTCCCCTGTATTCTTCAGACTTCCCCATACGCCCTTGTATTCTCCAGACTTCCCCATATTCCCCTGTATTCTCCAGACTTCCCCATACTCCCCTGTATTCTCCATACTTCCTCATACTCCCCTGGGTATTCTCCAGAATTCCCCATACTCCCCTGTGTATTCTCCAGACTTTCCTATACTCCCGTGTATTCTCCAGACTTCCCCATAATATCAGCATCCATGTCCGCCTCTTAATGTCAGCCTCCATATCTGCCCCTCTATGCCAGCCCATTTATTTCTTTTCTCGCTTACCTTTGATGTCTTCTGCATTCCTCCACGGCGCTCCTGTCTGGCTCTACCTCTCCCCGGAGTCTGCTGTGCTTTCCCTGTAGGACCAAATCTGTTTACATGAAAGCCAGTGACCGTATAACTTAGGGTCACTGCCATTCAGTAACAGGTTTGGTCCTACAGGGCTACCGTAGGAGCCCTGTATTACCTGTACTGTGCTCTGTGAAGAGTGACTGCCGTATATAACACAGCACTGGATCTTTAAAAAAAAAACTTTGTCCCGAGAGTCTAATCTCTCGGGACACTTGGGAGGCATCGCTCAGCTGAGCTTGCCTCCGGGAGAAATGGGTGCTCTCCCAGGAATCTGGGAGATCTCCCAGGATTCTGGGAATCTCCCGGACATTCCGGGAGAGTCAGCAACCATGTGTTACTCACTGCAAGCAGGGTTCCTGTATGTGCTGTAGCCGGGACACTCGTTTTTACTATTGGTGACTGCGGTCACATGTTCAGGCTTCTAGGCAGCCAGAACATTTCCTTTGAATAGCGCTACAATGCAAAGCACTGTGAGTAGTCTCGGCTGTTGCATAGCAGCCAGAATGCTCACCTATCACTGATAAGACTTAGTGGCGCACCCAAGGGGGGTTTCTGGTTGGCAAGAAACCCCCCACATTCAACATAAAAACAAATATAGAAAAATGGCCAAATAAGAAAAAAATTCAAAAGGGGCTTGGTGTGAAAGGGGCTTGGCTTTGCAGCCATGTGGGGCACACTGACATAGAGAAAGAAGGTAATGACCTGTGCTGCAATAGGAAAGCAGGTGGGAGATTGTGAATGGGCCACAACTAATTCAACAGTGCTTATGCACTGACACAAGCTCTGGAGCATTGCATAATGTGCTCTACTATTGCTATTAGATGTATACCTTAAAAATAAAACTACTATTTTAAAGTGTGAAAGAAGTAACTTATAAATCACCAAAAAATAAATAAAAAACAGGACTTGTTACAACCAATAACCAATGCAGTTCTTTAAGGTAGAATTTTTATTATTTTCAAAGGATGTCTTAGATGTCATGGCAATCAGATAGTATGACCGTATTATCAGTATTGTCATTTTACATATGTTTAAAATTGTAAAGAGCTACTTAAAATAATGGCACTCTTAAAAATAAAACAGTCCTTCAACCGCTGCTGCATTACAGTCTAATGCTCTAACATACACACACACACACTCACAGGCTAGGGGTAACTTTTGCCCCATGCGGCATTACAGTGGGGGTGGGGCAGGAGCAGAGCTTGGATGGGGCGGAGCTTATTTGTCCAGTTTTTGGGCTGCAAAATGTTGTGAGGTATGCAAATATACCCCACATGTGGAAATCCTTCTTTCAAAATCCTGAGTTTGCCACTGAGACTGGGTTAACTCTCTCCACAGATTGGCCAGCATTCCTGTAAATAGACCAGTGGATGCATGCTTTCCCCACCGATTATAATGTTACTGCTGCCTGCTACTCGCTGTGCGTTTTGATTGTGATTCTCTTGCTTCTTGATTGTCTCACTGCCTGATTGTTCCTGCCTCTGTATTGTGTTTCCTTCATTGTTTATATTTTACATTTTTTACATCTGGTGTTGCTCAGTGCCATTGTCCATCTAGGCATATATTTCCATATTATATTATCTGGTGTTGCTCAGTGCCATTGTAAATCTAGGCAAATATTTTCATCTTATATCATCTGGTGTTGCTCAATGCCATTGTCCAGCAAACCACATATTTCCACCTTATATCGTCTAGTGTTGCCTTGGTCGATTGTCATCTAGACCCTTAGTCCCACCTCATTTCATCTGGTGTCTTTCAATATAACTGTCCACCTAGCACATATTACAATTTATACATATCTGATGTGATCCATGTATATTGTCTACAGGTCTGCTACCTTCTCTGTTACTTGTTGGGTCCTAAATTGTTGGGGTTTGCCATCCAGGGTTGCGACCTGCCAGGTATCTATAGCCAAGCCTATTCCCACCATCAGGGCTCCAGTTAACAGTAAGCTCTAGGTTAGACTCTGGACTTGTAGCTACCTGTTACTAGGGGCTCCACATTACAGGTTGACATACATGTTTGATTTAAATAAAATTTGTATTCATATATCTATGTGTTTAATATCTATTGTAAATCTCTTTACGCTTTATGGCTAAGTTGTATTATACTATTTTATTAACCATGAAAAAAACACTCATTGGTTGATTTTTTTTCATGGCAGCTTCTCTTTTTTGTACATAATGGTGCACGTTTTATTTCAGTATATAAACTAATTTTAAATTAAGCAAGTTTTTTTTTACTTTTGGGAAATTCAGTTTCTTTACATGTTATGGAAAATGTTTTCCTTAGTGTTATCTAAAGGAAATTATGTATAGACATTAGTAGTAAAAGTGGTTTGTGTAAAAAATAGAAAATCATACAGTTTTTTTTTTATTTTTTATGGAATTGTATGTAAAGAGCTTATTTTTTCCTCCCTATTTGTATTTTCAGTTTGTGTGGGAACATGTGATAATGATGTCTGGAGAGGAATACACAACCTGGCTCCAGACTCGTTTGGGTTTATCATCAAAGAGAATCCAAAGTGCACCACCACAGAGATGACAAGTACATGTGTATACCCCATTATATACTCAATTAAGCCTATTGAAAGGACATAAGTTTTACACATGGTGTACATGTCCAAACCTCAATAACAAACCTGGATGATGAGTTGGAGGTATATTTGGAAGGAGCGCCCTTTGCTGTGCAAAAATGTACAACTTAAATTTAAAATTTACATTTTTTTTACCATTTTGTTATTAAAATGTTGACCAACATAACAAGATATATGCTGGTTGTTGCTATATTGTATTGTTCCATATGATGATTGGAGGTTGATGTATTTGCATTTTTTCACCAAGAAAAATCCTGCTGTTCCACAAGATGTTAAGCATAATTTAGCATGGGGGTATATAGTTAGGAATAGTGGAGGGATAATATTCATCCTTAGAGTTGGCATTAGGTATTAATGTGAGACGGGGAATTTAGGTACAAAAATGTTGTATTTACAGACAGCTCCTGAAGCAACTGGGCCTTATCCTACCGTTTTCTGACATTGGAATAATCCTGCTGTTTTATCACATTGGCCCAGATCCTGGGCGAACGTAAAATGTTAGTTACGTGCGCTGGCCGGTACATTAAAGGGGTCGCCCAGCTTTTTACGTCTGCCGTATCTCCGCCATATAGGCAGAGATAGGCATTTAAATTAGGGGATCAGGGCGGGGAAGGCCCATTACGACAAGTCGTAAATTTTAAGGTGGAAATCTGGACATGTAAGTGCAGGGGGCATATACTCCCTGCTATGCTGTTGTAACTAAAGACCACGCACATCCGTAAGACGTGTGTTGATCTGGATCCAGCCCATTAAGTGACTTGATCAATTGGTATGTACCCATCTGATCTCTTACTACATTATAATATTGATGTTACAATATATAGTCAGTCTTTAGTGGTTGTTATTGGTGGTAACTCAATTGCAATATAATTACTTTTTATTATTTATTCCTTCTAACATGTCAAATTTATCTTTTGTTTTTGTATTTTAGATTATATTCAAATGTAAACTATTTTATAAATATTAGAATATTCTCTTGGTACTTTTTTCAGCCATTCTAAATTATAGAAATTTTGTTATTTGCAAAGCAAATTCCTAGGGAGACACATGTTTTGGGGAAGAATTGAAGGAGACCTGTAAGAATTCCAGATTATCGCACAGTAGCAAAATATAGAGGGGATAGGACTTACATCTGTCTCAAAGGGCAAAGGTAAACTTCATAGTCAGCAGCTATTTCTGCAAGGGTGAATGCAAATTGTTTTGGGAGACCCCAGAAGTGAAAAAAGACTTGGAACCATTTTATTATTAATTATTAATTTTATTATTGTTCCCCCTTTTTCATCTTTGTATAGAAATTTTGAATATAAATTATTTGTATATACTGCGGTGTTAAGGGGATATGTACTTCTCTGCATTTCCCTGGAGAGGTGCCAGCAGGACACAGATAAATATTGGTTTACACAGTATGTAAATTTTTTTAGGTGTGATGGATTCACATTATAATTACCAGCCTCTAGAAGTTATTCTGTAAACTTGTGTAAACATTTATCTCTAACACTGACTCAGTTTATTTTAAATATTGCTGAGTTGCCATTGCTTATCGGGACAAATGGGAGTGTTTTTCCCACATTATTATATCTTTGCGACAAACTTTGTTTAAACAAAACACTTAATAAAAATCATTTAATAAATTAAATGTATCTTTAACATATTTGCCTTGTCCTATATGAGAAACCCATATAGGGCAATGTTGTGTCTTAAATGATTATGAGGAATGCAGCAAGTGATTGGGATGTTACATACACATAAACTATCCTTTTATGTTTGTGCCAATGATATTAACAGACGACATTTGCTTTATGGATGCCTTGAAACAATAAAAATAAGATTATACACATTGGACCACATCCAGACCTCCGACATTCCCCACTCTATATATAGATCTGTGATCTGGACATGCGCAAGCATTTGTGCAAAATCTAATATTCTGAAAAATAACATGACAGTGGATGGGTTGTGTACACAATGTACACAACCCACTGTATTACTATGTACAGTATAGGTGTGCAAAGGAACTGCTAACCCAATTTATGTTAGAAAACATAAAGTAGTGTATAGGTCTCTGTAGTTGGTCTGTGCGAAAAGAGTGCAATCACTCAGATGCATAGATACAGTAAAATTTGGTCTTTGAATTTGAGCTATTAATATTAAATTGTTTTGCTATCTGTTAGGAAATTTTGGGAGGGACAAAAAGCGGAGGCATAACCTCAACAAACATAGGCAATAACTATTTTGCATTTGTTCCAGAACAATATAAAATCACAATAACAAATCAGTAAATGTTATTAACCACCAAAAGCAGCAATACCAGTTCTATCTGTAAAAGGCGTAAGAAAGGAAGAGAGTTGGAGTGTATAGAAACGGAAAGGTTTAACTATAGTATAATTGAGTGGGCAGACTGAAAACAGAGATGTAGGACCAGATCAGTGACAGTCCAACATGGTACAGTAAGTAAAAGTAAACAGATATTATGTAATCACTGGTTACACTCACAAATGGTATCTTGTTTGTATAGCTGTTTGATACCTTTTCTTTCGTCCTTGTCAGTCTGTTTTTGTTCCCAGCATCTCAATAAAACAAAGACATAAACACAAATCCTTGTGTGATATGTAGCAACAAATTCTCCACACTAGTGGTAATGCAGCCTACTGACACTTCACCGTCCTGTTACACAGCAATGTATGAGTATTATTATCTTCCACTCAGATTCCTCCTCCTTATTCCTTCAGTTTCTCATAATCATATAATAGTCAAGGAGAGGGGTGGGCGGAGGTTAGCCGGTCTGATCATTTTTTTAAAATGATGGGCCGTATTCATAGAACCGTTTTCACGGCCAGTTCTGTGCGTATTTTTAGGTACGTTTCAACTGCGCAACTAATTTTACTTAGTTAACGTAGAATAAACGCACGTGCCTCTAGGACAGACTTGTGAATCGTACTTGGATACAAACGTAAAAATACGCACGTGAAAATTTTAATAAAAATGGGCGGAGGAAGGCATTTGAAGAAGGTATGTGGGCGCAACTAACATGAATCGCGCGTACGGAGGACAGAGGCACGCAACTGCTCACGGAAAGTTACAAGTGGAGGTGGAAATCACCGACAGCACGGCCGAGAGAGGGGAGTGTCATGGGTGTGAGGGGGTTTGGCCTGCACCGGCCGTGCGTATAATTTCATACCTTCAAGGAAACGGTTCTCTGAATAAGGCTGTACTGTACTACATGATCTAGAAGGGAATTTTTTTCAATGTGGACAGTTCAAAGATCAGGGGCCTGATTCAGAGGCTGAAAATAAGAACTTAAAGTTACACCTGGGCTAAACCATGTTGATTTCAGGGGAGTCAAATTTAATTTGTTGCAACAGTATTATAGTGCACAATCGTGACTACTTACAGTAACAACATTGGATCATTACAAAATATCCCACTGTGTACCCTACTTTAGTCTCTGTGATAAATGCAATTGACTGGGTCTAGCACATTTTAACACTGTAATTGATATGCATTATAAATAAAGAGTTTAGAGCACATACCAATGAAAATGAATATCATGGAAGAGATGGTAAGTTTGCAAATGACAAATAATTCACTTCATATTCTGGTTGATGTTAACTTGTGTCATAATATATCAATCAAATAATGATCAAAATGCCATGAATCTCTGATACACATGGCAATCTTTCAGATATCTTAGACCAAATGCAAGTTGTCAAACTGCTTGAGCTTAAAACATGAATTCATCTCAGGGGAATAATTATTTGAAATGAGGTGTGGGTTATTGAGTATAGTGTATTAGAACAGTCCATTCAGAATCTAGGGGCTGGAGCCAGACTTTCTTAAGTGCTTGAATTTAGTTACACCTGGGCTAAACCATGTTGATTTCAGGGGGAGTCAAGTTAATTGTATTCTTTGCATGCAGGGATATATCTTTAAATTGCTTACTGCGCTCAGATACTGACCAGCTTTACTATTACACTGTTATTTAGACTTGGGATAGGTAACATCACCTCTCAACTCTAATACTGTTTGCAACAGATGAAATATGACTCCCCTGCAATCAACATAGTTTAGCCCAGGAG
>WWET01000205.1:719285-740233 GCA_011038615.1 Limnodynastes dumerilii | reverse complement strand
CTGTTTCCTATTTTTTAAGGTTTTTTTTTTATTTATTTAATGGTTTCCGTTATTTAAAACTTTTTTTTAATTTAAAAATGGGGGTTTTAAAGCTACAAAGCTGATTGGGTCTTTTTTGACCCAATCAGCTTCTTTCAGTGCGACCCGGGTTTACAAAAACCCGGGTCGCACCGTTCACACTGCCGGCGACACGGGTCAGACACGGGAATAACCCTTGTTAAAACGCGTGTCTGATTCCACAGTCGCGGAAGTTGTGACCGTTCACACTGAGCCTCGACCCGGGTTGTTTGGGCTTGCCCCTGCAATATCCCGAGTTTTTGGCTCAGTGTGAACGGGGTATTTCAGTGTGATAGTAAAGCTGGTCAGTATCTGTGTGCAGTAAGCAAATACAAGATATATCCCTGCATGCAAAGTATACAATTGACTCGACTCCCCCTGAAATCAACATGGTTTAGCCCAGGAGTAACTTTCCTCTCTTATTTTAAGCACCTTCTTAAGTCTGAATCAGGCTCATTGGGCCTGATCCAGACCTACGGGCACCTTAGGGCCGTCCGAGGACGGCCGTCACAAGATATATCCCTGCATGCAAAGTATACAATTAACTTGACTCCCCCTGAAATCAACATGGTTTAGCCCAGGAGTAACTTTCCTCTCTTATTTTAAGCACCTTCTTAAGTCTGAATCAGGCTCATTGGGCCTGATCCAGACCTACGGGCACCTTAGGGCCGTCCGAGGTCTGTACGGCCGTCATTGTAGTGGGGATTACCACTCTAACTATTACGATCAGCTCTGTAGCCTTACGGCTGCATTGCTGATCGTAACACCCGTTCCCTAATTTGCATGCCTATCTCCGCCTTGATGGCGGAGATACGACATGCGTAAAGGGGGGGAAAGCCCCCTTCTCGTAACAGCTAGTTACGGCCACCGGCCATTACGCCGCCATATGAAGGTATGCGCACAATCTTCATAACAGAAATTACGGCCGCCGCGGCCGTAATTCCCAGGGTGGCCGTAGGTCTGGATCAGGCCCATTGTGTGTACCATAGTAGTAGTGCGAGCTATATGTGATCCATAAGCACAAACAACAGTCCTTAGGACTGCATCCAGTTACGACACGTAGCATAAGGGCGCACAGCAGAAAGCAGATACAAGGCCAAGTATGTTGCGTTATAGTAGCAAAATTGATTCTTTTCTTACTGTATAATATGTAGAAATAAACTAACACATGCACATTACAGTGGCAATGAATTAGAAGTGTCATGTGCTAACAGAAGGGTCTGAAATAGATCAAATACATTAGACATGACCTGGGGCAGGTGCAAATGCTTTGATGTAAAATGCCCTTTTTTATGTGTACGTTCTGATCTGGACTGAGTGCACCTTTACTGCCCATTGACTATGTCCCTTCACCCCTTCCTGCCTTAGAAAGCTAGCCGCCAGTGCTCAAGTTGCGTTCAGATCTGAATTGACAGTGACTGTGTGCTCTCCAGTTATGAGCATGCGCGGTGGAAAATCACACCAGCTGGCATACGGTCACCTCTGAATCTGGCCCTCAGTCTTATAATTTATTGAGAATAGATCATTCACAAAAATAACTTAATAGCACGATAAGCATCAGTGTTTTATTGGGAGAAAATCTAAATATGTATCATGCTTACGCTGCCATAACAGTGCCTTAAATCAGTTGTGCAGGTCAGCGGTTGGCACAAGTGTGAGAGCCCCCTCCCACACTGTACACTTTGCATGCTTCCCCCCACCCACTTTAGCGGGCTGAAGGGAAGCACAGCGTACCCTAGCGTAACATCTGGAGGGCGCATGCGTGCGTAAGTGATCTGACATTATCAGGTCTGGATCCGGCCCTCTGTCTTTTTGGCCTTCAGGCTGCTATGATACTGACAGGTCACCAAGCCAATCAGAGCCATAGGTAAGAATCTGCTGGCCAATTACTGGCCAGCAGCCTCTTTATAGTCTTGGCAGTGGCAATCGTTCACTGCTGGTTATAGTGTCAGGTCCCTGCATTTATCTAGCTGTTATCCTGCTTCTTTTTGTGATTCTGCCTGGTCTGTTAGTTTTACCCTCTCCTCTTGTGATCCATCCTGGTGCCCTGGTCCCTGCTCCTGCTCTCCTCTATTATTGCCCTTGTTTGAGTGCGTTAGCATGCACTTCCCTGTCTGTCTCTGCTACTCTGGAGTAGTCTATATTCTGTGCTCTTCAGCATTGTGTGCAGTCCATCTCGCACTGTTACTTCTGTGTGCACTTCCATCTCTCACCTACAGCTGTGCTGTACTGCATTCTGTGGTTACTGTCTCTATACCTCCTTTGTTAGGTTGGTACTTTCTGTCTGTACCCTAGCACCTTGTGAGCACCTAGCACATACCTGTTACCAGTTCTGATGTTTTCCAGTCTACCTGCAGCTTATTAGTTTTCCTGCCAGATATGAGTATCGCCATCAGGGGCCACGACCTTCTGGCTTCTTGCTGCACAAGCCTGTTCTCACCATCAGAGGCTCCAGAAAAAAACAGGACCCAGTTTAGAATTCATGCTCTGACAGGCGGTATTATCGTAACACTACCAATCTACACCTTAGGTCTCCCTTCTGTTTTTTGTCTCCAGAAATCTTTCTGCTGTGTCTCTTGTTCAGTATATGTAAAACAGAACTTATTGGACTTATTCAAAGTTGTTTCGTACTTTGCAATATTTTACACCACTCATGCCCATAATACAGATTACACAGAAATAAATGAGATTTTCAGTCATACGCAGTCTAAGTGTATGTCCTTGGGACCGAAGGGGTGTTCCAAGATTGGCCAAAGTACAGTGTGGGCATGATGACACAACTCCCTATCATGACTGGAAAATTGGTAATTAAGTGAGATTTGAATATTGTGTAAGAATGCATAATGATTCTGGGCCCAATACAGAAACTGGATGGACTTTCTTGTTTATTCTAACTTAATTTAAGCTTAAAAAGATGCAAAAAGTACACATAGGCAGATTATGTCTCCGCCCTACTGAGTCTTTTTTACCTCCTCTCATCTGAGTATGATTTTAGTACTTTACCCTTTGAGTAATATGTCCCTTGTGTAGAAGTTATCTTTTACTTTCCCCTTTCCTTTAAATCTCAAATTTAAACCCTCATGTTGCATCCACCTTTAAATGATCTGCAAGACCTGGAGTAAAGTAAGACTATGATTCACTTACAAGTTATCTTATGGTTGTGTTATTGCTCCTCATATTCTGCTGACAGGACTCCTTGTTGGAGCACAGGTGTGTTCATTACTAACAACACAAATTTTTAAAGATAAAAACTAACTTATTTTTAAAGGTGGGAGTAATTATCTCACCATAATAATCTGGGGAGAAGTGGAAAACAAGGGTCCCTTTGTCCCCATTGTAAAAACAGGGATGGAGTGGATTGCAGAATGGCATATATGTGAGTTGCACTCCGCTGCCCTCTTCAGTAAATGCAATGAAAATTGTAATTCATACTTTCTAGACAAATTCTTGAAATAGAATCCCAAATCTTTAAATGGGCTCATAAACCCCTTTTCCTCATTAAAGCTTATGAACTCTCCATCTAACCAAAATGCACTGCTTCATATCCCTATTTGCCAACAGTGTTTATTTCCCATCCTTTAGAATACACTTCGTGCTTTCAGTATATTTGCCACCATCTCTATACCTTTTATTTTTTGTTACCTAAACTTAAAACCTGCACTTATCTATCTGGACAAAAGATCAGTTTGTACTGGATTTCTGAATGTATTTACTTTTGTCTTGTTATTATGTCAGACTCTCCAACATGACCCCCTCCATTCGGTACATAATACTCTGTTCTGCTCTTCCTTCTTAAAATGATTGCAGTCACCTGTGTTATACTAGTTATTTGAATAGAAAGGTGTGTAACACAGGTGACTGCAATCACAGATTAGGAAGGAAGAGCAAGAGCAGAGTATTATGTACCGAATGGAGGGGGTCATGTTGGAGGGTATGTGATGTATATACTTTGCATGGTACTGTGAACTATTTATGGAACACTATAAGTAATGGATACTACTACTACTACTAATAATAATAACAATAAGAAAGAAGTAATAAAGCTGTGTGTATGTAAAGTTCCATTTTACAATCAATCCTGTGCAAGGCATCACATGTTCCTATTAAACTGTAAAGTGAAACATAGCACCAATCTCCAAAGCTGTACACACGTTGTGTAATCAAGGTAGGGATTAATGCTAAGTGTAAATGTTGGCAGTAATTCCATTAATCCGTGCATTGTAATTAGAGGGTGTTTCTTACAGAGTTGTTTCACTTGTTCTACAAGGACACCACAGATACCTGTAACCACTTGTTGCACAAAAGCATTTGAAATGAATGAAACATAGCACCCCAAAACTGAAATGCAGGTATGGAGGTAAATTCCTTTGTTCAGTGCTAACCTAACTTTCACTGATAAAGCATTTTAGAGCAGTGCCCTATAGGTAAAAAAAATTGATCATGATAACGCAGGAAGAAAAAGATTTTGTCACAGAGCACCTCATGTTATTATATATGTATTTTAAATGCTGATTTCAAGAATGGTCATAGATTCTTTTATATTACCTATATTTCTGAAGTTATGCCCTCATTAATAACCAATATTGTGATATATAACTCATTTGTAGAGCATTTAGGAAGACTTATTGGCCACTCCTAGTGGCTGTGTAACGTGAATCTGACTGTGCATGGGTTGCTCTAAATATTTTGATATACTATGCACAAGCCACTGTACAGACCATTACTTTCATCTTCTGATGGAATTGCGCTGTCTTTCTCTGTCAGTGGCACAATGCCCCTTTTTGATACCTCTATGGTGCTGTAACATTTAAATGCCAGAAATTTCATTTTATTCCCTTCAGAAGTAATGCTATGAGCTTTACTTTTCAGATGCAAAGTCAGTGACCAAGATGAAGACTGGGGCCCGTATTCAGACTTGCGGTTTCTGTGCCCGTCCGTCTGTAAATAAGCGTTTGTAGTTACTGGGCATGCGTGGTCATTTTTGTATGCTACTTACGTAGCTACGGAGATTGCGTACACGCGGTCTTAAAGACCTATGCATGCCCAGTAACTACAAATGCTTATTTAAAGATGGACGGGAACAGAAAACGCAAGTGAATACGGGCCTGGGTGTCTCATGTTTGTTGTATCACTTGTGTTAGACTCCTTACATGTTGGTCAAAGGGGTCTTGGCACATGAATTTCGCTGTTCCAATGTTTTGGAGGGAACCAAAAGATCACTGCACAGACTGCTACTTTTGTCTGAGGAACATTTTGTGACATACCCTGAATTATCGTCTGCCATAAGGCATGTGCCTTGGTGAAGAATTGTCTGTGTCAAAGCCCCCAAAAAAGGTCAAACTTTGAAAAGATGAATGAGAAATAGAGGCTATAGAACATGTTTATGATCATGTAAGGCGTGACCCAAATTTTGAGGCTCCCTGAAGGTCTGCTGAAACACATTATGATACCCAAGGGGATCTCCGTGACCTTGACCATGATTTGAACCTAAAGGCAAGGAAAACTTTTAGGCTCCATATTGAAAGGTTAAAGGTAATGGGCCAGATCCTACGGCAGATCTAAGCATAACAGGGCTTCCTCGCCCCCGACCCCTCATTTAAATAACTATCCATGCCAAACAGGTCATCGTAAATGAAAGGTTAGCCCCTTCTGCGTACATACTGACGTACATACATCAGTACTTACACTGTCGGAACATCTGGCGTGCACATGTTCCGACACAGGGGACTTACGCAAATGACTTGCATAAGTCCCCTGACGGACGTAGGTCAGAATCTGAGCCAATGTCCTTTGCAATGAAACAAAAGTATGTGTTTGCACAGAGGCATAGTGACTTTCAGGATTTCTTTCTTTAAGATGGGCTTTGTTAATGTTGATTATGGCATGAAGCACTTGTCACAAATACAAAACAGAGGATTGGCTTTTATATATCAAATTCTCTAACGTTAGCTAGAAAGTTGTGCTACTCCACAACAGTAATAAGTTACCCTCAGTGCCACTAGTTCATGTTTTTGATATGAAGGAAACACATGGGAGCATGAAACTTAAAAAATCTAAATAGGAAGAACACAAAAGGCATGTCTGTGGTGACTTAAGTAATTTTTCTCTTGTTGGGACTATTACTTAGTTTAAAAAAAAAATGCTGTTTTCTTGTGATTGGTCAGCAGATATGGGAGAAACCATTTGGTTTGAAAGCAGTGGCCAAAGCAGACATCACTAACCCCAGGAAAGAAGAATGTTGTCTGTGCACCACTGTTTGTTCCTGAAAAGTATATCTATTTCTGCTCCATATGAAGCTTAAGGAAAATCATCAAAGCAGGATCAGAGTTGTAAATATCAAAGAGAGGATTTTTGTAGACCCTCAAATAAAAGAACCAATGACCAATGGGAGCTTCGATGGTCTGCTTTAGGTCCAGCAGCGTCGGTGAAAAGTTCCAATTCATGATTCGACACTGCCGGGGGAAGCCAAATTTAGCCCCATTGAAAGTACTCATACATTGAAATTCATCCATATCGCCATATCGTCTGAAAGGTGAACAAAATGATGTGCCAATTTCACGCCAGCTGTTGCCTTTTCCAAGCGTCAACAGAAAAGTCGACGCATAGGTATGACCATACAAGCAACATTTAGTATGTCCAAAATGGACTGAACCTTCTTCAGAGGAACCCTCTGCCAAAGCTGTATTTCAGCAAGGGTTATTCTGAGCTTGGCTACATTTTCTTACGGAAGCTCAAGATCCAGCCACAGTGTTGATTTCAATGTCAAGATACGACAAGCATGTAGCGGGACCCTACGTCTTATCCACAGCGACAGAAACACCAAAGTGCCAGAACAGTGCCCTGATCCAAAAATGGGTTTGCATGCAACTATCTGACGACAGTGGACCGACAAATAAAAAATTGTCGAGGTAATGCATGAGAGAAAAAAATGTTTTCCTGGGGTAATGGCGTTGTGGGGCTAAATCGCAGCCATTTAAGCCTGGATAGTCGCCAAATATTGGCGGCGATTTGAAATCAATAAAAAAAAATCGCCATTTTAATAAATACTACAATTTTTTCTGAAAATTCGACAAATAATCACAGTGAAAATGGGCGATAAGCAGCGATTTCAGATCGCTGCCCAAATACACTCGTATTAAATTTACCCCTAAGACTCCATGTACCCTTAATGAAACACCCCAAAGGCAGCACATTTGAACACAGAATTCCTTTAATTAAATGAAAACCAAAATTAAACAAAAATCACTCACTTTTATGTACTTCTTTATTTGGACATCGCCATTGATCATTCAAATATTTCACATATTATTATATGGATTTTAAACCAGAATTCAGCATCTGCAATACTGATAATAACAACCAAACCAGACTCGAATTAAAACAATTCAACTGTAACTACTCTTTATTTGGACTTTCTTGCTTTCTAAGCCAAATACAGCACCTGTAATAGTAGATAATAATAATAATAGCTTCCTTTAATATATGTGTTAAGTTTATCCTTTATTTTCTCATTTTATGCATCGGATAACGTACCCAACACCTATCTGAACAGTGATGATCAAGGTCATAGCTAATTGGGGAAAGGGGGTATACTTATAACTACATTTAAGTAATTCTGGAATTGTGACAAAGGGCATTGTGTGGCTTCTGGAATGAAGGGAGTGACAAAGGGCATTGTGTGGCTTCTGGAATGAAGGGAAATGGAAAGCTGTTTGTAAATCTTTACTACCTTGCCTCCAGTGTTACTGGTAAGATTAAAGTGAACAAGATTTTGAAGGATATAGAATCATGACATTTACAAAAGATAACTTTTAACTCTAAAAAGATAACATTACAAAGCAGATAAACTGACCACACATCTTTGTAACCTGCCAATATTATCAATATTGTAAATAGATTTTTATAGTTATTCCAGCTCAGGTGTTCTCAATATACACAATGGGCCTGATCCAGAACTGCGCCGATGCGCTGTGCGTACTAACACACAGTGTATCGCCATGCACTCCCTCCGACACTCCCCCCTTTGGCCGGCGTAATTACACACTGTTATGCTGGCTGAAGGTAACCCTAACTTCAGCCGGTATAACAGTGTGTAATTACGACGGCCACAGGAGCATAAGTGGCCAAACCCGCCCTCCCGCCTTCATTACCTTGCCTTCCTTGCATAACTATTGCGTAGTTACGCCCCCTTAACCGTGACTATGCAACAGTTAGGAACACCCGATCCTAAGGAATGTGTTTCCCTAACTACGCCGGGCAATATCTTTTTATTAAAAACACCTAAAATATTGCCACCAATATTCTGCATATAGAAACTTCTTATTGATATTACAACTAAATACTATCCCTTAGCCTCACTTCTAATAATCATTTTCATAAATAGGAGTTGTAGTCACTAAACGTCACTTATTTAGTGATATACTGATATATAGCTTATTTAATGAAATGCTGTAGCTTATTTATTCATTCTAATCTGTATCTTATTTAGTAATACTGGTCTGTAGCTACAAACATATAATGTCCTTCTACACTTAGCGGACCATGATGCAAGTAGATTAGTGACTCAAAAGCACGTTAAAGCTGTGCTTATGAAATATTATTCATTTAATTTGGAATTCAATCAAAATTACGCTCCATTGAGGCTCTCATTAATCGGTATTTAGTAAGAGAGAGCCCTTATAAGCATTAGTTATGTATTATTAATATTTCAAATAAACCCTTATTTCTAACAATATTCATGTATTCATGTATTTTATTTTACACTTTGTTGTACTCTTAATATTTATGTAATTATTTTTATATATTCATTGAAACTGTGCGGAATACTGAATCGCACATAAGAGCTTAGCCAAGCCCTTAAATACTTATGAAACAAAAGCAAACACAGGGGTGTCCCAAAGAGCGCTAGTCTAAACAGAACAAATGCTGCCAGTAACAGTAAAAATATCAAAAAGGGGTGGTATAAAAACCCCTTAAGAAATCAACATGTAAAAGTAAGGAAACAGATATATTCTGTAGATTAGCGCAGATGTATACTTGGAGGAAGAAAATAGCGTGCAATATGGAGGGGAAGGTAAGTAACAATCCTATGGTCAGGGCCACAAAGTATCTTTTTCAACGCGGCTGCACTGATCTGAATGGTTTCCAGCAAACAGTACAGTGTTACCGACAGTGTAGGCACTGTGTAGAGGAGATGTAAATGTCAGTCTTATAGTTAGTAGATTCTCTGTATTCCTCAATGGAAATAACCGCGGCTCATGTGTCTCTGTAGCGCTGTGATCCCGGCTTTGTCCGTTAGTCCTCTGGCGGCAGGGCGCCCTCCTGCTGCGTTCTGCCTCACTTCAGCACTGGTTTCTGGAAGGCTGGTTCAAATCCTCTGTGCTGCTTTTTTCTTTCCTTTCTTCCTCTTCTGATCCACGTGCCCACAATCTCCAGCACTTCCTCTCACATCACTTCACGATGATAGACACTCCTGCTGCTGGCCACACAAACACCTATGCCCACCCACCACGCGTACACTTTGGCGCACGGTGCGCATGTAAGTCGCCTGACGTTACTATCTCTGAATCTGGAACAACATATTTATATACAATATTCCAGCCGCACCGAATCAAAATGAATTACCAGGATAAATATACTCCCAAAGTCAGGAGGTGCCCCTTCAATGATTTGAGAAACAATAATATATATGGGTGTGTTCTCACATAGACATGAGAACCAAAAGAGAAAGCAATTTAGAAGTGCACTATTTTATCCTACTAATATGTTCAAAAAATATATCACAATTCTTATCACGACCCTGACCTCACCTGAGGCTTTCGTGACTTATCTGGGGCTCAAGGGGTTAATCACAACAGCCACCTGGTCTGTTCTACAAAGACTAATGCCCCTTCTCCCACCCCAAATATGACTTATTACCCTGCCATAAGCCTGCCTTAAATGTGGCATGCGGATCAGCAGTCCGTGTAAAACCTAACACTGACCCTAGCAAACACCCCCCCATAGCGGCCTCGCGGCCAGTGCTTCACCTATTCCTAGGCAGTAATATATCCCTAATAAGTAGATGAGAGGAGCGGCTCAATGAATGCAGCAAGAATCAAAGTGGAACCGAAGATTGAAGAGCTGCCTCCGGTGCACAAGGAGACAGGCTGGTGATTCCGACACGTGTTTCGCCTGAGCTTATTCATGGGAAGATGGCACAACATATAAATAATTCACACAACATATTTTTCATTTATTTGATTTAGAATAATTTTTATAATTATTATTATTTTGTTAATTTTTTTCAAAACATCACATTTTTTACATTTTAATTCTTGACTTCTCACATTTTTTATATATAACACTTATGCTTTTTCCTCTTTCACTATTAATTAAAAATATTCTATATGATATAGTAAATAGGATGTAAAAGCACAGTTAAAACATCATGTATCTAATAATCTTTAAGTATATTAAAGTATATTACTACGGCCAGATCCAGAAATAATAAAGACAGACAACTTATGTACACTACATGCACTAGTCAGTTGGTACTGTGCATGTGCAGCATCATGATTTCCGCATCGGAACATAGGCACCCAATTCTGCATTGCTTGCGGTATTCAGTCTCCAGTGGTGGGTCTGGTCTGCCTACCATACGTTGAAGATGCGCATGGTGGGTGGGAATAGGAATGGTAATCATAGAGTAACGATATTCCAAATCCTTTATGAAAAATCCTCAATTGCGTACATGGCCTTCCACATGCACAGTCTAACGTACGGAATCTGCTATTACTTCGTTCTTATGTTATGAATCAGAAGTATGAAACATGATAAGTGTGGGCCAGATTCAGAGATTGAAGATAAGACAGGAAAGTTTCTCCTGGGTAAAACCATGTAGATTTTAGGGGAGTCATATTTCATTTGGTGCAAACAGTATTAGAGTTGAGAGGTGATGTTTCCCAGCCCAAGTCTAAATAACAGTGTAAAAGCAAAGATGTTAGTATCTGTGTGAAATAAACAATGCAAAGGTATATCCCTGCATGCAAAGTATACAATTAACTTGAATCCCCCTGAAATCAACATGGTTTTGCCCAAGAGCAACTTTCCTCTGTTATTTTCCATCTCTGAATCACTAAACATCAAAATGATCTAAAAAAAAATCAAGTTACTAACTCTGCTAATAAGTAAGAACACAAGGCAAATGTTGTCAAATCTTTTCAAGTTTAGCTTAAATATATACAGAAGAAAGATTAAATGTGAAGTAATATATGACAGAAAAGGTCAAATCAAAATGGATAGATATTTATATGAGCACGTGACCTGCTCATTGAACGCCTTTATGTTCCTCTTAGCTTATACAGTGGTTATGTTAAATGATTAGTAATGTTCAGTTTTGAAGGAATACGTGTCAAATCAAATCAAATTAGATTAGATAACAAACTGAAGTGGGATATAATAATTTTTGGTGCAGGCTCCATATTTTACCCCATGACTGTCATTTTTACAATTTTTGAACACTACTCACACTCTTTTAGTTACATAAAAGATGAGTATCAATCAAGTTTTATATACAGTGCAGAATAATAAATATATTTTAAATAACTCTTAAAAACATGGATGAACGGTTTGTCATGCCCCCCCAGACTCCCCACCAATCCACCAAATGTATTTAAACCTAGAACGCAACCTGGTATTGATGTGCATTGACTCTTTTAAACTCACATTGGGTTGTATTCACAAATACGCTTTTGTGTCGGATTGCGTGCATATTTTTAGGAGCGGATTAGCTGCGCATGCGTATTAACTTTTTCCACGCAAATTACGTATTTACACACATAAGTACTATAGGCACGGACTTGTGAATCGCACTTGGGGACATACATACGGATGGGTGTGGCTGTTTTTCGTATGTTCGAAGTTATGCGAAAGAGGACGGGGGTCATTTAAATGGGCTTTTGAGGGCGCGGTTAGTAAGATACGCACGTACGGAAGTAACATTCGCACATAAGTACACACGTAGGGGCTGATCCAGACCTACGCCGCCCACTGTATATATGGCGGACGGCAGCGTAAGAACAGCTGAAAAGCCATTCTGCGAACGCGCCTGCCAGATGTTGCCCGGTGTAACTACGGCAACTACGGCAGCGTAGTAACGGCTGAGGAGGCGTTCCTCGCTGTTACTACGCAAAGGATAGTGTAGGTAGCGGGGGAGGTAGAGTAATGAGGGAGGGTTTTAGTTAATACGCTCCTGTCCCAGCGTATTTACCCTCGCTTACACCAGCTGAAGTTGGGTAGCCTTCAGCCAGCGTAAGCGAGGGTAAATGCGCTAGGACAGGGGGGAGTGTCGGGGGAAATACATGCTGGTACGCTGTGCTTTACTAAGCACAGCGCATCGGTGTAGGTCTGGATCAGGCTCGTAGAGTTAACGGTGCCCTATGGAGTCGTAAGTCATGGAAAACCCTTCCGTGCTAGGGGAGTGCTATGGGTGTTGCCTTGCTATGTGCGTGCGTAAAAACGTGCACGTAGTAAACAGTATCTGTATATCCGGTCCATTGTCATTGCCCTTGCTGGGCTTATTATAGTAGATTGTGCTCTGTTTTAACAGCCCTTATAAGGTCTCTCTCCTAATAAATGACAATTATTGAGAGCCTTGATGGAGCAGACTTTGGGTGTAATATCAGAGAAACAATAAGCACTTTCTATATACAGAATGCTTATATTGGTGGAATTGTTTTAGGTGGTCTTAATCCCTTGATTTAATTTTTCTTGAGTTTTGCACTTTATAGGTTTTTAATTTTCACAGAATTAATAAAGATAAGGACTAATAATAAAGGACCAGAACTAAAAATGAAAGCTGATTTACATAGACACCGTGTGTATGAGCTCTGCATGGTGAGGAATTTTTAAGGTAGTGTCCACAGCACGATTCCCCTCTGCACATAGGAAAGCATGGGGATTGCCCTGTTCAGTATTGTGATCAGAAATTCCATACGTACATATGAAATCTTGTTTTAAATCTGGATCGGCCCCAAAGTTTCTAGTGGAAAAATAACCTCCCAATATATACAGCGTGTCTACTTTTTTACACATATTTTCTTTTCCTTATATCTATAAAAAAAAAGATAACATTGTTATAACATTGTATTGTAACATTGTAAGAAAATGTATATTATGTATTTCTTATTTATAAAATGAACGATAGTGTCCCTTGTTTAACTTCACATCATTAACCATAACACATGCCATAAAGTCACTCTCAGACAAGTAACACTAGCAATTTCAGGCTTATGCACCTTGGATACCTGGTGCAATAAATACACATTTAGATGAAGTCAGCTGGATAAACACCTGTATATATGACCGGTCACAGCATACATAGAAACCAAGTGCTGACATCCTAACTTATGCTCCACAACAAGTCCTGAGTGTCTTTTAATGTACTAAATTCATTCATTATAGACTACTGTGTTTGCTGATTGCACAGTTTCTAAAAAATGTACTGGGTGTTAAGAGTCTTTCACTGCCTTGTAACTCTAATTAAGGGGTTTATCTAATTATTTCTGTTTATTTATCAATTATACCAAAATAGTGGCAAACACAGGTTTTTGAAAGGGGGGTTTACAATGTGTGTAATTATCATGGGGATGTATTAGGGGTCTAGTTATAGCTCATACTATAATATAGGTTGTTTGTATTAGGTTTTGTGAATGGCACACTACATACAGTATAGTATACAGTATGCCATTCCCAGACCTCTCATATATCCCATTATAATCATGGTTGCCGACTTCTGGCAGCCTCTCTCCGGGAGATCCCGGAGAGAAGCTTGCGACGCTTGCAGGGTGCGGGACTTAATGACGCGATTTATGCAAATCGCGTCATTTGACTCCGCCCCCTGGCGCATACTGGCCATTAGGCTCCGCCCCCTTGCTCATACTGACCCGTTTTTACCGGAAATAGGGGTTGGGACGGGGCTTGATGCCGCAAATTGCGTCATCAAGTCCCTTCCTGTGCCTAGCAACACTAGTATACTAGTCAAGTCACTTGCGGGAGCTGGGCTGGCTCTCCCGGGATACCGGGAGTACTGCCCGAATTTCGGGAGTCTCCCGGACATTCCGGGAGAGTCGGCAACCCTGATTATAATACTGTGTATATGCCAGTCCTAGACCCCGAATATCTATGTTTATGTTCATGTTATATGTGTAAATTATGACTATAATCTAGTGTGACTCCGCACAAACACTCAGTTCACATTTGTCCTATATTCTGATATTTTGCCAGAATAGCTGTCAGGTTTAAATTCAGTAAGTATATTAGCTAACAGATAAAAAGAAAATAGTAGTTTATTGACTGCTTGTATGGGTAATATTTTCCAAAGTATGATTATGTCATCAATTTGAAATTCAATTCCCAGCTTTGATTCAGCAAGTAATAATGATATAATCTCTCTGATTTTTATCCAGATCTTTGTTTGGTAAAAAAAACTGGTAATTTTATAGTTGATTATCATGGATAGTGTGATTTCCAACAAAATGCTTGAGATTTTTTTTTTTATTAATTTTTTTTCTTTGATTTTTCTTAATAGCCCTTGGAAAACAAATTTTAGCTAAACAAACCCACTTTTTAATTATCATTAGTATGAATCTAAAACTGGGAACACATTTTCCCAATTCCCATAAAATCCAACAAGTGTGTACACACTGCTCAGATCTAAGTCGGATCATTTGTCTGTCCCTGTGCCATGCTATAGCATCGGCACAGTGGCAGTTGAAGGGTAGGTGTCTACACTGAGAACGGCCCTATTTTGAAAGGGCTGTTCTCTCCCAGCAAGTTCGGAACGAAGAGGCAAAGCAATCGATCCCCGGGTCACCGAAGACGGAGGTGACTCACCTCTTCGGTGGGATCTGTGGCGTGCCAAGGGTCCGATGGGCGGCTTCCAAAAAAAGGAATGCGTTAGTATGCCAATCGGCATGCTTACCCATTCAAAATAAATTCAAAAATGTCTGTGTTACGAAATATAGACCAAATAGTTAAAAATTAGCTCTCTTCTGTCTCTATTTCTAAACAGACCATTGCTTTTATAGGTCTGCAGGGTTACTGCACAGTGTTTAGTGTTTATCCAGCTTAAGACTGGGTACACACTATACAATAATCAGGCCAACAAGCAGATATTCGAGTGATCGCCTGGCAAGTGTATAGTGTTGACGCTGGGCTGATTTGTCATAACTCCATCAAAACATTAAAGCACTGCTGCCGACCAATAAATATATCAGTCAGCTTGCACACCAGCTGTCGGATGATCTTTCCAAGATTTGGTAGTGTGTACAGGGTGCATGACATAAAGGCTTCCTTCAACATCATCAATTTAGAATGGTTTAGCTGGAATATGACTCATTTAATTTAATAATAGTTTTAATACGTTAACCTTGATTATATTGTATGAAAATACAATAAAACTTGCTAAAGGGATGAATACTTTTTATATCAGACTTGTCCATATTAATTTACATGTGATCAATTTTAAATCTGAATACAGTCTTCTGAGGTCTCTGACCAGAATCAAATCTCTGGTTTACTGTTTTACAATAATTATTTGTTGAGCAACAAATAGAAGATGACACTAGTTACAAAGGTTAATCATCAAACCTTTTATAATGACATAACTAACGGGTCTCATGCCACAGGCAAAATGCTGAAATCTACCTTTTTGCATGAATCACATTGTCATGTTGCTGCTCTTGGTAGCAGTCCCTGGGCAAAGTTCAGAATAGGAAGACATTCCAATTTCTACTTATTAGCAGGTGCTCCATGAAGGTCATTGATTGTGCAGTCTAGGCATATCATACAACATTACAGCCTCCAGAAACACATTTTAGCTGCACATTATAGTGGCAGTTTATCTAACTTTTACTTAAATTAGACCATTTAAAAGTATCCAAATAGGGGTTTGGGCATGATTTCGTGAAACTGCTGGGGAACTCCCTCCTTTAGACCCCCAACTGGTGTTATTTGGTATCTCTGTGGAGGAAATGTTCTGTACAAATATGTGATTCATTTATCCACACTATTCAGTCATTATCGCTAGATCCTGGATGTCACCTGACCCCCCTACTACTATACAGTGCTGTACTGTAGTAAATGATACAGTGGGGCATGAGAGATACTTATACACTCAGAGAAAGGCCCTCCATAAGTACTACAGGATCTGGTCATGGTGGTGTGACTCACAATATGGTGTAATCTTAGAGGAACCACTGTAGTTTGCTCTCACTGTATTCCATCACTCTCAACTGCCAAACTCCCTTTATGATTTTGTTACATCAGGTATTGTTTATCTGACAAGGGTTCTACACTCCTCCCCCTTTTGCCTCCACTAAATTGGCATTCATCCCGGATTGTAAATGACTGATGGTTATTGTAAAAAGAGAGTCGAGCTGAACCTGAGCGTTTTATGTATATCTGCATCCTCATTGGTAATGTCTTTTAGTTTCGTTTTTTCGTATATAGGAAGAGTATATTTCCTGTGTATTCTCATGAATCATTTGTGATTTTAGCAGCAGTGCTAGGGTGGGTTGGGTTATTGTTTTATGTTGTTGTTAATGTCTTATTTGTCTGTATGTTTTATTTCTATATGTACAAAACTCAATAAAAAGTACTGAACTTAAAAAAAGTATCCAAATAGTGCAAGTTATGTGGTTGCTAGATGGGAGTTTGTGGGGAGATAATGGAGATGGATGAATGCAAGGAGTTGCTGCTACAGGGGTATGGTATAGGTACTGTAGGTATAGATAAAATGGTAAGAACCAGGTTGGGAACTGGAAGAGGTTCTGAGTTCTAAAGGGGAAATTAAAAGAAACAACCATTGGGATCTGATTTGTAGGAAGGGGTCATGCAGGTAACGGGATCTATTTCATGCTCATTAAGAAGTGCACAAAGCAAGTACTATAAAAGAATTATTCATGGGGGAGCAAGTTTCTTACAAGCTGTGAGACACTTAGCTGCTTTAAAGATTTGGGAGACTTGTCTTGAAGATTGTTTATGTATATCCGGTGCCTGGGGGAGCCAAGGATCCTTTCTTACAGGTCAAAAGAGGAGTAAGGTTGACAGTGCTCACTGTTTGGCCACATTTTTCCCAGCACAGAGGTTATGCTATAGTGAATGTAGCAGAGAGTCTGTGGAGTGAGATCATTCCTATAAAGTGAATGATAATTTAGCCATCAGACATAACTGCAGATAGCAAAGGTGGTAAAAGTGAGAGCAATGAGTTTGGAAGAACTTATGTCTAGAGTTATTTAGGAACCTTTATCCATTAGGTCATCAGTGTTGTAAGATCTTTTAACGCTGAAGCTATAGGAGCTGTTCTGGCTTGCCCATCCCAATTCACAGATATATGATAAAGAAATAATGTTTCTCTTCTAACTGTTGTCTCATAGGTTGACTCTACAAAAATTAAGGTTGCTATTATTTACATTATATTATTATTTATTCTTATTAATAACAACAGTAATTATACTGTAAAGTCTTATTGACAACAATGAATATTAATTTAGACAGCAAGTTGTCACGACCTTTGTTCAATACTACTGTAATTTGGTGTAGCATAAATTGTTGATGGCGTCATCCTGTTGGCACATATGATGAATGTGTCATGCTTTTTTAATTAAATTGAAGCAATGCCCCACCTAAATTATAAGTACAGTTCATTAATATATGTACTGTACTTGCCAATGATCTTCAAAACTCTCACAGCCAATGCAACAAACATTATAAAGAGACAGACAGAAACTGTTTCACAAGAACACGTACATTTCTAAGCTGTTTAATGAAAAACACAACTACAATACCTTGTTAAAATAAAAATAGATTAGAACAATTTCAATGGATAATGCAGACCATCAAACATTCTTGCTTATTTATCTTGACTCTTTCCTCTTCCTTTTTGACCCATCACCTACACCCCTTTCTTTTAATTTTATCAGTTTTTTATTGACCAATTTTTCAGTTAGGGTCCAAAAATGTTTGTGGACTTTAAATAATAGGGTAATCCATGATCATTTTGATATCTTGCATTTGTTTCCAGTAAGCTGTTTTTATGGCCTTTAGTTTCTTTATTTTTTTTAGATTAATTGTTCATATGAGGTATGTTCAATAAATCATGTTCATAGCTTCGCCCCTGACCCCATTGAGACAACTTTCCTCTTTTTACTATACCTGTAAGCCAATGACTGCTATTCTATTACATTCAGAAAAATGGAATCAAAATTAATTCCAGTAATTAGATTTTTAAAACTATTTTACACTATGGAGAAACTCAACTTCCAGTGATATAGTAGAAAACAGAAATAGAAACTGAATTAGTGACAATGTAATTCAAACCAGTGCTAGTTTCCGGTAAAAACTTAACTTTAATTTAATTTAATTCAGAGTAATAGCACACTTTTTAATTCTTATTTTTGCATTTTAGGTGCACCAGAGTCCTGCAATTCAGAATGTGGTAAACACCTCCAAACCTGTTCCTGCCATGCAAGTTGTGTGAATCTTGGCACCTGCTGTGTAGATTATCATACCTCATGCCTCCAAATTTCCCCTCACTCAGGGACACTAATGGGAGGGAAAGATTTTTCTATTCTAAACCAAACATATGCTCAGAATTTAAATGTGACATGCAGGTAAGTACGAAACTGTAACAGTTTCAATTTTGTAAATCTATGGTAATTATTTACTTTGAAATCTATTAATTTTTGTTATTATAATACAAAATAGTCATTTCCAATGGTATGCTTCTTATATTCAGGGTTGCCGACTATTGAAAGCTTCCCTCCGGGAGAACCCGGAGGGAAGCCATAGATTACTGTGAGGGGGCTGGGCTTAAAGACGCGATTTATGCTAATCACGTCATTAAGCCCCGCTTCTGTCAATCACCTGTGTGATCTCATGTGTTAAAAGGGTGGGCAGGACTTGATGACATCATCAAGTCCCGCCCATCCCTAGTAATTAGGGATTACACTGGTGATTGTTTGGGTGTCAGGTCATGCGGGAGATTTGTCGGCAACCCTGCTTATATTGTTTAATAGAAACTAAAAAGTTTTCATCATAAACATAATTACTTCAGATGCTAGCAGAGAGCTGACTGTAGTTCACACAATGGGACCAAAATTTGAGATTAAGGGCAAAACAGGTGCAACTGGGAGGGAAGGCAAATTTAAACTGAAAACAGAATTAGAGTTCAGAGGTGAAGTTTCGTAGCTCAGCTGTAATTTACAGATTAGTCATAAAACCACAATATGTGAATTCTATGTGCAAAAGCAAAGTATTTTCCATGCATGCAAAATAATTAAAATGTATTTGCACCCCACACATTGCAACATGGTTTTGCTCAGGTCTACACTTGCACATAAAAATAGGTATACGTGCAGCCTTGGATCAAACCCAAAGTCTGTTTCCAGCTATCTCCACAGTGTAAAGGACTTTACCTGAAGTCCATGAAGAGAATTTTAGTTCATCGAGTTCATACATGTAGTATACAGGTTCCTAGATGTTAATTGCTGAGTGATCATTATCATAAACCTGGCTCTTTGCTTTTACTCCAGAAGTCAATGAAAAGAGGGGATAAATACTGTATCTACAATGTAAAGTATGCTAAGATCTGGAATATTGCTCAAAATTTGATTTCACAGACAGAACAACATAGTAACTAAGTTAAAGAACAGTTATTGGGTAGGTGTCACAAACGCTCTTAGCAGAAAGTTTTATGGAAACAGTGGACTTTTGAGGTGATTTTAATTAATAATTGTGCTCACAAGCAGGATCGGATTAGTACACTGGGGAAATTCCCAGGGGGCCACCGTGCCTGCAGGCTCCACCCCTTTTTACAAGGAGATGGAGCCTTCACTTAGATCCCCTGCATCCCTGCAAAGCTCTGATCACAAGACGCCAGCGTGGCCTAAGGTTATGTAAGCCTCATAATTCTGCAGACCACACCAGAGGAGAGAGCCAGAGGAGAGACAGCAAAGGTAATTTTATTGAGTTCTTAAAGAAAGTAGTTAGGTGAGGGGGATTGGATAGCTCAACATAGAGATGGCTGGGTGGACACACGTAAAGAGGAGCAATAATGCTAGCTGGACACAAAGAGGAGGACAAAGTGGATGTAGCAGATTAAACACATTTTATTTCTAAGTTTCACTGATACAACCATCCTCCAGCCATGACCCTTTAACCACACCCATTGACTATGTTGTGGGCCCCATCACAGTATCTCCTGGTGGGCCCTTAATGCCCCAATCCGAACCTGCTTACAAGTCCTGGAACTCTAGGCAGATGTGTTAAACTACCTGAAGACATAGCTTACATTGCTGCAGTGCTCAAGGGAAAGCCGAATTTAAAATGTATCTTTAATTGTACCTATGTAATCTTAGCTATGCTATTATTATCTTTTCTCAGTGGAATATTGTATATAAAGATTGTATTTCCACTTGGTCAGTTTGTTAGTATAACTTAAATCTACTTTTGTAATATGGATTTCTATGCTGTATACATGGGGAAAATTCTATAATGTTAATAGGCATTTTTGTCTTTATGTGGAAATTTTCATTAGACAACAAAGTATAACCTATTAAAACAACAGTTAAAATATGTTTATTGATTTGATTTGTGTTAGAATACTAACTTAACATTGTTACATGCTTGTTGATGTTTCATGCATATTAAATAAACAATAAAATATAATCTGAAAATTATCAAGAATTTATGGCAATATATATTAATGAATATTGGGTCATTGGTTACTGACACCCTCACTTAGACCAAAAACAAAAACAAACAAAAATAATACTGGCGTAGTAGCAATTGGAGAATTTAAATTTGGAGAAAAAAATTCAATGGGTGTGATCAGGGGCGTAGCTAAAGGT
>WWET01000205.1:679285-689747 GCA_011038615.1 Limnodynastes dumerilii | reverse complement strand
GAGAAACTTCAAAGATGCTTTGCCACGGTTCTGGATTTAGATCTAAATTTCAGTCAGTCTGAGGAATTGTTATAAAGCTCATAAATATTTAAAAAGAATGAAATTGAACATAAAAAACAGTTCTTGTTTGGGTAGCAGCAAAATCACAGGGGATGGGAGGGGGAAATTTTGTGACTCAAATTAGCAATTCATCAACTGGGCAGTGTGTGAAGCGTGTAGCCTTCACTTTTAGGTCCAGATTTACTAAGCTGTGGGTTTTGAAAGAGTGCGGAGTTTGCCCATAGAATCAGATCAGATTTAGATCTTATTTAACTATTACATTCTAGAGAATGTCAGCTAGAATCTGATTGGTTGCTATGGGTAAACTCTCCACTCTTTCAAAACCCACAGCTTAGTAAATCTTTAGTTTTGANAATCAGATCAGATTTAGATCTTATTTAACTATTACATTCTAGAGAATGTCAGCTAGAATCTGATTGGTTGCTATGGGTAAACTCTCCACTCTTTCAAAACCCACAGCTTAGTAAATCTGGACCTTAGTTTTGAGTCTAAAAAATCTCCTTTCTTTGTATATATAACTGTGCTTCATTTTATATCTTATTTTCAGCAGTTTGTTCTCTATTGGTCAGACAGCACATCTCTCAGTACTGAGCCCAATACCCATAGTCACTTTCACTCACATTTAACAAAACAGCTGTTGTTTGTTGTTAAGTAATACTCTTAGCTTTTTCTCACCTATGCAACATTTTATTCCACCAGGGGCAGTTACAAACGAGAGTTCCCTTTTTCTGTATGACTCCAAGAACCTCATTGACGACTATAGACTAAAGCATGACCCGGATTTTATACCCATATTTCATGTTGTGGCTGATGAAAATGATATATTGTTTAACGAAACAGAAGCCTTGTGTGGGGAAAATGAATACTGCAAATTTGATGTCTACACCACAAGAAGTCTTACAACTGGTAATGCCACGAAGATCTCACATAGTACCTACAAAACGCTGGTGTATGATCTTCAACCAGGTAACTAAAACACATACTAAATACATATCTTAATGCTGTTTATAAAGATAAACAACAGACTAATTTTTATTGGTTTTATGGTATCCATTTAATTTCAGATAAAAAAGGAGTGCTCTCAAGTCCATTATCTAGTTACATCTCTGAAATAACTGTAGTATTTATAGATTTGGTATTATTTATTGATACAGTTTTAAGAAATGAAGCACAAAATTATTCTCATTTCTACAGCTGTGAAGCATGATTGTAGATAAAGAAAAACAGTCATGCCATTATGTTAAGGCTGACTTTAATAATCAGCATTCTACCACTGACTTTCTGTGGGATGGGTACATGGGATTTTATTTATACTTAGACTTTAATTCCGCACAGTAGCCTCCACTGCGGAGGCTATCATACGGAATTTGTGATTCACAAGTCCACATGTAGGAGAGGAGAGCAAGGCACTCCTCCCTGCTCTTCTATGTTTGTGTAACCGCCAGCAAGGACCCTACCTTAAGTATTCCGCACAGAAGGGTATAGAAGGGAATTCTGCAGTTGTTCTACGAATGGTCCTTGGTATTTAAGAGGCTCTATCTCAGAAAGTGTTTTACATATTCTGTTGACATTTTAACTTGTCTGTAGAACCTCGTATGTTGGTGATGCATCCCAAGCATTATAGAAAAATTAGATACATTTGGAATAGTCCAAAGTGAAAAATGTTGCCAAATTTTTGCCACTTTCTGTTGTAGAAGGTCTTAAGTTCCTTTTGGGGGTAAGATTTCTGAGAAAATTATAGGGGTGTTTTTGCATATTGGTAAATTGTAAATGTAAAATACATGTCCCAGAAGACTCTAGGGGCCAGATTTACTAAGCTGCGATTTTGTAAAAGTGGAGATGTTGCCCATAGCAACGCTAAACTCCGGACATATATGTTAGACGTCCGGTAGTCTGCATACAGTCTACATACAATCTACATACAGTCCTGTATGTATGAGACTAGCATAATGTCAAGTCAGACTGCGATTAGTGTAATGTACTGGGTATCAATGAGTGTACATATAGGACGAAGGCATAATGTCAGATCACAATGTAACAATATGCTGTGTGTCAGTGACTGAACATATACATATAGTTCTCACTTTCCTATTACATACTAGAGATTATTATCTAGAATCTGGTTGTTATGGGCAACATATCCATATTACTGCAGTTTATTAAATCTAGCCCTTGGAGTTTGAGAACTAAAGTTTCAAAGTTCCCTTTACATTCTGTGTCAGTACAAGAAGTGTTAATTAGATGTGTTAAACTGCAAGGTTTTTTATTTGTCTATTGAATATATTATATTTATATTATATTTCTAGTTTTAAAAGCTACAAATCTTTGTTAGTGATTCTAGGATACTTCATATGTGGAGGCTCTATGATAATGGCGTTACCTACTTTTGCCCTAGATACAGAGACTTTGATCAAGCATTCAGTTAGCTAGAAGAAACTTGACTCACCTACAGAGGGTCACTTTTAGGCCTCTCACAACACTATTAAGAGATTCTGGGTCCTATAAAACCTCCCACAGTACTTTTAGGCTAGAGTTACTAAAAAAAAATTGTGCATTGATCTACATATATCACAAAGTAAATGCCTTGTTGGAACTGCATAATAAAATAGTATCTTTTTAGCTGGGAACATAGACCATCACTACAATGTACTGTACTTCACGCAAGCGATAATAACTGATTAGATTAGAACTGAGTATTGTCATCAGAGGTTTGCCTTAGATGTATCACTTCTGCTGCAGCACATTTTCTTTCTTATAATATAATGTATAAAGGCCTCAGACTTAATGAACGTTGTTCTTTCTCACCATCAGTGGTCTCATGTGGCTGGCTTGCGCCACCAGCCAATGGGACAAAAATTGGAACTACTTATCTCAATGGTTCCGTCATCACATTTAACTGCGACAGTGGTTTCCAACTGACTGGTTCTGGACAGCGGATGTGCCTGCCTGATGGAACTTGGTCTGGGGACCCAGCTCAGTGTATTTCAGGTACAGGAAGAAACTATTTGAAATGTACAGCTAAAGTGCCACCTGTTTAGGGAATGGATGGAAAGGTCTTCCATTTGTCTACATAAATATATCAATGTTTCTTTAAATATGAACCCTGTCATATATTTCTCTGTGTTACAATTCAACTTGTTAAGTAACAAACTCCAAACAGCTTTTACATTTTATGCTTAAGATAGCAAAAAACATAATATCTCACCCTTCCATGAATCACCTGTCTCTCTCTCTCTCACTTTTATGCCATGCTTATTCTTTACATTTCTTTACTTCACAATTACATGCAATTCACATACAGCTTAACAGTTACAGATCTCTTTATGTCATGTAAGTTGAAGATTGAGTGTTTTGTATTGTGTATCTGTTATCTGTATTTGATATATATGGTGTGAATAAAACAATAAGTTATGCTTTTCTCTGTCATGTAGGAGTTCCAAGCTGTTCAGGTAAATGTGGACACATTCTTGACCAATGCTCCTGCCATGTAACCTGTGAAAATTTGGGTAAATGCTGTTCAGACTATCGCACGTTCTGTGTGCGAATTTCACCAAACTCTGGGTTGATAATGGGAGGACAGGACTTTTATATTCTGGATGTGACCTTCGATAAAAGTTCCGATGTTGTATGCAGGTATGTTAATTATATTATAAGCAGCAAAATATTTAGAAAGTATTATGTATGTTAGTAAGATCTCACTATAATCATTGCAAAATGACAAATCACCCCACTGAAATACATTTTCTTCAGTGACATTGTCAACAGTAAATCCAGCCACACACAGTGCAATGTCCCAGCAAGCCAAAATAACATTCTTACCACTGGCAGAGTATATGGTAGTATGCCATAGACACTTCTACCAATGATTTCATTTAGAAACTTTAAATCTCCATTCACTTTTGTTATTTTCTATGTTCCATAACTCCTCTTCTAAGTAACCATGGGCTGGATCCAGACTTAAGTAAGTGCTTGACATTAGTCACTCCTGGGCTAAACCATGTTGATTGCAGGGGAGTCATATTTCATCTGTTGCAAACAGTATTAGAGTTGAGAGGTGATGTTTGCTATCCCAAGTCTAAATAACAGTGTGATAGTAAAGCTGGTCAGTATCTGTGTGCAGTAAGCAATTCAAAGATACATCCCTGCATGCAAAGAATACAATTAACTTGACTCCCCCTGCAATCAACATGGTTTAGCTCAGGAGTATCTAATTCCAAGCACTTACTTAAGTCTGGATCCAGCCCCATACCACTACTTTCCTCTTTGACCACTGCTTTACTTAGTGAGCAGACACTGTCTATCTAACCACTGCTCAGTGCTGAGCCTAATAGGACTGACCTAGTTATGATTGGGATCTTCAGATTTCTGAATGATTCAATCATTTGACCAGTGCCATGAATTCTGATTAGCCAAATTATTGTATAGTTTGTACCCATCTTAAAGTAGAAAGTCTGATATGAAATGTATAGCTAAAACATTTAACCTGTAACAAATCTCCCCTGTAATATATCTAGTCAAAGTTCCTATGTTAAGGTATTGTATAGTAAGGCTGGGTACACACTGGAGCTATTTCAAAACATTATCTTTCCATCACACAATCAAAAGACCATTTCACCAGATATCTTACCAGTGTGTACTGTCCAAAGATGCTCAAAAATCTATTCATTTGATCTTCTGGAGCTCCTAATATGCCAAATCATTGATGGAAAGATATCTTTTGCTTTTTTAAAGTGTGTACTGTGTCTATTAGGAGATATTTGGACAGTACACACTGGTAAGATATCTGGTGAAACTGAAATCTTTTGATTGTGTGATTGGAAAGATTATCTGCTGAAAAGCCCAGTGTGTACCCTGCTTAATACCCCTTTCACATCACCACAAAAAAATCTTGGAAAAACCTGGGTATTTGGTGGTGATGTGTAACATCCCTTTTTTTGTGGGATTCAAACACAGGAAAAAAGAAGGGTTTTTCCCAGGTCTCACATGGGACTGGTAGCAATGTGAAAGGTCCCATGTTGTTTTTCAACACAGGTCCTTCACAAAGATACTTGATTATATAGATTTTTATACTATTGCTGTGGCAGTAGTAAACAAATCTCTGTGTTAGGGCTGGATTCAATTCAAAATCCCCCCCCCTCAAATAAAATAATAAAAAAATGCTATTTTACTAAATATAGGGCATGCTGATGCTTGTAGTGCTATAATCACCAGCATTTCCATGATGCCAGGGCATGCTGGCACATGGAGAACCCCAAGCACCAGCATGCCCTGTCATCCTATACCCAACACATAATGGTAATGCCCCACCTAGAGACTTAATAAAAAATGGGGCCAGGCATTTCCATAAAAGAAATATTTACATTAAATACATTAAAATGATTAATAAAGAAACATGCTTACCTGCATTGAGGGCATCTGGTCTTGTAAGCTTTTAATCTTGGGGGGAAGAGTTTGGGGAAAAAAATACATTTGAGCATGTTGCTAGCAGGACATCCCAGCGCTAATGATAGTTCTACTGTCACTGGGTCATATTTGTACCCTTGGTCAGCATTAGAAACATTCCCACGGTGGTCGAAGGTATAAATATTACCCAGAACCACCCTGGTATCCTTGGGCATACAGGTGCTTGTAGAACTACAAGCATCCGCATGCCCTGTAGTGAAGCCACATTATAAGTCTACAAAAACCTGGGAAATTCAAGGGTTGAGAAACTCAGGTTTTTCAAGGGTGGTGATGTGAAAGCGGTATTAGTATTAGTAGTATAGTAACACTATGAACAACTTAAGGAGGATATAACACTTTTTGGCAGCTTTCCACTGAACAATTGCAGCTGCTCTACTGTAGTGATTTACACAGTCACCATAGGATGTGTGCAAGGCCAATATTCAGCACTATTGATTCCACAGAAAATAAAGGTCTTTCTACAAAATGTCTTATAATGTGCAAAAAAACAGTGCTTTAAACATGTCTCTGAATAATAGCCTGCAATTTCAAAAGGGAGAAAACAATAGAAGGATAATATATGATATAATATCGTAAAATCTAAATTGTATTAATCACTTTTAAGATATATATAATTTAGGAATAAAACACATAAGACATGAAAAAGTAATAAGCAATGTTTGGTACGAGTAATGCTTGTACAAAGATGTAAAATGTCATAGGCATATTATATATCGTTGGACACATTGGCCCATGATACTGAATTTCACTTATGTCTGATCTTTAATACAGTAAGTTATGACACAAGAGTATTTTAAATTATTCAGGATATTATCAGCGATTCCTTGAACAATCAGTACAATCAGAGATAATAGCAAATTAAGTCTATTCACTTGTATCCATAAGTTTTTTAAATAAAGGAAAAACACTAAAGTATAATGTTAAGTGTTATTGTTAAAATAATATTAATACATTTTTGATTAAAAAAAAACTCCTGGAAATATCACCAGTATTCAAAAAACCTTTACAATTTGAACATGAAAAGATATCTGTGATTATTGCTTTTGTCCATTAGGTGGCAAACTGACATAATACATTAGCAATATACAGCCATTTCATACACTCTATATGATACACACTATATTTATATTCACCTCCAATGCTAAATAATGTTATGTACCACACATACAATATAAAGGGGAACACAAGGCAAAAATCTAGTCAGTGCCAACAAGATGTCGCAATTAATAAGATACACCCAAGCAGTGTATCTGAATATTTATCCTCCAAGACGTTGCTGTTGAAATACTAGTGAAGCTTGATTTGTAGTAGACGCTGCCAGCTACACTCCCTTAAATATTGCATTACTGTGTATTTATCAATTAGATGACATATTGTCATGTAGCAAATGTGGATCATGAAAGTATTACACAAGACATAACATTTGCCAGACATAACTTGCTACTATCCAAAACCAGATTGCAGATACACGCATGCCAGGAGATATGTAGCAGGAACTCATGTTAGAGGGTGCCTGTGGCACCTGTTTTATTCCATAACCTTATCTTACCTTTCACATTTTTAGGTCATTCACAGGCTAAATTGCAGTAGTATCCCTCACCCTTGTTACCTAGTACCATCTGGAATGTCCATATAAAACGCAACACTACACACACAGGCACACACATATCTGTCTTACTCACAACCTATTAGATTGCTTTATGTCTTCAGTTATATTATATTATTATTACATTTCATATTCATCATTTCAGATTTAATAATGAAAGTTATGTAAAGGGTTATGTGGATGAAACCGGCAGGGCACACTGTGTGTCCCCACTGCTATATGAAACAGGCCGTATTCCCTTCCAAATGTCTGTGGATGGAGGAAAGACATATCCACACTCTGGCACTTGGCTATCAGGTAATTATATTAACCTTTCCTTCATTAAGTACACAAAAACCCTAACACAACTTTAACATTGTAAGAATAGAATCAATGCAATTTACAAAGATATATTATGGCATAATATAATTTATATTAAAGAACAAAGGTTGGTATGTATGCACAGTAGTAAAGTTGCCTCAAAGGTTTTTTTTATAGCTAGAATTAACTGTGCACTATTACATTTTAATGGACATGGTGGCATATTGTCTGTAAGAAGTAGCCAAAGTAATTAATCAGAGGCAGAGCTAGCGAGTTGTGGGCCCAGGTGCAAAAATATGCTTTGGCCCTGATGATATCCTAGGTAACCGGTTGTGGAGCGGTTATGATGGCTTATATCAGCATGAACTCCGGTGTTGTTGCACCAATTGTAGTTCCGCCCCTGTAATTACTTGACTTTCAACAAGCCGGTGTGTAAATTTTGGTTCCACCCAGTAATCAGGGACTGGCTGGTTTGTGGGGGTTGGGGGGAGCTCTTACCCACATGGCTATTTGGCCATTTTCCTCTACCTTAAGATTTTTGATCTTAAAATAGGAATGCAATTGGAAGTCTGAATATAGCAGAGGGCGTTTAGCATGCTCTCACTGTACAATGTAAGCACATACTGGAAGTGTGTCACATGTGCAAACGCTTTTTGTGTTAGTCTGGACCTGGCCCTATGTGTTTAGTGGAGGAAAAGGAAGAAGACTGCACTTTTTTGTGGCCCTGCTTTCCTGTCTTCTTTTTGAAATTATATGTCCCTTGAGAGTGCACCTTTTGTGATATTTAAATATATTTTTAAAAAACATTTTATAAAAATTAGATACAAACTTAATCCTAATGCTGTTATATAATATAATGTAAAAAAAATCCTTCTTTTTCACCTATTACCTCCCTATTAATATGGTTATGCCACCACTTTATAATATAGAATGGCGGGTACCTAGAAATGAAATTATGAAACTTTTTGCTAGAAAAGATTATTGCCAAGGGCTTATACTTTAATTTGGCATTTCTCTCTCTGAAGACCCTAGATTCAAAATGATGCATTGCATGCACCTAACAACCAGCCAGTGCTTTGACACAATTGCAGTTAATAGAACTGGATCTAGAACATTTAAATACTGCTACCTAATGGGACAGGACATCACATTCTTAAGTACTCAGAGTTAGTATCTGTTGAATAATTGTCTATTCATATCAAACACTTTGAATAGTAAGAAGTTGCTCAACATAAGGCATCGCCAACATTGTTTAAATGTCAGTGTTGATCATGCTTATTGTGTTTTTGGGAGCAATGGAGATATCAACATGGTGGTCTTGGTAATGTCATGTCAAATAATGGGTAGCTTATCAAAGATTGATACCTCGTATAGTTCAGCAATTCTCAAATGTCAGGGTTTTCAAACTTTGCAATGTTCATCTAAGATTGCAATTGCATAATTCCCAATTTTACACTATCTGGAAGCCCTAGCAGTAGTCAGCCCCCTTATTAATGCTGCAGTATGAAAGAAATGCCTGTGTAAATTTAGTACCTAAAGTTGTTTTGCCATAGGAAATCCAGAGACACATGAGGTTAGGCTTCTGTGGTATGCTATTACACATGCCATTGATTTTGGCACCAGTCTCTATTTAATGTTTAGATTTTTATGTTTGTCCTGTAGGGTAGTGAAGATTGCTGCTTTCACAGTTAGTAAATCAATACTTTTACAGAAGACAGGACATGACAGGTTGGCTTTCTGGCTCTGTTACAGTCATTGACCGGCTGAAGAATAGAACCCTCACCCACAGTTGTTACATGGGCTTTATTGCTGTTGTTTTATTTGTACACGTCAGCATACTTCTTACAATCTTGTGTGCTTCTCTTTTGTTCATGCAGCATGCAGATGTTAATTGTGGTTTCAGTTGTCTCACTTTTCTGCTGCAGAAGCTGTGTGAGCCCATTGTTACAATGTGTGACACATATGATTTCATTCATTATTAATTAATTGGTACTAACACCATGTATAGGTCAGAAGCCCAAAAATAGTTTAAGATCACTCAACCTTCCGTCTTATCACTTAAAGAGACCATTACCAATTACCAAAATCTGTAAATGGCGTGGCTCTTGCTTTTTTCTTCCCCTTCTTTATAAATAAATATGTCTGCTTCATAACAGCCTCTGCCACGAAAGGTTTAACAAAGCGTATGTGTGTACTCAGGGCTAGTGCTAGGTCTCTAAACACCCTAAGCTGCAGTCCTCTTCTCCAGGCCATCCTTAGCATTGCTAATTTGTACTTGTTTGATAAACTGCATAGTACTCTATTACAGTATGCAGAAGCCAAGGCTTAGCTGATCTTTTGTAGCAGTGCTTCCTTTTCTTGCTCAATCGAGTCTCTTCATGCCGACCACATCCCTAAGCAGCTGCCTAAATATGCCTAATAGTAGCACTGGACCTCTGTGTACCTTAATCAGAGAGGTATCTCCTAACTGTCCCAGTGTCAGGAGAACAGTCCCGATTTCAGGTAATTGTCCTGCTCACCTACCCGCCTTCATGTGTGTCCCGATAAGTGGACTAGCCAGGAGGCAGGGCTTTAAAAAAAATTACAGTGTTGATTTTTTACTGTACCACCACACCAAAAGAACCAAAGTGCATTAAGGGTGGAGTGGAACTAGGTGGCATTTGGATGGGACTGAGGTTGTGGTTTGTGTAGGGGTGGGGCAGAGTTATTTGTCCCGTTTTCATGATTGTGAATGATGGGAGGTGTGGAGAGTCCAGTTATGCAATAGACCAAGTGGCAGGTTGGGCCGAGGGAGCAAGGGGGTATGAGCCCACTGGGCTGTGTCACTTTTTGTGGGTTGTGGGCCGGTCCCTGGTGGTCTAGTGAGGCCACATAGCTTGTGGCACATATAAAGCACAGCTGAGGACTATGTTGCCAGAAATACTGAAGTCTGTGGCCATACATTCTCCATTCTGTCAGTACATATTATACAGGGCTCCTACTGTTATGTAAATGATGTGACTTTAGCCTCTGGCTACACAACTCTTTATATAT
>WWET01000205.1:657861-672646 GCA_011038615.1 Limnodynastes dumerilii | reverse complement strand
GCTCGGTTCAAGGCAGGCGCGATACACACCGTGGGGGGATGCGGCACATCCAGGCGCCATGCTGGATAGGCGCTGCCGCTCATCCCCCTGCTTCACAGAGCTGACCTCTGCTGAAGTCCAGCCCATGTGACCAGTCACCTGATCAGAGGGAGGAGTTAGTGTTTCCTCCATTTTCCTGTCGTGGACACAGAAGTGTGATTATAATATTTATAAAAGAGGAGAGCGCATATTTATTTTTTACAGTGGGGGGGGCGCCAGACATGCTAGCACCGGACCTGCTGTTTCTGTTTAGAAATACCGTAATTTTCAATTTAAAAAAAATATATATTATTATTTTTTTTAATTATTGGGTAAGTATGCTGGTTGGCATTACCCTTTCATTCTCCGGAAACACCGCCACAGACCCGTCGCATCCGCCGCACCAACCAGAGAGGTGAGTAGTATACAAATAGTAACAAGTTGGTGTTTTCAAATTATTACAAATTGCCATTGTTCCAAAAATAAAGAGATTGCTACAGTTATGGCTGCTTAATAATTGACTTTCATTTTCAAAATTCTCATTGAAAGAAGATTCCACTGATCAGATAATGATGTGAATTAGATAGATTGTATTCTTAGATTAGCAAGAAGAACAGATTCCAGCTTTTATTTACAACCAGTTCTAATAGTTGCTGTTAACCAATATGTCACACAAGACCGTTTCCATTAGATTTTCCACCATGCAATTTTGATTTTATTATACATACAGTACATAGGCTTGAAATGCTAACAAATTACGTCCCATTAAATCCCCCCTACACATAGAGCCAAAAGGAACATGCAAATGTGAGACCCCCGTGTGTAAATGTATTAAAATTTAATATGTTGATACAAATATCTCATCTTCCTGCTAAAATGAAATGTATGAATTTCCTGATCTTCTGCAGCCCATCAAACATATTGCTTATAACTGGAAATGTCACATCTACAAAAAGTCTTTGCAAACCAAACAACAAGTATGATTTTGGTGTAACTCCTTTTTGGTATGCTGGTAAAGTTGTACTAAAATAACATTTCATAATATTGTAGAATGATTTCACATAAGATAACAATTCAATAGAACCTTCTTAAACAAATGCAATCAGATTCACCCACTATTCATTGAAATCCCCACTTTTAGTTAAAAAGAATAAAATCTTACAAATGGTTTATACAATGATGTTGCTAATATATTTGCAAACATATTCTCATGCAGTCTCAGATCATCCCCAGACAGTAATACCTACTGAAAGCCAGTAAATTCAGGTTACTAAAATTTAACCTTTCAGAACCAATAATCCCAAAAAAATGCATCCATAAATGGACAAGAGCCAAAGCTAATTAGTGTGTAGTAAAATGTACTGATTTACTTATTTACTGAAATTTACTGATAACTTCAGGCTGTGAAATTACAGACAGAATCATGGATATTTCATTGCAGATACTTTTTTTTTAGTATTTTATATAAAACTTGAAGCTGCAACTCAGAAAGATATTTTTTTATTTGCTTTTTGTTCTTCTTCTTCTTCTTTTTATATTACAGTGCATCCTGGGAAGGTGTCAGAGTCTGAAAAATGCACTCTAATAAATGAAACCAAGTGGCAGTATTATGGCACACCAAATTATGATGGCACGCTGACTGTTACATGGGATCCAGCAACATTCAGAGAAAGCTCAGTCAGTATTGAGGTCTGGGGCTATCATGAAACAGGTAAAAGCTCAGGATAATTTGTGTTGTTTTATTATTGCATTGTAGTTTTATATAGTTAATATTATTCTGCAAGTCTGTATAGTATACAGTCCGTATACTTTATCCGCCTGTACGAATTTATGGATACAGCGGGGCCAGTATAGATTAACAGGTTTTATATACTGGTCAAACAGTATAGAATTGTAATAACATCTACTAGTAACATTGAATTTTTAGACACTAAGGAATGGATTTACACTTAAGAAGCTTCGACTGCTTAAGTATGGAATTTCCCGAAAGTGGTCTACTATGCATGCCATTTAGGTCCGTAGGCTGACTGTGGGGTCTTTAAAGTTCTGTCCGCACCTGACTCACTCTTAAGTGTGAATACGGTCCTAAAGCATTTTTATGAAAAGAGTGGCCAAAGACAAAACTTTCCAGGGAATCATTGGATTTAATTGTATAATATAAGGCTTGTGTTATGCATGCAATACAGTGCTTTTCTGCTTATATATTTGTTTATACTTCTGTATCTTCCAGGAGAACCTTACTCTTCCTCTTGGGAAGCTTCCTGGGAATATCTATATACTCTGGTACACCAACATTCCAATAATGGCATTTACACTTTCACCCCCAAACCTGCAGAAGATAAATATAACGTCTTTGAATTTGGAAGTCTCAGGATTGTTCCAGCTCAGTATAATGATGGCGAGTGGTAATTAAAATGATAATATTATTGTTACATCTATAAAATTATAGGATTACTGTCACAAACACAATATATTAGTGACAAATGGAAAATATAGCAGCCATAGGGAACATTGGCCCCGATCCAGAACAACGCTGGCCGGCGTTAATACGCCAATCTGTGCATGCGCCGGGCAGATGTTGCCGATCGTGGATGGGGTGTCCGTTGCTTCAGCGTAGTCATGCTGGAGGGGGCGTCCCCCGGCGTTACAACGCCGAAGTTAGTGCAGGTAGGTGGGGGGAAGGAGGGTGATGAGGCTGGGAGGGCGGCGTTAGCGTACTAATGCCGTCGTCCCAGCATAGTTACACTGGGTTACACCGGCTGAACACCTCCCTCTCAGCCTAATCTAAATACCCCCCCCTCCCACTTTACCCAACTTCCCTACAGAGTCTGCAGTGACATGCCACATTTAACCTAAAACCTTGCCTAAAGGCTACGTAGATTGCGTAGTTAACCTAAATGCGCATGCGTAGTAATTATTTTCTTAAAAAAACACACCTAAGAAGCCACAGCTTCTTAGGTGTGAATCTTGGCCTCCATGTCTTCAAAAGTAACGTGTTAGCATCTCAGAAAACAGGAGTTCTACTGCAATTGTTTAAAAAGATATTTTATACTACTGTATATTCTATTGTTTTCTGTAATAACATCATCTGCTTATTACAAAATTGGACCTGATCCGGACCTCTGTGCATTTTCCGAATGCACGGAGGTCTGTAAGACCACACATGAGAGGGGAGTAAAGATCCCTGTCACTCACCTCTCATGTGCGGAGTTCTGGCAATACCCTGCTTTAAAATCTCTGCACAGATCTGAAGCTGTCCAAATGCAGATTTGTGTGGATTTGCATTCCGCTGCGAACTTACCTTCATCTGCATGCCTACTGCCATTCAGGGATTCGGCATGCGGATGAATGGTACCACTCTCTCGCACCGAACGCCTATCTTACAAAACTGAGTCATGTACAATAGGAGTTCCATTGTGGACCATCTGGCGAGCACATGGGCACTGCCAGAAAATCACCATCATCCACAACAACTTGTGGAAGTTGTGTGACGTGTTACTCAGCAAAAATATTTTTGAGCAAGAAAAACACTAGCAGAGCAAGAAAAACACTAGACCAAAAAAAAAAACATCAAAAGAGTATAGATTGCTGTATAATATGTTGTGATCACAATAGTTTCTTCTCTGCAGGAATGTCTATTGTTTATGGAGTGTGGACCATGCCATGGCTTGGCACCTAAGTGAAGAATTTCGCAGGGACTCCGCTGGCTGGGCACAGGATAAATGTTTAAAGTGGCATGAAAGTGACAAGAAGCTTCCTTTATTTCTCTCAGAGATCATTGATTGCCCATGTACATTAGCACAATCAAAATCCGACACTGGCAGGTTTCATGTACGTTGTTTATGAATCACTTAATTTTCCTTGCTATTTCTGCTTAAACCTAGTTTTGTTATATAAATGTAGTGTAATGCATAGAGAGACAAGTTATATTTCTATCTTTAATTCTGGAGAGCAGACATCATTAAGGATCTGGCAGAGAGTGGAGCGCATCCTGCGTTTTGGAAAAATCTAATTCACATACTAGGGGGCAGATTTACTAAGCTGCAGGAAACGAAAAATGGAGCATTCATATGTCGGAATTTTGGGCAGTTCTCCCGGTATCCCGGCAGACCCAACAAATCTCCCGCATGAGAGGCAGGGGGTCCTCTCATAATGGTAATCCCTAGTGTTACTAGGGGTTCAAGCCCCACCCACCGCCTGGAACACTATGATTTAAGGAAGTACTGGAAATGGGTGGGGCTTAAAGACACAATTTGCATAAACCACATCATTAAGCCCCGCCCTGTGCCAGCCTCTAGCTCTTCTCTCCGGGATTTTAAAAGTTGGCAACCCTGGGTCAACCTAAGTTTGGCTCTAGGTCTATAGAATAAATAAAATATGCAAAAGACTGCTTTTGTGTATAAACTCTATACACAAAAACAGTCTTTTGCATAGCAGAAAAGCATTATGTTACATTCTAAGACATATTTTATTTTGTTTACTTTTTTAAATAATGACTCTTTAAAAAGCAACATGCTTCTAAATTTCCTGAGGTGCTCTCCGCAAAAACCATAAGCATTATTTCCATATTGGTAGTGAAGTGATAGCAAGGTTAAATGTTAGTTGAAATGAGTCATATATTTTTGATGTCTCACCCATGATCATCATCATCATCATCATCCAGGATTAAGAAGCACCCTGCTAATATTGTAAGTATGTTCAGGTCTGGATTGCTCATATAAAGGAACATTTTTGGGACACGTTAGTTCACCCCTTCCCTCCCTCATAACATCCCTATGATTGCAGACAGTAGGAACTGTGAATTTATTTTCCAGACATGTATCAGAGAAAAAGAACAAATTAATAGATTGTGCTATTGGGCCTATGGGCCTGATCCAGCGCTACGAAAATTCGCACGACGGGCGAATGCGTACGTTCGACCGTGCGAAAAACCATACACGCCCCTAACACTCCCATAGTAAAGTACCTGCATACGACGCCTATACCCTACACTGGGTACGACCGTCGCCCGTACGAAAATTCGCAGAAAATACGCTGAGCGTACGGGCTTAGCACGCCCATACTGTACAATTTAAATGGCTATCCCCGCCTCCCTGTAGTAAAACGGGCGCCCAGCCGACCATCGTAAAGAACGCACGCCCCGCGAGCGAAAAATACGCTCACAATACGCCCGCTATTCGCTCATGACGCTCGGGCGACCGGAAGCTGTCATACTGGGCATGCGCATTGCGAATTTTTCCCCGAATTTTCGCATACGCTCGTCGTACGCTCGCTTGCGGTCGTTGCTCTGGATCAGGCCCTATGTCACATGCTCTAAGTGTGGTTCTAGAACATATATCAGGAGTTGATATTCATTCTAAGGAGACTGTAATTTGACTCCGTAATATGAACGTTTCAAGTTTCAGCACTGAATTCATTAAATCTTAATGGTGTATAATTTCAGCAACATAACATTTGGCTGCTTATTTAGCACAATTAGTGCTAACCATCATTTTTTGTTTGAAATTGGAAATATAACAATATAACCTGTGCCCAGCTTGCTTTAATTCAGACTACACTAAACTGTGTTTTAATCCAGCCTGAGTGACACTGCCTAATATACCTGTAAAGGGTTTTCTAGTGCTGTCCTATGCAAACTGGATATACAGAACATTGTTGATAATGAAATCATTGTTTTGTCAACATAATTACATTTTGTTAATATATAAAGATATAAAAAAAACAACTCAACCACACACACAATAGCAAAGTGTATCTCAATTGTTTAATTTCTATTTCAGCCAGATTATGGATGTGACATAGATGCAGGAAGTGTCTGCACGTACCATCCCGGAGCTGTGCACTGTGTTAGAGGCATCTATGGCAGGTAAAATGTTTTACTATGTCACTGGACAATATTCAAGGCAAGATTACATCCTTCTGGAGCTCAGTGAAACATTTTTAATTGGTTCAGAAGAATTCTGTGTTAAAAAGAAGTGTCAAAGTATAAAATGTGCCAGCAGTTTTTATTCACAGTTCATACAACACTGTTAAGTAGGTAGAGTAGAAAATATTCAAAATGAGAACACACTTAGTCTTGCTTTAGATTTGTTTTAATCACCAATGCCCACAATGCACAAGCTTGGGTCTCTGTGCCTCTTAAGTGTATTCACAGCATCACACTTCATTTACTAGTCTGGCAAGCTATACCTTGTCCACAAGGAGTTTCTGATTGTTATTTTTTTGTACTACTATTCAAGAGAGTGTTTTAGGAAACAAAGAACATCTTTATTAGTATGTATATAGTTATAGATCCCTCCATGAAGGGCTTTAGTCATTCCTACATTTTCCAGGCATGGTTACAATAAACTTTTTTCTAAAAAGCAAAAAGTCTAGTAGTTTAATGCCAGTCTATACAGTTTATTTTATTTATCCCCAGTCAGTCAGTATTTCAGCCATATACAAGGAGGGAAGAATAAAGGCTGTGTTCATGTTTAACTGTATAGGTAAAAAAATCTCTGTTTAAATTGTATGACTGTGTATTGGAAGAGATATAGTAGAACCAAAGCACAGACGTACTTACTAGCAGGTTCAGTAATGTGTCCTACTCCCAACAAAATTGGTGTCTCTTATAATAATTTTTTATTCTTATGTACCTTTGGGAGTAGGTAAAAAGTTGAAAAACATGGGTTTTCCACCCAAAAATATAAAGTCATTCTAATGTTATTATTCAATGCTCTGTTGAGTATTGTTTGATATTCTTTCAAAGAAGTATTTGTAGGATTAAACCTGGCATTATGCCAGGACCACACATTGATCTTGGCCATATACATTAACATTGGACCAGATTCAAATTTAAGAAGCTACAGCTTCTTACATGCAGAGTTCTCAAAAATAACCTATTACGCATGCATAGTAAATTATTTACGCAATCTACGTACCACTTACTTATGTAAATTCACTAAGTGGAGTCTTTAAAGATTGGTCCATTGGCCCTGATTCAGAGTTTGAAAATAAGAGAGGAGAGAAAAACCATGTTGATTGCAGGGGAGTAAAATTTTACCTGTTGCAAACAGTATTATAGTTGAGAGGTGATGTTTCCCAGCCCAAGCCTAAATAACAGTGTAAAAGTAAAGCTAGTCAGTATCTGTGTGCAATAAAGAAAAGCAAAGTATTCTCCCTACATACATAGAATAAAATAAAATTGACTCTAAAACCCCTAAAATCAACATGGTTTAGCCCAAGTGTAACTTTAGTCTCTTATTTTCAAACTTTAAATCAGGGCCATTGTTACATGTTTCTGATGATCTTAACAAAGCACTGAGGAAGAAAATCAGATGAGCTGGCGAACATAGGGGTAGATCCAGAACTACGTGTGCCGTACGTGTGCGTAAATTAGTTACACTCCCCTCGGCACACCCCTTGCACGGACGTATTTTGGCTAGATATGCTGCCCAAACCCTACCTTAACTTTTTCAAACGTAACAGAGTACGTCCGCGAACGGACGTACTGACTACGTGAACGTATGCAGCTTAGCATGCCCATACTGTACACTTTAAATACAACCCCCCGCCTACTTCACGTAAAACGCACACCCACACGTAAGTATTTACGTGACACATACGTGAATTTCCCATACGTTCACAATTACGCTACGTGAATGTGCGTATTTTCTATGGTGCGCATGCGCAGTGCGTACGTAACTGTGAATTTACGTCTCCGCCACGCGTAAAATCACGGAAAAGCGTAGTTCTGGATCTGCCCCATATAGAGTAACTCTGCATTATACAGCTGTAATGCTATCTGTAGCCTTAATTTGAATTAGCAATTCATATACAGTATGTCATTCTTAACCAGTATGGCAGTCTTTTTCTTTATTTTGATGACACTGTAAAAAACTGAGATCGTCTTGGAAAACGTAATATTTATATAACTCTATAGGTGTTCCTATGGGGTTTGAAAATTAAGCTGCTGTATCAAGTCGTTTAATTACAGTGTTGGTCTTAAAAGTTAAAGACCTATTTAAAATTAATTTTATTCTATCATATTTAATTCTGGACATTCGTATTTATCTACGCAATGAATATATTGTTATATTATATAAGTAAAGGGCTGTTTTTTTTAATTTGTTTTGTTATTTTCCAGAACAAGGATTCCTTGGATAAAATTGACTAACAAACCATTGCATTAGCAGCTGGTATTCATTGTCTTGCTTATATTGCACCAATACCTTTGTTATCTCCGTCTGTATGTTTGAGTTGCTAATATGTATTTTTCATGACAGTGGTATTTTTTTACATGATCACATTGACTGGGATATCATTTGATTTTTTTTGCAGCTTTAAGACTTTCAATATTTATACATGATACATGTATAAAACAGTTTTTTTTATTATTATTATTTATTGATTGTTTATTTGTATTTCGATTTTTGCTATATTTGAACTTATTTATAAAGCTTATATTTGAATGACTTATTTTGGTGTGCAATGTTATAATGGCCTGTTTAAGAGGGCTTTCCTCAGGACCAGCTCCTTTTGCAGGCATCGAATTTATCACTTTTTATTGCTTCTTATAAGTCTTTCCTCATACGCTGACTTTCTTTATTCATCTTGACTGCTCACTATGGAGACCATTCCTTTCCACCACGTTTTTTGAGTTTTTTTGTGAGAATAAAATCTTTGAGTTAATTTGGAGGGTTTCTGAAGAAGAAGAAATATTATGGACCAGATATACTAAGGGGCGAGTTAAATTGCAGTAAAAATCACCACACTTCGCTTATAGTTGAATGGCAAGTTTTTTAGGGAGTTTGGGCCTGATCCAGACCTATGCTTGTGTGCGTTTTTACTGCGGTAAGCGTAAAAAAGGCCATTTGTACTTACTGCGCATGCTCAGGGCAGATGTTACGTTCATGTTTTGCTCTGTGAATCTGAGTGTATGGGCCTTGATAGTAACAGCTTCGTATTTACGTTCGAGGGGGCGTGGCTGCCATACGAAACCCGTAATTTACGCTTCGAGGGCGGGGTGAGGCATTTAAATCGTACAGTATGGGCATGCTAAGCATGGTAACTACACAAGGAGCTTACGGACGCACGCGGTTACGTTCAGGAAAGTTAGGGTGTTGCTGGGCGTAAGACGACAAAACTAAGTACGACCAAGGGGAGTGCATCGTAGGTACGCCGGCATAAATACGCCACGCACTTGTGCGTTTCATGAGCGTAGGTATGGATCAGGCCCTTTGAAACTATGGCGATGTGTGTTATTATAAACTCCGGCGACTTTGTGTGAAACTCGCCGGTGTTTGCATTAAACTAGTCAGAGTTCACATCATATACACTAAAGAAATGCAGGTCACTTCCTGATTAGAGTGTTTACATTTGGAGCTGAACTTTTTAGTTATCCAAAACTTAATTGTAGTGTTACATTAATTGTTTGGGGTTTTTTTTTTATGTATAACACAATATTATTTGATTTTTTAATAGAATTATCTTAAAAAAGCTGTATACAGCAGGTTGCCACAAAATGCCATTGTACATTAATTAACAATAACCATCAGCTACTAGCCCTTGTGAGGTCTTTTTTAAAGGCATAGTGATAACTTGCTGAGCAATTGCCAGAGATTTCATTAAACTCTCCACTCACAACCACCTCTATTTTCTCTGGCGCGTTTTGTCCCATTCTCCAGCAAGTTTCAAACTCGCCGCTTAGTAAATTCAGCGATTTGTATGTTCTGAATGTAAAAATGCGCCAGAGAGAATTGAACTACGGCGAGTTTAAAAATCCATCATTTCCGGCGAGTGTGAGTTTGTGTTAGTAAATACAGCGAGCAAAAACTCGCCCTTAGTAAATCTGGCAGTATATGTGCTTTATGTAATCCAATTCGTTTTTCTCTCCACAGTCCTATGTATGCTGCAGGGCAACAGTGCTGCTATGATACAAGTGGTATTCAGGTTCTAACCAGTGATTCACTAGGGGGCAGCACCCCTGACCGAGGACATGATTGGGGCTCCCCTCCGTACAGGAAACCTCCAAGAGTTCCTGGCTTCTCTCACTGGATCTATGATGTGATCAGTTTCTATTACTGTTGCCTTTGGTCTGAGAATTGCCAATACTACATGGAACTCAGACCGTCCAGTGACTGTCACACATATAAGCCACCAACAGTTGGTAAGTGCATTTTATGGCATTTCTTGTTGTTTGCAGACTGTTGCACTTGTCTTATTTTGTGGGATGAGATATATACATGGTAAACAAGTGGTAAAGATGGGCTTTCTTTAATCAGCAGGTCTAAAATGTTACATATACCCCTAAGGCTTAAAAATTATAACTACAGTGTTAGGTGTTTTTGCACTTTCCAATTTATACCGGGAGGCACTAAGCACAGTTACAGACACATTTGACCAATGTGATTTGAAATATATGCAAAATCCAATAAATCAGTAGTAAGACATTTAGTATACAGTATGCATTGTTTAGTTTTTTGAACTGTATCTCCATCTAGTGGAATACAAGTAAATTGCAAGATTAGTTTAAATAAAATCTTACACTGTGCCTATTAATAATATTTACTGCATATAATGAAGTAAAAAGATAGTTGCAGTGAAAAATCTGACAGATCTCTACCAATAAAAATTTTATTTAAATGAAACCATAGTTATTGTAGATTAAGCATGATGATGGTTTAAATCACCACAAATAAATTATATTATACATAATATCTCAGGATTTATAATAGCACAAAGTGTAATCTAGTAATCTATTTTTACCACTTGATTCAAAAATCAAATACTATCTATAAAACACCTAAACACTTTATAATGTAAACCTTCTCATTTCTAAAATGCCCATTTTATCCATCTATAATATCATTTTAACTCTTAAATGTAATAATTAGCTTGGATTCATACAGTTACTGATAACTATTATTATCTGCAAAAGTACATGCTATGACTGATTCTTTTACATAGTTACCTTTAGAAAAACCTTTAGAAAAATAAACTGGGTGAGGTTTAGTTATAAAGGTGATTGGTGTGGATACCCCGCGCCCTAGTCCCACTAAATATAAACAACAGTATAGTGTGATAAAACAATGTTTATTAAAGACACAAAATAGGGTAAAATTCGGTTGGTGTTTTCTTGTGTATATAACACTGCAGTGAAATTAGCAAATAATAGGTACTATTGGTTGGTATGGGCAACCGTACTGCTGGTATAGACAGGTCTGATTGTTACAATTCTGATAGCAACAGTTCAATAAGTTCATGGGGAAATGGCTAGTAAGTGCCACTTTGTTGTAGAGTCTTATGGGAACCTTGCGAGGGGTACAGTTATTTCCCCTGCGGTGGTACGTCTCACTGCTGCTAGCTCTGCATTTGCTATGCAGCGTGGTGCAATGTTCTCCCGTAGTGTGGGAGTTGTGGGGCCGTTTGGATGGCACAAAAAGCCTACAGTTTGTTGAGCCTGCTAGGCTGGAAAAGCCAAAACCACAGAAATGCTAAATAAAATCAAAGTCCAAGGACGGGTACCTCTTTTCTGTATGCAGTGATCTATGCAGGTTTCTGTCCTGGCTCGTGCTTGCTGTGCCAGCAACCGCTGTGCGTTCTCTGTTTACTGTCAGCGCTGCGACGGCGTGCACTCCGTCGCATGCGCTCGCGGACATGGTCTGTTAGGTCCCGGTCCTCTGGTAACGGTTCCTCTTCCGGCTAAAGTACCAGTGGCGGAGATCTCCTATTGTGCAGGCGGCAAAACCTACGCGTTTCGCCCGGGGTGGGCTTCGTCAGGGTAACAAATGTCGTCTGCGGTACTTGCTGGAGGGGAGGGGGGTGCCTTCTTAAATAGAGCGGGCTTCCTTCTGATTGGATCCATAACGGCACAGCAACAGATGTAGTTGTAGGATACTCAAAGTCCCATGGGGAAAAGTGAAAATCAAGGGGGTCCTTGTTACGCTATAGCGCGTGGTTGTCATGGAGATATGTAAATAAATAAACGTTCTTCTGTATGGATGTGTTCTTACTCCATACTGGGTTGTTGGCAGAATTGCATGGGAGGCATGATTATCTGATAGATAATTGTCAGAGTCACTACTATCTGCTATGCAGACGTGGTCGTTATTGGTTGAGGTCCCAGTTTTATATATATGTGAGCCATACGGACTTTTCACAACCAAAATGAGTGTTGGAAATGGGCTCTGGGGGGATGAGGCATGAAAAATCTGGGGGGGGAGAGGGGAAACGGGATAATGGTGGAGCAGCACAGGATACAAGATGACTGTTTATATAAACAGAAACAGAAACGTGCCTAAATCCAGGTCGATGTTGAGACCTTTCGGGGGCTAAACATTGCATGTTGAATATCCATTGTGTTTCTTCTTTAGATATCTGTGCCAGGAAATTTCCTCCTCTCCAATGTGGTTTGACTTTTTTAATACCGATGAATTTCAATAGCGCAGGGTCACAGTCATGCTGTTGTTTGAGGTTTAGTTATGCCTACGTTTTAAGGGGTATATTTACAAAAGATGATTTTGGTTGGCGATTATTAAGGATTCACTAAGGGGCGCTTTTCTTTTTAATCACCTGCGAGAAGCATCGCCGTGGGTTTGTGGCAAAAAAAAAAGCAAGCGCAGCATGGTTAAAATGCTTAGCCATGTTACGCTCATAGAACTACAAGGCTCAGCATTGCTTAGCCTTGTAGTAATATCAACGTCAGCATGGTAAGACTTCTAATGCTAGAAGTGGCATCTCTGGTCCTATCTTCTGCTCCTCAGCCTCTTCTGTACTTGACCTGACAACAGGCTCCTTCGTCTTCTTCCGTGGCACTCCTAATGACCATTCGGTCGCTAGAGTCTATTATATTAATGATGTTGTCAGAAACACTAGAACCCCTAATGTAACTTACGTCATCATTAATATAAAAGGCTGCCCTCTAGCGACCAAATGGTCATTAGGATAGCCACGGAAGAAGACAAAGGAACCTGTCGTCGGGTCAAGTACAGAAGAGGCCGAGGAGCGGAAGAGAGGACCGGAGATGCCACTTCTAGCAACCGGAGAAGAATCTTCAAGCAACTGGAAAAGATTCCATGACAAGAAGAAAAAAACTCCAAGCAAATCATCCCAAGAATGATGACAGCAAAATGGTGAGTGTCAAATTTTTTAAATTCTTTTTCTACAACACACAATACATTCATACACAGTTAGTATACTACACGGTGGCCATTGGAGGTAAGTTCACACATCGGGGGACATTATTATGCAGTTTAAATGTTTATTTTACACACACACACACACGTATATTAATGTTATAATGTATGTTTGGTGCACACTGTATTTTTTTTTTACAAACACCACACACAGCACAGCATGTTTAGAAGTCTTACCATGCTGATGCTGATATTACTACAAGGTTAAGCAATGCTGAGCCTTGTAGTTCTATCAGCGTAGCATGGCTAAGCCTTTCAAACATGCTGCACTTGGCTTTTACATACAGAAAAACACATGTCAAATAGATTGACGTGTGTTTTTTTAGGTTTTGAAAGCGATTTTATTGTCCTGTGATTTGCCGGAAATCGAAAGGCGATTTAGACAAATCGCCTTTAGTGAATCCGGTGATCTGTATTTTTTCAATGCCAAACATCTGGACGATTTTTGTCCTGCGATGTTTGGCGAGTTGAATTTGCTAAAGGCTAGAGTCCCGGGACTTTGCCTTTAGTTAATACGGTGATGACCAAATCGCCTCGAAACTCACGGGAGTTGAGGCGATTTGGCCAAAATTTAGCTTAGTAAATATACCCCTAAAACAGAATTATCATCTAAGATATCTATCATTGTTTATGTCCTTGTTTACAGCTTCTGCCTTTGGGGACCCTCACTTCATCACTTTTGATGGTCGTAATTATACTTTCAAGGGTTACGGAGAATACACATTGGTTAACTCTACTTATCGTTCACTTGTGATTCAAGGCCGGACACAGCCTGTTACATTCACAAATGGTATGCAATATCATGTGACATATTTTTGTATAGCAAAAACAGCAATGGGCGATACATTTTATACTATATTATTTTTAAATGTCATAGAGGTTTATTAAGGCAAAACCACTATGTGAGCTTATATGTAAAACACTGTGATTGAGTGTATAGTACACTCATTCTTTCCCATTTATATTGCAAACATAAGAAATAAATATTTGGGGCTTCCATTTAAGGATGGAACGTGACAGGTCCAATAGCAAGGAGGCTTGAATTTGGAGGGGTGGTACTGGGGGCAGACCTGGTTGGGCTTGTTGCCTGATAGAAGCTTTCAGAGGCTGACATCTTAAAACAGTGCTTGTCACTCCATGTATGAGTGCGGAGCACTACAGCCTATACATATATGCATTTATACATCGAGTGCCAAGTAGAGTTTTAGGATGTCAGCCTCTGACAGCTTGCTTACAATGCAGAGTGGAGGGGCGGTTGCCATGGGCCAACCATCTCCTCTGGGCCCCATAGCAGCAATACCCCTTGTTGCCCCTATATTTATGCCCCTGCTTCCAATATTAAATCCAGATAGAAACAGTTTGTTTTCTTTTGCATTGAAGGCTCTGCTGCCATCACTGGCTTCTCCTCTGTGGCCATGCAGGAGGGAAGCTCTGATGTCATTGAGGTACGTCTAACAGAGCTGCCCGACACGGTAGAAGTTCTTGTAAACCAAGAAGTTCTTAGATTTGATCGAAACTGGATAGACCTGAAGGGTGAGTTCACAAGGTGGTATATATATTATACATATCATTACCATATTCATGTATATTTA
>WWET01000205.1:644864-657763 GCA_011038615.1 Limnodynastes dumerilii | reverse complement strand
TATATCACTTCTTTACCTTGTAAATCAAATAACTGGTTCCATAAGAGATTTTGAGGATTTGCTGTACCTCTCTTTTACTTTTATTGCAAAACAATAGCAAACCCAGTAAAGGAACAATCCCATGTTATATTTACATTATTTCTCTCCCAGTGTTGAGCCCAAGTCATGCATAAATACATTTATTTACAGCCAGACTAAGGATGTTATTAGAGGCACCTACATTGCTCTAGGTATTTGGCTTTAGGCATACAAAGAAAATAGAAGTGACGCATTTATTTTAGTTAAGCCGAAAGAAATGTCATCTCACTGAATATAATACATTGGCAAGTTTATTTGAATAAACAGTGAAGTTTATATTTGCAGTGATTTTGTTACACAGAGCATTTAAATATATATTGTGGTACAAAAAGTGCAAGTGCCATTATACAGAAAATATATATTACAAAAAGAAATAGGTACATAGATCTTTAACAGATTACCTATTGTTTTATAACAATATTTCACCCATCTTTCATGCAGTATCTGCCTACTCTCTACATGTTCTGTATTCTAATCTGTCTTTCCTATTAAGATATATAATTACATTTCCTAGGTTTTTACTCTTTATGGTAAATCTCCATTGGTTGCTTTTGTGTGGTTTGGATCATTGTTAGCATTGTAACATTTCTAAATAGCTTGCAAAGTGTTCCATTAAATTTTTGAATGATTATCTGTGTCTGTTCTCTCACAGGGGTGTTTGTGTTTTCTGGTACAAAATCAAATGTGACCGCAATGTTTCCATCCGGGGCTGGGGTAGAAGTGAGGGCAAGAGGAGGATTTGTGAGTGTCAGCGTCCTTCTACCTGAGGAGTTCATGAACCAAACACAGGGGCTCATGGGAGTACTGAACAACAATCCAGAAGATGATTTTCGTTTCAGGAATGGAAGCATACTACCACCAAATGCCAGTCCAGAGCATCTTTTCCAGCTCGGTGCAGACTGTAAGTAAGGACTCTGTTAGTTTGGATATTGAAATAGTTATGTATTGTTGGAATATTATATCCAAAGCACTTTAGTTATGCAGAAGAATGTTCTCAGTGGCAACCCACACCCAAAACTTGTAAACAGGCACATTCACACAGGAGTAAGTCCAGAGTCACTTTCTGCTGAATCTGATGTTAATTTTGATGTTTGATTTCCATCCATGACATTTAATTTCCTCAAATAATAAAAAATATATATATACTTTTAAAATAAAAGTATAAATTACCCTTAAATAATTAACTTCTAAAATGTTATTACTAAAAGGAAAAATAAATATTTTTTCAGAGATATATAAAATATAGTTCTATGCCAAATGCATGTAAGGCAACTGTTGTTTTTGTTTTGTTTTTTAACTAAAGCACTGTGTTCATTTTAGGGGCAGTAACCAGTGACAGTTCCCTCTTTACCTATGACTCACAGTCACTGATAGACAACTATCAAGTAAAACACCATGCAAATTTCTTACCCACTTTTACCGTAATAGAAGACCCCAATGATCCAATAACAGAACACATGAATGCGTTATGCGACACTGATCTGCTCTGTAAATTTGATGTACTTACTACAAGAGAGCTATGGGTTGGTAACGCAACCAAAGTATCACACAATAGCCACAAGGACTTAGTGGAGAGTCTTCAGCCAGGTAAGTCAATGGCATAAAAAAACATGTTGATTCAATAAGAAACATTATAGCCATGTAGGAGGACTAGGACAATTGACACGAATGACAATTATCTTAATGAACTAGTACATTCTGAATTCAACCAACTAACTAAAACTGGTTGAATTTATATATGCCATTGTAGAACATAAACTGGCATTTATTGGTTAATTACAAGCCGGGTCATAAATCTACCACCTCGTTATTTTAACTTAATAAAAAAAAATAAACATTGTGATATTACCGCCTATTAGTTTTCTATTTAAACCTTAGGCTAGAGACACAAAGACAGAAAAAACCTTCTTAATATTGGAAAGTGATGTATGAAAATCAGGCTGAGATTTGATTTTCAACCCATGGCTGTGCTTTTTCCAGCTTTTCCTATGCCATAGGGCATCTTAGCAATTGGCAGCATTCATCTTCTGATGAATACAAGAATAACTTGTAAAACACCATTCAGCATGTATTTGGAATTATAGGCTTTATTTAATAACTGGAAGCTGATTCCATTTCATATTGATGGCTATCATACAGGACACTTATCACTGGCTTACTCTAGACTGTATCTATGCTATGAATACCTCATCTCTTCTTTTCAGTGGTGTCATGTGGCTGGCTAGAACCTCCAAGGAATGGACGGAAGGAAGGAACTAGCTACTTGGCAGGCTCTCAGGTGAATTTTACCTGTGATAAAGGATACATGTTAGTTGGATCCTATTCACGCACATGTCAAGATGATGGGACCTGGACTGGGGAAACAACTCAGTGTGCATCTGGTAAGTGTCACTTAATTTTTTCTTTGCTCTGCTTCTATCAAAACTTTGTTACTATTTATTCCCTACTGCACAAGTGTAAAGATTCTTTCCTATGGTGCCAACACTTTAAGGTTGTTTTCAGCATGAACTCTTGGTATTCATTTATTTTCTTTGTATACTGTATGTTGTAATGTATATGGCTTTCTAGAACATGGGCTTCCTCCAATATTGCTGCGATTGGTCAGCAATATTGATGATCTTGGTTATTGGTGCTGATGGTGAAGGGAAAAAATATATAAACAAAGTTCATCAAAGATTCTGTTTTCCAGCTGCAAAGTTACAAAATAGCGGCTTAAAGAAACCAACAGGTATAAAGTATCTGATTCGCCAACCGATTCCGTGGATTTCATAAAATGGAGATTGGAGAACGTTGGATGGAGACGGCTTAAGTTTAAATGTGCATCTCTAGCTAAAGTTTTAGTTTTGGCTACTTATTATAAGTAGCTCAGATTAAAAAAAGTCATTATATTTTGTAGTTTTTTTTGGAAAAACTAGTTTTAGGGCCATGTAAGATGAGAGCAAGGTTGAAGGGACCATAAATACCTTAATAATTAACAATAAATTAGATACCATTTCAGGCTCAGGCTCAGGGTTCAAGTTATTGCTATGACTCAAATATACATTTTCGGTGGTTTTGCTTGTGTGTTGGTGTGAATAATTGATTTAATTACCAACTAAGGGATCTGATCCAGGGTTTGAGAGTAAGGGCAAAACTTATGCAGTAGACCTTGGTAAAACCATGTTGACCTGCAAGAGAAGGCAAATTTAAACTGTGAAAACAGAAGTAGAGTTCATTCCCTGCGTGCAATATAATTAAAGTTTATTTGGACCCCTCACATTGCAGCATAATTTTGCTCAAGTCTACACTTTCATCTGTTTTGTAAGTGCAGCTCTGGATCAACCCCAATGAGTTTATTATGTTAACACTATTATAACATTAAAACATATATTGGCTAAACCAGTGGTTCCCAAACTTTCTCGGTTCGAGGCACCCTTAGGGTCTTCATATTATTTTTCAAGGCACCCCTAAGACAAGAATAGAATAGAATAGAAAATAGAAACATTCCACGGCACCCCAGGGAGCTGCGGTGCATAGTTTGGGAACCACTGGGCTAAACCATAACATTTGAAAATAATTAAGTTTCAGAATGCAATCGGCACAGCAAGCACATATGCTTTGATATGAACATCAGATACAGCTTGGTTTATTATGGTAAGCAGGTGCAGTTATCTATATTAGCACATTAGATATGTTGCAAGTTACAAGAACCAGTCAGAGTTTTCCCATTAGGGTACACAATCCCAAACTTGCCAGGGTAAATATCTAATTCATTTACAGTAAATTGTATAGATATATTTACCACTCCAGAACAAAACTCTGAACTTATTAGTTTATACATATGCTTTATTACATTTATAATCTATTTATTTATTTAGACCTAATGCTTTGTAAGGATACAGAACAATCTGTAAACAGAAATATGAAACAGTAATACTGTTTACTGTAATGAACAAACATTTTCGGGGAAGAACACATTGAGTGGGATATGACTACAAATTATTAAGGAGCTGATTCAGAGATTGAAAATAAGAGAGGAAAGTTACTCCTGGGCTAAACCATGGTGATTTCAGAGGGAGTCAAGGTTATTGTATTCTTTGCATGCAGGGATATGTCTTTGCTTTTGCTTCCTGCACACAGATTGGGACAAGCTTTACTTTTACTACTGTTACACTGCAAATTAGAGTTGGGCTGGGAAACACCACTTCTCAACTCTTACTGTTTGCAACAGATGAAATATTACTCCCCTGAAATCAACTTGGTTTAACCCAGAAGTAACTTTCCTCTCTTATTTTCAGACTCTGAATCAAGTCCTAAATCTTAAACTGGTATTTGCATTTACTACATTACTGCTGATACACTATACTACTGTACTTTATTCATTCCCTCCAAAAGTTATGATACATAGATAGCGAGATAGATATGCTGCCTTTTTATAAAAGAAGGCATTTCTTACTATTGTTTTGTTAGTTGCATGAAAGACATACTAGGGGCCCAGCTGTTAGCCCCATATATTTTGGGAATGTTATACTTCTGCATTTTATACTGGTTGTTTTACCCTTATTCTGATATAATCTTGAAGATGCCTCATAAAACAACATTATTATGCTTCTCTAAAGTCAAATGATTACCTTTGCTTTGATTAACATTCAAAACAAAACACACAATACATAAATCATTTTTATAGTGACATCCCCTGTGTCTATTTTCATTATTAGTATTTATGCAGCAGTGTCCTGTCCTGTCCTGTCCCCCTACTCTCTGGACAGACCGTGTCTATAAATCATTTGTACTTGGCCATCAGAAAAAAGAGTTCTCAGTAATAGCCACTGTCTTCTATCTAAACTTCATAATTCCACATCCATTTACTACACAAAACATCTTGCTTGATTCTGAATTGTATTCTTTAATTAAACACCTTGAAAAATGTAGAATGAAGAACTATATGTGGCTTATTTGTCTCTTTTATCTGCAATGAAGTTACTCCTTCTAGAGAATAATCATAAAGGGATTTTAGATATGAAGGACCTATCCAAAGCTAAGAACGACACCCTAGTTATGCGCGCGAAGTGTGTAAGTGGGGTGTCTGGAGAGGGGGCGCATGCTCCCTCCAGATGTTAAGTGTGATTTACACATATAACACCTATCGTACGGAACTGAGAGCTGTACAATATAATTTACATACAATGGGGCAGTTCTTCCCCCCTGTCTGTCAAGGTTGGTGGGAGTGGGGATTTACAGTAGGGACAGGGTTTAGTACTTACGTGCAGATCGCTGGTCGTACTGGCCGCTGATCCGCGCATCTGTGTTCAGGCTTCAGTGTATCTGCAATAAAGTCTGTACAAGTGTGATAAGAGTTACAGGGGGAGTTCACTCCTTTCTTACGTGCAGACTTTCAGATGGAAAGCATTGGATCTAGTCCAAAGTGATCAGCTTACTGACAATTACTTTTGATAACTGTTAAATATAAGTTTCTCAGGCAAGTTCTAACGTTATAGGAATGGAGGATTGGTCTGCGCTAAACCTGGCTTACAGGGGGCTGAGATGCTTAGGTGGGTGCAGCCCGTGAGTGGGAATAGGGGAGTTGTGTAACCCCTAATTAAACAGTAGAGTAAGAGGATGAAATATGGGTAAAACTCTTTGCACAAAATAATAAAATGAATGCATGGATAAAATCAGATAAATTAGATAAGATTTATCTGATTTCATCTATGCATTAAATTTTATTATTTCTTCCTAATATTGGTCCGGATCCAGACCCCCGCGCGCTTTCGGTGCGCACGGGGGTCGACTGTAGATTATGTCTGCTGGCTAAATAAGACAAAGGCTAACTTTCAAAATACCTACCAATCTAATATTCAGTTTATGAATCAGAGGAAGAGCACGGTGTAGGACACACTGATCAATTCATTATCACTTTTAGAAGCAGTAAGGATCAGTACATTAAGCTTTCAGGACCGGATCCAGACTCCCGAGCGCTTTCCGTGCGCGCGGGGGTCTTTCCATGCGCGCGGGGGTCTGAAATGACGCGAGACAGAGGGGAGTCCACGCCCCCTGTCACTCCCCTCTGTCGTGCGGGCTTTATGGCAGCTTACGCTGCCCTAAGCCTGCCTTAAATGCGTACGACCGCTGATCCGCTACAGTGTGGGAGCCCCCTCCCACACTGTACACTTTACATGCTTCCCCCCACCCGCTTTAGCGGGCGGAAGGAAAGCACAGCCCATTTGCACGCAAATGGGCTCGGACGGAACAAAGTCCGATTGTTTAAACGCTAGGATTACTATAGTAATCCTAGCGTAACATCTGGAGGGCGCATTCAGTCAGGTGATTTACGCACCTTGCGTACGTAAATCACCTGACGATCTTAAATCTGGATCCGGTCCATTAATATTTATTATTATTTTTAACATTAATTATTATTATTATATTGATTATTTTTTTGTTTTTTAGTTCCCCTGCTTATATTCACACATTTGTGTGTAACCCTTAGGTATTTTGCGCCAGGAGTGTTACCCCTATAAGTCCTAACTTTACCATACCATTCGTAGTCACTGTCTTCCATAACCTCTCTACTGAAAGCTGCTGCAGCCTAGCCATGCAAGTAATGACGTGGAAGATAGGCAGTAAATGACGAAAACCCTTGAACAAAGAGATAAATAACAGCCCTTTGTTAACTTCTGAAAATAGTAATCGGTTTCAGGCGTTTATTTATATAATGAATTTGCATAGAGGGGAACAAATATTTGGTGTGCCATTTAAACTACTCTTTCAGCAGCTGCTTTCAACTGGTACAAATATTGAAAGTAGTCTAGGAGAGGAAATATAAGTACATGTTTTTTTATTAATAATGTAGCCCCTGCTATGTGGGCAGACAGAAACTATGTTATTTCATATTTGCAGAGAGATCTTGGCTTTTATTATCCTTAGTGCCTCCCTCCAAGGCAAACTATTTTGCTCTAGGACTGTAGATTCTGATGATGTCTATCAGGAAATGACTTGGAAAACACTTGGAAAACTGCAAAGAAATTAGTGACTCACAAAGATCCTTCATGGTAAAAGAACAACCCACTTTCACTTGCTGTAATACGGATAACAATAATATAATAACGAGACTGTTGTGCATAAAGGGTTGGATTCACAATCCCGGACATATTGTATGTCTTTAAGACCGCATATATGCAATCTACGTAACAAAACGATACGTAGATTAAGTAAAATAGTTACTACGCATGCGTAGTAGCTATTATCTGTAAATTATTATCGGCATTGGGAATCCGGCCCAAAGTCCCCATGTTAAGCCTCAGTTACTTAAATAGAGAACTGATACTGTTAATACTCCCATTTTGACCTACAGATATACAGCATAGACACAAAGGGACTAATACAGAGTTTGAAAAAAAGGGCTATACTGGTATAATGTAGACCTAAGCACAAACATGTTGTAATACACATGCATTTCCTTTTTTTTTTGCATTTGCATGTAGAAATGACATACTATATAACATTATGTGTAACCTGTAAATTAGAGTTCAGCTAGGAGACTTCACTAAACTCTAATTTAGTTGTTTATTGCAGTTCATAATGATTTTGCTCAGGTCTACACTTGCACCAGTTTTCCTTTAACAATTACAATTTGGATCGGTCACAAAAATGTGCACGACTGCCAATTATAGGCAATTCTTCTTCCAGGTCATCCACCATATGAACAATTTCTGGAGACCTGATAGGTGCTTAAAGTAGAACACCGAGAAAACTTCTATTAAAAGTGCATTTGTGGCACATACCCAGTGCCTGAACCACTATGTGATAAACAGCTATGATCGGGCACTGTGTAAGTGTTGATATATGTCATGATTATTCACAAGGCAGAGCATGCCGCAGAGGACAGAGGAAGAAGAAGAGAGGCAAGAAGACAGCAAAGGTAAGGGAGGATTAAGGACCGGATTCAGACTACCGGATGTATAGCATATACGTCTGGAGTTTAGCGTTTTTTACAACTGCGCATGAGTAGTAAATTTGATGTAGTAGTAAAAAACGCTAAACTCTGGACGCTATACGTCCGGTAGTCTGAATCAGGTCCTAAAAGTCTATTTAAAAGAAAGAGAATGTGTACAGGTGAGAAAGAGGGGTTGGATAGGATAGATACCGGGGTCCTGATTCAGAGACTGAAAATAAGAGAGGAAAGTCACTCCTGGGCAAAACCATGTTGATTTCAGGGGGAGTCTTGTTAACTGTATTCTTTGCATGATTTTGCCCAGTAGTAACTTTCCTTTTTTATTTTTAATATCTGAATCAGGTCCAGGTAGAGTAACTGACCGGAGATATACAGGGGCATATATGAGGACTGGAGGCATTTAAGGGCACTGGGGAGGACAAGAAGCACAGGGGCACAACAGAAGACTGCAGGAATACAGTGGTAGGAGGACTGGAGGAATATAGGGGTACAGAGGAGGACAGGAATAATAAAAGGACTCAAAGGAGGACAGGTATATACAGGGGCACAGAGGAGGACTAGAGACATACAGGGGTACAAAGGAGGATTGGATGCATATAAGGACACAGAAGAGGACTGGAGACATACATATAGACATACAATACAAATAAACTACAGTATTAACAAAAAATATTATATTAATATTAAAATATATAAAATAAAATATTAATATAATAAAGTTACATATTTATTATTTGACTTTGAGAGTGTTAGTTCGTCTAAATTGGGCATATTTTGGAGTGTAGTCTACATTCTTTGTGATTTTGATCCCCCTGATCAAACTGACATTCCCAAATTCAAATAATAAATATATAATTTTATTATTTTATATTATTAATATTGTATTTTATTTCAGCATGGTTCTACTCCCAAAAACCTGTAGAACATAACAATGGGTCAGATTCACACATACTTTTGTATCCGCACCGAATTCCCCGCTCCTCTACTCCACCCCCACAGGGCACCATTAACTACTTGTGCGTATTTTCCCTCTTAAGAAGGGAAAATACGCATGTAGATTCCTTAACCCTCCCTCCCAGTCTAATTTACATCCCTAACCCCACCCACTTTACAGAAGTAACTCCCAGCATGCCTCCTCTTACCTTTAAAGACCGCACTTAGTTAATATCCGTACGGAAGTCTATATGACTATGCATGCGCAGTGGCTTCATACAGAATAATACGCACCTAAGAAGCATCAGGAAATGTTTTACAAACAGACCAGAGGTTTGTCTTCCTATAATATTATCTTATTGACTGTTTCACATATAACTAGGAGAAAAACTGATGATGTGACTAAAGATATTACTGTGTGGCATAATTGTGTAATGCTGGGAGATTACTGTGTGGCATAGTCCTGTGAAATTGGATCATTACTGTGTAGCGTACTTATGTGACCTGGGGAAATTACTGTGTGGCATAATTATGTGAACCAATAACTTTACTGTGTGGCATGATCATAGAGAGTGGCAATCAGATAAATATTTTTCCATCTGTTTTTCTGTCAGACAATTTTACTGTGCAGACACCTTATTTCGTTCAAATAAACTGAAAAAAACTGCAACTATCTAGAGATATATAAGAGGTTCCTACACCCTCCAAAGTCAAAATGAATATCTCTAAAACAGCGCTATGCTAGAAATAATTATAAAACAAGTGTCAGCAGGTGTTAGTTTCAAGTCTATTGTGGCATGATATCTCAGTATTATTTATTTATTATTATTATTATTATTATCTTAGTACTCCATCATGGCATAACAATTAAAAGGGGAAAAACGGAAAGTGATCAGCAATAGTAAAAAATTTATTAAAGATAACACACCAATAAAATGTATAGTAAATATAAATGCAACAATATAAAACAAAGCAATAACTGAATGATCCTACCGGTAGTGAAATGATAGAATATGCAGCACAGTTCATTAAGGGACAATGAAACCTGACGTTCAATAGAAATGCTTAAGAGCCCGCAAGGAGACCATTGGTGGAGGACACTGTGCTGTAGCTGGATTCAGATTTCTTACGCATATCAAGGGGGTTGCCTCTTTTTGAGAAAGAGATTACCCCCTCGAAATGCATCAGAATTGATCTAAATCTAGCTACAGTACAAAGAGAAAAAGGCGACCCCCTCAAAGGGGAGGGGATCGGAATCCAGCTACAGTACAAAGAAAAAGAGGTGACCCCGTTGAAATGCGTCAGTTATCTGAATCTAGCTATAGTACAGTGTCTTTCATCGACAGTCTCTGAGGGCTCTTGAGCAATTTCATCAGGCGACTCCAGGGTTCTATGGTCCCTTGATGAACTGTGATATGCCACAACAGACTTGAAAACGACACCTGCCGACACTTGTTTTCTAATTATGTCTAGAACAGTGCTGCTTTAGAGATATTCATTTTGACTTTACCTTTTGGTATTTCTTTTGATTAGTGGCTCTGTATATGGAGATTGTGATCCTAACTATAGTTTAGCCTCCTTACTCATTCACACTACAGTGCTTCAACTCCCCTGTGGGTTATGGCATCACATTTATTTCTAGGCCTTTAGACATACTGGTCAGGGGCTGGCTGGCAAACTTCAGTCTGGGCAGCAAGTCCACAGCAGCTTGTCCTTAGGGTTAACAATATTTCATTGGTAATTCAGTGTATAGGAGGCTGCACTGTGTGTTTTACGGCTGCCTTCCTGGTGGTCAAGTGAGGCCATATAGTTCACACACAGACTGAACTGATATCTAAAGCAAGCATGTCTTTCATGGAAAACAATTTGGTCCTACAGGCAATGGGCCTGATCCAGCGCTACGAAAATTCGCAACGACGGGCGTATGCGAAATTACGCTCACCAGGGGAATATTGTGATTGGGATCCATCACATAATTAAAGGGTCAGGATAGTTGTAACACTGTACACTGCAAATATACTATGGCATCAGCTGCACGCACAGACTGCTTCAACAGCACAGTGTGACAAGAATGTATTATACAATTATATCACAGTTATAATGATCCAGTAATATCCCATTGATATACATACAACACAGACACATACTAGTAACCACCCTACAAAGATTACGTATGAAATAGAAATTACATCTTAATTACTGCCACATAATACAAACTGCATCTTAGCTACTGCCATAGAACACACATTTTCTTGCCCATTTATGCCTCTAGCCATTCTTTCCGGCCATCCTGTGTGCCCCTTACATGTCTGCCATCCATTTATGCCCCTTTTTTGTACCCAGATATCTATTTCTGCCCATAATATGTGCGCAGCCATACATATTTGTCCCTTTAATATATGCCAAAGCCTCCCACTTCTAGTCTCTTGTATAGGTGTCTAGCCTCCACTTCTGCGCCCTGTTTATGTGTCCAGCCTCAATTTCTGCCCCTTCTATGTGCCCAGCCATCCATTTTTTCCCCTTGGCTATGTGTCCAGCCTCCATTTTTGCCTCTTGAATATCCAGCCTTTATTGCCACCACTTTCATATGTGTCCAGCTTTTATTTCTGCCTTCATGTATATCTGTCCAGCCATTACAGCCCCTTATATATGTATCCAGCTTTATAACAGCCCTGTGTCCAGCCTTTATTACAGCTCTCTCTCTCGCCTCTATTACAGCCCCCTTATATATGTGTCCAGCCTTTATTATAACCCCTTATATATGTGTTCAGTCTTTATTACAGCTCCATATAAATGTGTCCAGCCTCTATTACAGCCCCATAAATGTGCCCAACCTTTATTACAGCCCCTTATATATGTGTCCAGCCTCTATTACAGCCCCTTATATATGTGTCCAGTCTTTATTATAGCCCCTTATATATGTGTCCAGTCTTTATTACAACCCCATATATATGTGTCCAGCCTTTATTACAGTCCCATATGTGTCCAGCCTTTATTACAGCCCCATATATTTGTGTCCAGCTTTATAACAGCCCCTTATATATGTGTCCAGCCTTTATTACAGACCCATAAATATGTGTGAAAAAAATAAAAAATGTAAAAGGGAAAAATAGCGCTGCAAATAACCTGTTGCTGCCTAACCCAAATTCGTAGAGGTACACATCCACTGGTACAGGAACATAGAGGACAAGACAGGGGTATCTAGGTATCGGCGCTGCAGGTATAAACAAAAGGAAAAGTCTGGTGTTGAATTAGAACTGGATATCTCTGTTAACTGGAAACAATGTAATAACCAATACTCAGAACTTCTATTTTCTCCAAATCATACAGTAATAAAAGGATCCCTGTATCGATGCAAATGAATTGGAGGGGTATATGCTGATATTCGTATAGATCAATATGATGAAAAACCCGGGATCAACCAGAATATAGCAAAGAGGACACACTATCTATCTAGTAAGACCCGCAATCCACGAGTCAGCTCTGACAAAAATATTGAATATGTTATGCAACATACACTAAGACAAATGAGATCAGGCTCATAATGTATAATGCTTGCGGGCTGGAACCCAGTGCTGCAAAACACCTAGATCACACAAACCACGTAGGTAATGTCCCGGGTTGTATAGTAAGATGATATTGCAAAGTTCAAAAAGACACAATGTGTCATATGGCAATTAGCCTAGCTCACAGTTCCGATGTCGGGTTCCAATCGAGATGTTTTCCTATTTTCTCAGCTCCTCCGGCTCCACGCTGATGATCCGAGCTATGGCCGGCGGAGATCGTGCTGAGTATGATAAATGCCGCCTTCAATTGCCCTCAAGCCTCTCTTTGAAGTCCAAAAAGCGTTCCACGAGGCTCATGTGCCCGAGTGGCAGCAAGAGTGGAAAAGAAGGGAGAGAAGCGAGCACCGATAGTGCAACTCAATTTTATTATTGTAGAATGTCTGGAAATA